>VXBO01009342.1:176595-200032 GCA_013400135.1 Rhinoptilus africanus
GAGAGGGAACTTTTATATTTAACCTGCCTACTCCTGCAGGGAGAACAAAGATAAACTCCTGCTTAAAGGGGGGGGGGGAAAGCCCCCACAACACAACGTTGAAAGTGGAAGGGGAAAAAAAAAAAACATCCAAGCAATTTGAGTTGAATCCTCCTGCCGGGTTTTGTGGTTCATAGTTTTAAAATACAGGAAGGTCGCTGCTTGGTCTTTTTCCTCTTTCGATGGAAAGAGGAGGGTTTTTTTTCCTCTTTCCTGGTGCTGTGTGAGTGTCCTGGGAGCGCTGAGCTGCCACAGGCTCGCCGGAGAGCGAGGTCTGTCCGCAAGGCCCTCATCGGGCATCCGCTGAGCCAGGGGTTTGTATGTTTTCCATAAAAATAAGCCTAAAAAAGCCTGCTGAGAGAGGGGTGGCCGGGAAGATGAGGAGTCCCCTGGTTTTTCCTGGGCACAGGGAGCTGGCAGTGCCGTTCCGCCTCACAGGTGTGCGTGAAGACATGTATTTTTATATGTATTTTTTTACCTCTATGTAGAGTTCTGTATATAAATATATGTAGACATATATTTTACTTATATTTACATAAAGGCAAATATAAAAATATATGTAGCTATATGTAACTACATATATACTATAGCTATATAAAAATGAAGTATACTACATATTTCTGTATTTTTATGTGTGTGTCTATATATAATATATATATTTATATATATATATAGTCATTGCTGGTGGTCTAAAAAGCTCTTAAAAGGGTCCTATAAATGCCGTATCAAGAAATGCCCGAGGGCTGTAGGCAGGGAATGTGGGGTGGGTGATATTCCCACCATAAAGCCCTCCGGGGCTGCGCTGGCTGCGCGCCGTGGGCCCACATGGAGGGGCCGCATCCTGCCCATCCCTCCTCATCCCCAGCCCTGACCGGAGCAGTGGGGTGAGGGGTTGAAGTCGGGGGGACTGGTTTAAAGTTGTTACACGGGGCCGGTGGGAGCCCCCCCATCACCTGCATGTCCCTCCTCCTCTGTCCTGGTGTCCCTCGCTCCCCTTTGCTCTCTGCCAGAGTTTGGCAGGGGGAGCTTTGCTTTCCCTGCTCTTTTGGAAAGCGCTGGGCTGCTGGAGGAGGCAGCTTCGAGGGACACAAGCACGTGCTGCCCCTCCGAAGCCCTGATTCCCGCAGGATCGGTGGGTGCTCTCACTTACTTCTCATTTCCATGCGCCTGCGGCGTTGTGGGTGGGTATGGGGGCAGTTCCCGGGGTCTTGGCCTCCCACGGCAATCTGGACCAAACCCTCCGCGCATCAGCATCCTGGATGGAGGAAATGATGCCCGGAGACAGCTCCGGCACTCCTCGCAAGAGCTCCTCTCCTAAAGGCATTGCATTTCTCCAGCACAAGGACAAGGGAAGGGGGTTTTTAGGCATCCCAAGAGAGACGTGTGTGGGCCTTCCCATGGAGTCCGGCTCAGCCAGGCTCTGGGGATGCACCTGGAGGTTTCAGGGCAACATGGAGGTGTTACTACTGACCATTGCAGCTTTCCTTCAGGGAATGAAAGCCTGGTGATCCCCATTGCCATTTGTTTTTTAACACTGGTAGGCATATAACTCGCTTTAAAGGCCAGAACTGGTATAAAAGTTTTTCGGTGCTAAGGTGGGAGTACGTGCTTTGTGGAGCCTCCTTGTCCTGGAAACTATTAGGCAGACGGCTGCATACTCGGGTTTTCGCACAGAGACTATCTGCTAATGTAATAGTCCCAGTGGAAACTTTAGTGCTCGGGAATATTTTGCGGATTTGGGAAAAATCCCAGGAGGACTTTTGGTTTCATGCAGCAATTGCTTTTTGGCAGCTTTGGGCTAGATGTAATCTGGTTCCCATTTGTGTGCTGAATTTTTAAATGGAACAGCCTGCCTTCGGCTCAGGGCAGGAGTAGAAATAGATGGAAGTAAATAGAAAATAATAGTAATAACAAGAAGAACAATATCACCTCTACAGAAAATTGTTAGGGCAATTTTTCTACTGAAATGCTCCATTTAGGAAGTGCATCTGTTCTTTTTTGGTCCTTTAAGCGACTTTTTCAGTACGTGGGATGCTGCTGTGGGTGTAAATTTGGAGGAAATCTGTAGAAGCCGATGAAATCACTCCGGATTTGGACCAGCGCGGGTGAGAGCAGAGTTTTGCCTTGCAGTAAGTCTATCCTCGGTGCAGCAGCAGATCCTGCAGCGTTTGCTGGTGTACCTGCTTGTCACTGCTTCTGGGTGGCCCAGCCACAGCCCTGGCGTGTCCCACGGCGTGGTGTGGTGCCGTGCCTTTCCCCGTGCGCGCCTCTACCACGACTTGAAGTTGTGGCAGGTCCTTCTTGCTTGAGCTGGGCAATGATGGCCAGCACGCGTCCAGGCAGTGCCTTTCGAGGAGCAGGCGTCCCCTTAGGAGGATCCCACATCTTGGGAAAACCTAGTGTGGGATTAAATCATTGAGCAATACTTGGGATTATCTGCTCTGACCATATTGGTTAGCACAGATATAAATGTGCTTTAGACAACAGTAGCTCCAATGGTCAAGGCTCAGGCTGGAAAATAGTGATGCTATTATATTAATTTAACTTAATGATTTAATGAATAATTTAATTAATTAAAATGCTTTTAGTGAAATTCAGTCTCCATTTAAGAGCTAAACCAACCGAAGTAATTAAAAAACCTGTTCTTCCTTTGCCCTGCTCCCCTCAATGTGTGTGTTGTGCGCAGGTATTTCAGTGAGGTCCCTGCTGCGGGTCCCCCGAGGTACCAGGAGGGCAGGAGGGACCCGGACCTCCCCCCAGGGACCTGCTCTGGGCTCCTGCATCCCGCAGAGACGGGGAGGCAAATCCCCCTGGGATGGCTCCCTGGGGAGGGCAGGGGGTCGCTGCCCGTCCCGTCCCCCTGCCTGCGGTGTGCATCGTTTTGGGGCCGGTGTCGAGGCGATGGCTCCACACCGTCGGCCGTTACAGTGATTTTCCCTGTTCTAAATCTGAGCTCAGCCATCTGGGAGCAGGAACTAAAGGCAATTATCTTGTTAGCACTTCTGTGTATAATACCGTTTATTAAATTTCTGCATTTAAGAAGTGGCTGAATATAAATTGCGGGTAATGATATAATAACGGAAGGCTCATAATTTTAATATATATTCTGGTGGGAAGAAGGTTTAATTTCTTTTTCCTTTAGACGTGACACTTAAGAATAATGCAAAAGCTCGGCTCAGCGTAGGGTTATCATGAGCGGTTCTTCACACGGATCAAATGAAGCCCTGTGGATCCTTTGCCTATGGTTTGTTGCATGTATTAAAAAAAAACATGGAAAAAGCTCTAGAAATCTGAAGATCCATACGATAGAGTTCAATGCCTGCATTTTCAGTTACAGAGTACTGTACAGTCTTTGTACTATTTTTGTTCTGTCCTTATCCCAGGCTCCTTTGTACGCTGCAAGTTTGTGGGAATGACTCAGGGAGAAAGCTATTTAACCTAAAGGACACCACTGGCAAAAAAAATACATGGATAAAGAGCAATGTCAGTGACTGCGAGTGGGAACCGAGAAGAATATTTGTGTGGATCGGAGGAAGAGGATCCTGAAACCTCCTCCAAATGGGGAAAAAAAATTCCTCTTCTTCGAACGCTGTTTATTCAGTTCAAGGAGGGAGTTTTATACTGTGGTTGCACGAAGTAATGAGGAACTAGACTGAATGATCTGCAGTCCTAGGTCCTATTTCACTTGTGGTTAATTAATGGAAGGGCTTAAATATCCCAGTGACACATATCATGCCAGTGCTTTTCTGTAACGTGATCACTTTTAAAGGCTGTAAGTACAGCAAAGTTAATCATAGCTTAAACTCCTGCTTTGCGAGTGTCTTGTCTGTGTGTTGTAGCTGGTTGATTTATGATTTATTTTTTTTTCCCCTCAGTGGAAAAAAAAAAATCCTCCCCTATGAATTTGCATGATGAATTTTTATCTTGGAGGTTTTTTTTATGGCTTGGAAATCAGAATTTATGGCATAGTGAAAATGTCTGCAGACTCTTCGCTGTGCTGACAAGCGGCGCAGCTGTAGCAGCAGCGTTGTCTCACTCGCGAGCTCCATGTCAACCTTTGTATTTCACTCTTTTACCGAGAGTTTCTTCCCTTACTTTCGGCTCTGAATAATAGTTACCCTTTTATCTCAGAGCAGCAACGCTGACGTGAGTCGTCACTGTGCCACTGGCACTTTGATCAAAGTAGAAATTTCAATTATTGATTCAATTCTTTGAATAAATTTGGGATGACTGCGTACTCTAGACTCAAATGTTATAACTGCAGAGGCAAATTCATAGCTTATAATACATAGAGGCCTTAAAAATGCACATATTTGTGCAAAGCCTAGCTCAGCCACCAAAGGAACGTACGTCCCTTCCTCCGTCGGATTGATGCCCAGGTAACCGCTCGGAACCTGGAGCTGCGATGAAAATACTCTGCCTGCATCCTCTGGGATGAGCCTGGGACAGGGGGAAAAAAAAAGGCGAATTATTCTAATATTGTAAAACCTGTAACCATCCGAGATGAAAGAGCCGTGATGGGCACCGTTTGCCCCCACATGCCTGCGCACCTGATTTCCATCGGGAAGGCGCGGGCATCCATGGGGGATCTCCCGGGCAGGCAGACTTGGCTCTGCCCTTTCCAGGATCCGTCTGATCTTCTGCCAGGTTCGGGAGCTGCTTTCAAGGCGCCTTTGCTTTGCTTCGCTCGTGGCTTTTTTGCTCGTCCGCTTTGTTTTTCTGCTGAGAGGAAGCGTATATGAAAACAAGCGCGTGAGGCTGGAGTTTCACAGAAAGTGTTCATCCTTGTAGGCAGTTAAATTTGGATGCATTAGCACGGCTCCTTGGGAGGGATGGGGCTTGGCTGCCTCCATGGCCTTTTCTCATTAGTCTTGCTAGTGCTTTCTTGGACGAGGCACTTTTTGGAGAGTGAAATGACAGTTGCTCAGGATGGGAGACTCCAGGAGCTTTTCTCGAGCGAGGGAATAGCACAATGTGGATCCCAGAGCTAATGCTGGGGTGAGGATTTCTTTCCCCAGAGCAGGGAGCTGTGGAGAGGGGGCTCGGTCTGGTGAATCCTGCCAGGCGCAGGGGAGAGGCTTCTCCCAGCTCAGATGTGGTAGATTCCCAGCTTTCATGTGGGAAAGGAGAGGTGCTGCTCGCTCACATCTGGTGTGCGTTGCGTGGGTTGGGTTTCTGTCCTGCAAGATGTTGCTCTGCTCCTGTGAAAATGATATTAGTGATGCTTGTTCAGTCCTCGCGGGGCTCAGGAGCCCTGGCAATGGATGTGAGCTTCCCAAGCAGAATTACGGGGTGCGGGAGTGAGCCAGCCACCCCAGAAGTGACCTAAAAAACCTGCACATCAACCAGGGAGCTGCTGATGGCAAACAGTCATTGACGTGTGTCTGAGCCCCTGCTCTTTGTTGGAGCTGGGGCTGCAATAGGGTCCCAGAGCTGTTGGAGAAGAGCTGCTGGTGGTACCAAGAGCATCCTTTGCAACACTGTTGGAAGTGATGTCTCCTTTTTGTAGGCAAACCAAGAAACAGGACACGTGAGTTAATTTTTTTCTGAGCTGAAGGAAACTCAGAATCTGCCTCCCAGCTTTGGGAGAGCAGCACGGCTGTGTGGTTGGGGTGCAGCGATCCCCCGTCTTGGAACTGGGCTGATGCTCAGGAGAGAAACTAAAGTTCACGGGCCAGGATGCACATGGAGGGGTGTCCAGCCTTGATGGGAGGTCCCTGTGACCCATTTGAGGGGCTGATGGCTCCACCCTCGGAAATTCATGGGAACCTAGAGCGCTTCGAGCGTCCTTTCGTTATTTCCTTTAAATAATTGTTTGCCTTTCTTGTTGACCTGAGATTTTTATGCAGCGACAGGGCAAAGAAAATATTTTAAATGTGGAATAAGGTATTTATACTCCTTTCTGGGTTGGCTATGAGACAGAAGGACAGGCTGGGGCTTGGAAACGATGTCATTTTTGTTCTGTCTTTTTTGGACCTCCCTTACAAACCACGGCAGAGTTTATAGGAAAGTGTAAAGCTGCCTGCCTTACTTTTTCATTTCGGATGATTGCTTTGGATGGTATTTGAAACGCCTTGGTCTCCTTTTGAACTGCGCGGTCAGTAGGGTATAAATTGGAGGAGGATTTTTTTTGGAGGACAGCTCTGTGTTTTCTTTTGGCTGGGTGGCTTCTGGGTGGCGGAGGAGGAGCGGGCTGTGCCGCGGAGCGGTACCCGGGCGGGCGGCAGGGTGCGATGCAGAAACTCATCACCCAGGCGTTGCCTCGAGGTGTTGCCTCTAAATAGCAGCAAACTGTCTTTGTGTAACGGGCGGGTTTTTGGTGTTTTACTGAAGGCGAGAGTAGTAGTGCAGCTTGGCTGTAAGAAAACCATCTTCTCCCAGTATTTTTTTTTTGAGGAGGAAATCTGCTTCTTGGGGATGCTGTTATTGCTCTGAAGCTGTGGCTTTCCTGTAATGTCACAGCAATGAGCTTCCTATGAGGTTTTGCTTTAGATCCTGTTCAAAACCAGACTGAAACCACATCAGAAACAGGAACTGTTTAAGCGCTGCTCCTCTGTCTCTGGGTCCTTGCTGACTGTCTGGTGTTAATCTTTGCAAATGATTCATTGCAATAATTCTGAATCTTCAAATGAACTCTACTGCTGTGTAGTAACCCTCCAGGATAATATGTCTGCTTCTGTACAGAGTAATGTGTGTTTAGCTTAAAAAAATAAAATAAAAAAGAAAAAGGAAAACAAATGAATTGGTGTCAGGCAATCACTTAGATGTGGGAGAGTCGGTAGAGATGCAGAAATGAAGGTCTGGAGCAGCTACTCAAATTCAGCAAGGCCTGAACCATGCCAGGAATGTGGTCGTGGGTTGGCTATAAGAGACACCGGATATATGGCGATTGAAGAGGTGATGGCAATGGACTGCACTGCTTTTGGGTGGGGGGGTCAGCTCTTCTTGGCAGCAGCCGTGACAAAACACGGGGCAGCAACTGTGGTTTGCGGCTTGGGAGGTTTGGGTTGAATGTGGGTAGAAGGCCCTTCCCTGAGGACACCTCCTTGGGGTGATGATGGGCTCCATTCTAGGTTGCCCTCAACCAGCTGCTTACCCATGACCCTTGGTCACCGCTGCTCTGGCTCCAGGATTCAATTATAGAGATGGAAATTGCCTTTTTGATGAACATCGTAGAAGAACATGGAGGTCTGGGGAAGGAGCAGGTGCCTGAGCATTGGATGGGCACCTTGCACCCCTGCAGAGCTGGGTATAGCAAACCCTTCCTCTCCAGAGAGGGGACCTGGGATTTGGGAGGCTCCAGTGACACCAAGGGGGGAAACAAAAAAAAGGCTCGTGCCTTGCTCCAAGTGGCTCGTGAGTCTTCACTAAGCTCTCAAGTGTTGTGTTATTGCCCATGATGTGGACTGTGGCCACGTGCCAAGAAGTGATCTTTCATCAACTGTTATCTGTTTTACACATAAACCGGCTTTCTGTGCCAGTTACAGCTGACATTTTATTGAAACCTACTGTGAAAGAACATAAAATATCGTGACATCATTTTCAACATCATAAAACATCATTACATCATTTTACGATGATAAAATATCAACGTGGGTACGGTAAAGTGCAATGGTTTCTGTCTGGGTTGGAGCTACTTGGTTTTGACTCCGGTATAGCAGGGATTGGAAACGGAGCAGTTTGGCAGATGCCAGCATTTACTGGTCCTGATTTTAGTACAATATTGCTTTGCCATGGCCGCAGCCTCCAGAGACAAGTGGTTAGGTGAGAATTTCTGCTCTTACTACAGAAAAAAAAAAGTCTTTATTCTCCATTTATGTCTCAGAAAATTTGAAACTATGACCCAAGGATGCCTACAGACTCAAAATGCAGAACATGAGTGTACAATTTTGGTAACCGTTTATTTATTTTAAATTCTGTTTGGGGAGTGATGAGGCCGAGCTGGCAGTTGCTGGCTGTTCATGTTTCCTGTAATGCTTGAAACCATCTTCCTTGGGTGTGCAGATTTTGTTTGTTTCACCCCAATCCACCTTTCATTCATAAAACAAGCCTGGGCTCAAAACTCCTCTGTTTCGTACAGGATTCCCGATTCCAAGGCAGGACCACATGAAGGGTGTCTTTAATGCTGTTCTGTGCCGGAATAGGGTAATATGTTGAAAATTAGGGTTCTTGAGATTTTTCTTGGGTCTGTATCAGCATCAGCACAAACTCCAGACCAGTCTAGCGTGCTTGTTTTCACAAACATATTCTACTCAAGTGAGCAGTCTTCTCTCTTGCTCTCTAAATATAGAAAACTGCCATACACATTCATGCATAATATGAATCGTAAAGTGATGAATTCATTAACATTTTGCAGAAATGCCTATTTCCTCTCCTCTGGGCACAGAAGGAAATAGTTATCTCCATGGCTGTAGAGAAGACGGGCTGGATCCTGCTCCCTGCTGCCCTGCTTCATGCAGGGGCGCAGGGTTAGCGATGACCTGTACGTAGGGAGGCAAAGCAACCTCCCCATGTGATATGTGCAGTGACCACGCAGTTAGCCGAGCACAAACCAAGCAGCCAGAATTAATAAGTCCAAGTCATCTGTGGCCGATAGTTTTTCCTGCAGAGCAGGGTGCTCGTGGTCCCTGTGCTCTTGAGCTTCCTGCCCCACTGGGATGGATGGCTACTCCGATGGGATAGATGGACGCCCCACTGGTGCCACTTGGAGACCTCCACCTTCTGCTTGGGCAAGTTCCCTCAGCAGTGACCAGTGCTGGAGGTCAGTGGCCATTCCCTTAGTCTAAAACTTACAGCAACCAGTGGTGTGAGTGGAGAGTCATTCGGCTGTGTCCCCACTCCACCAGGGGACTTGGGGCCAGGAGGTGCCCACCTGCAAGGTTTGGACTTCAAAGAGCCTTCTCTTTACAAAAATGAGATAGTGCTCAGGAAAACAAGTAGGAAGTGGGAAATCATGAGATCATAGAACAGCCAAGGTTGGAAGGGACCTCAAAAGATCATCTGCTCCAAGCTTTTGTGGGAAGGGGAGCCTAGATGAGATCATCTAGCGCCTTGTTTAGTCACATCTGGAAAACCTCCAGTGATGGGAACTTTACCACATCACTGAGGAAGTTGTTCCAGTGAATTGATTGTTCTCACTGTAAAAAATTTCTTACATTAAGGTAAAACCTTAGTGCAACTTGTACCCATTGCCCCTTGTCCCCTCTGGGTAGCTTCAGCCCTTTGATCATCTTCGTGGCCCTCGCCTGGACCCTCTCCAGTCTGTCTGTGTATTTCTCGAATTGTGGGGTCATGCCAGTGTCACTCCTGTCTTAAATTGTGGGGTCAAGCCAATGTCACTCCTGTCTTTACACGGCTGTGATGCATTTTGTATGAGCTTGTTAAAACAAGCGCTGCTGGAGAAAGGCACCCCTGAAAGCAGGTCTCGGATGAGGCTTGTTGCTTGCCAGGTGAGCTTGTTCCTGCTCACGGGTTGTGAAAGGGGCTGGGGGACTCGTCCAGCCGTCGATGTCTGTGGGATGCTGGAGTTCAGGCGTGCGGCTCCTGTGCAGTCAGTCTGCCGAACGCATTCCCATGGCCTTCCAGCTACATCCTCTGCTTACCATATTAAGAACATCTGGACAAAGTGATTTATAAACTCCCTCCCTTGATAGCGTTGGCTGTATTTTATGTCTCAGCAAATTTCTGTATTGCTGAACTATTATTCATGAGCGGATTTTGTGGCAAAGCCTTTCCCAGACTTTAGCCTTATTGAACGTCCTCACCTATCCTTCTTCCCTTCTTTTTACCCGCTCCCTGTTTCGGTTTTACTCTGACTCTGTTGGCTTCATGTCCCAGGGCTGTGCCTCGATTTGTGAGCTTGTCACTATCGGCTCTTATAAACTGAGCTGTGCCAGCCTTGAAGGCCAGGCTGGGTCAGTGCGTGGAATATGACTCGGTGGCTGCCTCTTGTTCCTCAGAGCTAACGTGTTACTTGGGTGGTGAGAACAGAAGAGATGATTTGCTCGGTGGCCTTGGCAGGGCTTCTCAGGCACCTAGAAAATTCGTTTGGACTCCTGTCATTAGTCATGGCTTCATGTTTTCTCATTCAAGTGTTTTATTTACTGACATTCTGTTCTTCTTTCTCGCAGGCTCCACATCTGTTTGTTACAAGCCTACCAGCCCAGTCCAGGTGCTGGAAGACACTGGCTTTCTTTACCAGGATCACCAGTTGTTTGCTGGCAGGCATGAGGTTCCTCCGCTAACAGCTGAAGCGATCAGTGCCAAAGAAAAAGCTGGTAAGTGGGTGGCCACACTTCCATACGAGCCCACCACATTTACTTCTAGGGTTTTTTCTGAAGCATAAATTGAGCAGTTTAGACCACTTACAAATAATATTTACAGAGTTGAAGGCTACCTCCGCATCTTCCTTAGAGTCAAAGGGGAGATCACAGAATCACAGAATCCTAGGGTTGGAAGGGACCTTAGTAGATCATCTAGTCCAACCCCCTGCCAGAGCAGGGCCACCTTAGAGCAGGTTACACAGGAACGCGTCCAGGCGGGTTTTGAATGTCTCCAGAGACGGAGACTCCACCACCTCCCTGGGCAGCCTGTGCCAGTGCTCTGCCACCCTCAAGGGAAAGAAGTTCCTCCTCATGTTTAGGTGGAACTTCCTATGCTCAAGTTTGTGCCCATTCCCTCTTGTCCTGTCACTGGGCACTACCTTTGATGCCTTTGACTTGAGTGTTATGACCCACCATCGTTTGTCATTTATGCTTGAGGAAGGTGCAACGTTTCTTCTTGTCCTTCAGGACATGGTTGCTCTTCGCTGCACATCTGGACTGAGATCCATAGCTTTGTGCTGGTGGAGCAGGACTGCAGGTGCCCTGTGGAAGGTGCACTGTGATCGGTGCCTTAGGACCTCGAAAACTGGCAATTAAAGAACATCTTCCAAATAAGAGCTGCAGGGGCAGCAATAGGACGAGGGATAGTGTTTTTAAAGTAGAGCAGGGCAGGTTTAGATCAGACATTAGGAAGAGGTTCTTTACACTGAGGGTGGTGAGACACTGGCCCAGGTTGCCCAGAGAGGTGGTGGAGGCCCCATCCCTGGAGATGTTCAGGGCCAGGCTTGATGAGGCTCTGAGCGACCTGATGTAGTTAAAAATGTCCCTGCTTATTTAAGGGGGGGTTGTACTAGGTGACTTTTAAAGGTCCCTTCCAACCCAACACATTCTATGATTCTATAAAGTAGATGGACACGTGGCTGTTGTGCAGAGAGGTAGATGGAGGTGTGTGTGTCTGTGCATCTTGTTGGCTTAAACGCCGTCCTGTGGAGCTAACAGACCTTCTGAAGGCTGGTGGCCAGGCTGGAGCGCCAACGAGTCAGGTTGGCAGGCAGATAACGTTGTCTTAGGGGAAGCAGGAGAAGTGTATTTTGTAGGGGAGGTGTGGAGTGAAACAGCCTGGGAATCTTCTCTCCGCTTCAAGCCCCACAATCATCTTTAAGGCTTTGCCACAAAAAGTGTTAGTGGAAATGACCTTTTCTCATAGTCGAGGGGCAAAGGCTTTTCTTCCTCTGGGTCCTATGTAAGTTATCCCACGGCATGTGCAGCAACTGATGAAACTTCAGGGAAGTACCAGACCTCAAGAGAAAGTTTGCTTTTTAAATGCTTTCAAATGCCAAAAACCAAATGTAAGTACTTCTGACAAACTCCTCTGAGAATTGGAAACAGCAGGAAAGAGAAAGTTGCCAAGAATGACCTCAAAAAACTGAACCCAGAACAGCACCTCTGTCTTGCCTCGGGACATGGGAGGACATGCAGGCTTATTCTTGCTTTTATCCGCATGGAGGTCTTTCAGGAGCACCTCTCCAGGCTCAGGCATTCCTCAGGCGGATGCCATACACCACTTCTGGGATGTGTGCAGGAGGAGGGCTCCATCAGGGAGGGGTCCCAACCTGCCAGCGGTGGTTATAGGGCATTAGATGCTTAGCACCGGGCAGGCTCTGCTGCGTGTATGGTGCAAAAATGGTACCACTGCCCCTGAATGACTTCAGTATTCTGTGAGAGGGTTGTGTAGCTGATCCGTCTGGGCTCTTTATAAAATGCTGGCGTTACATCTATGGCTGTAATGCCTTCCTTGTACTCACCCAGCAAAACTACAATGGTTAGTATTGACTCTCTTAGAAATAGCATTATTGGCCAGAAGGGAAACTGCAGTTTTAGGGGAAGATGCCAGAGCACAGATTATTCTTTAATTACACTTTTAGGACACTTCTATTTTCAGTGTCGTTTCACAGTTTTTCTGTGACGCATTCTGCATTTTATTTTGTCATGGCAGGTGCACTTAGGAGGGGATTTGACTCATCTAACTTTGGCCATCAAAAACACAGCATCTTGTTTAGCATTGCCGTTAGGGCTGCCTCTGTAAGCCATGCAAGGCATCTCCAGGCGGGAAGTCAAACACTGGAACCTGCTTCCTAGAGGGGTGGCTGATGCCCCAAGCCTGTCAGTGTTCAGGAGGCATTTGGACAATGCCCTTAATAACATGCTTTAACTTTTGGTCAGCCCTGAATTGGTCAGGCAGTTGGACTAGGTGATTATTCTATTCTATTCTATTCCATTCCATTCCATTCCATTCCATTCCATTCCATTCCATTCCATTCCATTCTCTACTCCCTATCCTATCCTATCCTATCCTATCCTATCCTATCCTATCCTATCCTATCCTATCCTATCCTATCCTATCCTATCCTATCCTATCCTATCCTATCCTAATTTTAGAAAAGACCAGATTTCGCTGTGACATTGCCTGTCCCTCTGTTGACTTGGGAGGGGGTTCAGAGCTGTGGGCGTGGAGCGCGTGGAGTATTATGGAGGGGAGGGCCGGTGGGGGGGATGGAAATACGTTCTTAGGGGGTCACTACAAACAGAATTAGGGATGATCTGGGGTGGGGGGATGAGCAGCGAGCAGTGCCCTGCTTCCTTTGGCTGCTTCCAGCCGTGTCCCCTCTGCTCCCAGGGGCTCACAGCTGCGGGGTGAAGGAGGGGGAAGAACCGGGGGGAGGATCAGACCTCCTGGGCAGCAGAGCTAACGGCCGCCTCTCTCTCTCCCTGCCCAGCCGAGGAGGCCCTCTGCACCCTGCGCCCACCCAGCTTCCGCCGGGTGCCAGAGGCGGAGATGCGAGGGGCGGAGGAGGTGGCAGCCGGCACCGTCCTGCAGCGCCTGATCCAGGAGCGGCTGAGGTATGGCAACCCCAGCGAGAACATGAACCTGCTGGCCATACAGCACCAGGCGACGGGCAGCGCCGGCCCCTCCAACAGCACTGCCAGCACTCTCTCTTCCGCAGAAAACCTCGCGCCCGAAGAGCCGCCAATGGTCCAGCCGTCGGGGCGGCAGGAACCGCAGGGGCAGGAGCACCAGGGGGACGGTGCTGCCATGGAGAAGCAGCCCCGCGCCCCGCAGCCCCCGCACGGCACCGAGGAGCTCCCCACCTACGAGGAGGCCAAGGCCCAGTCGCAGTTTTTCCGAGGCCAGCCGCCGCCGCCCGCCACCCCCGCCACGGGATTTTATGGCGGGTCCGGCCCGAAGTCCAGGACGGAGGGGAGGGCGACGGTGAACCGGGCCAACAGCGGGCAGGCGCATAAGGACGAGGCGCTGAAGGAGCTGAAGCAGGGCCACGTCCGCTCGCTGAGCGAGAGGATCATGCAGCTCTCCCTGGAGAGGAACGGCGCCAAGCAGCACCCCCCGGCCCCAGGGGGCGGGAAGGGCTTCAAGGTGGCCCCCCCACCCGGCAAGGCCACAGACCCGCGGGGCCCGCCGCCCGAGTACCCCTACAAAGGCAAGACGGCGGCCCCTGGCAGCAAGGCGCCGGAGCACGGGCTCTTCTACGGCGAGCAGCCGGCGCAGGATGTCCTCAAGGCCTCCTACGCTGCCGGTCCCCAGCCCGCCCGGGCCGAGGTGGCCCTCGTCCGCTACCAGCCGCCCCCGGAGTATGGGGTCAGCAGGTAATGGCCATCAAGGGGGAATGGGTCTGCTGGAAGGGCCTGATCCCGCCCTCGATGGATGTGTGGGGCTGGGGCCTCGGGTAGACGTGGCCTCCTGTGAGCTTCAGCCGCAGGCAGGCGGTGGGGACGTCACACCTGCACAGCGTGGCACCCCCCCCTCTATATACAGCTACATAAAGCGTATACACTGCTTATGCCCTACTTAAACCTTCCCAACAGAGCTCACGTGGGGCTTTCTCGGTGCTGGGCCCCTCGTGCCAGGCCTCCCCACGAGCACGGGTTTATTCCAAGCGCATTAAAAATAATCCTGAGCATTTACACTCTGCGAGCTGATCCCTGCGAGCGGCACGGGTCCCGACCAGCGCCCAGGCAGGATGGATGCCTTGCGCTGAGGGCTTCCCTTTTCTTACTATACCTAAACACAAGTGTTTCCCTGTCTCATCCCTGTCTTTTTGACCACCAGGACAGTATTTTGCTGGGTTTGGAAGGCTGGAGTTGTCTGATGTGAGTGGCTTTCATGTTGCGAGCTGCCTCATTAGGTCTTTTTGGACCCCAAGATGCCCCAGGGTTTTTTTGGCGTCGACTTAAGCGGCATGCATTTATTTTGGCCCAACGCAGGCATGGAGAAAAGGTGGCACAGCTGACCTGTCTCTTTCCTTCTGAAATCTGTAAGGCATGAAATGAGAGAGCAAATGCTCTGCCTTTCACTGTTTGCAGAAGTGATGGGTTTCGTGTTGAGATGGGGAGAAACTCGGAGCGTCGCTTTGGTGAACGTTGCAAAGCGGCTGGGACAAGCGGAGGGCCCGCGCTGAGCTCCCCTGGCCATCCTCCAGCTACACGTGTGTTTTGATTACCAGCCGACCACTGTGCAGAGTTTGTGCAGTTTTTTTCAGAGTGAGATGATATTTTTAAGAGCTCAGCGAAAAATCCCTGTTTCTGCTAAGAAACAGCTATATGAACTTGAGGTCAATGAGGTCGAGCTGGGGCCGTGCTTTCCCGCAGCCATTCACGGTGCTAACAAACATCGCTGGAAACAAGAAGATTCGTCCCTGCAGAGAAGGAGCTGGTCTGGGTTTTTTTATCACTCTTGGAAAATGCTGATTCAATACCCACAGAATCTGTTTTGCTGAGTCCATGTAAACGAGCAGACCCGGGTGCTGCATGCACTGCTGCAGCTAACTGGGAATGGCACTGGTGCTGAGTGGGAAACCCTTTGGGGCCACTTCCAAAACCTTTCCCGGGTGCCTTATCAGCAAGGTTAAAGCCGAGAAATGCCTTGATTTCAGTGCAGCTTTCCACGCTGGCAGCATGGGACAGTCCTCAGCCTTACCCCAGGGTGCTGCTGGATCACCCCAGCAGAAAACCCTGGCTCCCGGTGGTGGTTACTGCTCATTCCCGGTAAGGCAGCACAGTTTAACCCCCAAATCACACTGCCGAGGGGATGCCTGCTACCACTGCTTGCCATTTTCTTTACATGACAATGGAGAAATGTCCCTTCTGACAGGTGCAGGGGCACAGGGGGGATGTGTTGTGCAGTGGAGAACTGGCAGTGTGGCAGAGCCGAGCCGCTGCGGTTTGCGGACTTACTAAAAATCCCAGGTGGTGTCTTTCTTGCAGCTCAGCAAGGGCCTTGAATACCTCTTGCTCTGCATGTATCCCTGCTGGCTACTCCAGCAGGCATTTCCAGGGACAGATTAGGGTAGGCTGGCACGGCTGGGGGGTGTTTCACCAAAGCTAGGTTTGATTGAAGGTGTATGGTATCTCTTGTGCTTTCTATAAGGCGACTCTAGGTCCTAGTGCACAAATTGGGATTTTCAGGTCCCTTTTAGGTCCTTTCACATGGTGCCTGGATTTGGGGGGCTGTTTCCTGCCTGTGTTCCTGCTGGCTATGTGTGAGGCTGTAATTAGCACTGGCAAGACAGTTGCTCCCTTGCAGGTTGTGTTTTGTGCTATTTCTTTGCACAGTGCTAGCGGCTGGGGGGATGTTCGGCTGCACAAATGTCAGTGAGGCTCTTCGTCTCGGCAAAACAGTGGTCTTCATCCTCATTTCGGGATTTTTTCTATGGAAATTTTTGCACAGGGATGCTGACCATTCATTTTGCTTGGGAGCCCTGAAATTCTCACTGCTGGCATTACCTGGAGTTGTTCTTAATTGGTGTGAACTGGTTTGATTTCTTTTCCTGAGCTGTATGCCAGTTTGTAACTGGCCTCACAGACTGCAGGATCCCCCTACGGCGCTCTTAAGTGGGAAGGTTTGGGTGACAAAAGCTTTTAGGAAGTGGCAGTAATCCCAACGTGCTCATCGCTTGCCATTTCTCCATCTGTGCGAGAGCAAGTTCAGCAGCAGCCACGCTCCGGTGCGTCCCTGTGCGCATCTCGGACTGCGTTGCCGGTATGGGCTTGCCCAGGTCTGGAATGAGCGTGGCAAAAATGTGATTTCACAAAATTGCCTCTGTCCCAAATATTCCTCTCTATGGGGCGGGTTAAGGCAGGTTACCTGTCAGGGGACATCAGCCCTGTCTCTGATAGAGGGCTCGGCTGGGCGGCAGCCCCTGAACGCCGCTGGAGGAGAGCGGGGGGCTGTGCTACGCTGCCGGGCTGCTCCCAAACACAAACCTTCCCGTGCCTCGGCCACTGCTCACTACTTTCTCCCCTGCCTGGGCTCTGGGGAGGCTCACAGCTGGATATCTGGCTGGGACAGAGGACCTCCGTAAGAGGGGTGAAGGTGGCGGACTACTTGGTTTCATAAGGTTAATGGGAGAGTGGAGTTTGGAGAGGCTGTTTTTTCTGTTAGAGGAGCAAGCGAGGTGAGAAATTCCAGCTTTCATCTCGTCCAGGAGGGCCTGGGAAAGAAGCTAATGGAAACAGAGCTTTGCCTGTGGTCAGATGGGAATCTCATATACCCCGGCATCTCCTTTTCTCTGGCCAGTATCTGTTCCCCAGCACATCCATCCTGGTATCCTACAGACGGAGAGCGTGCAAAAGGCTTCTACCTTCCAGAAAAGAGAAGCATAGAGCTGCGCTGGTCTGGAAGAAGCACCCGCAGATACCAGGGATGGAAAAGACCCGTAGGGTCACCGATCTCCCACTCCCCCCCAGTCCATGTGTGATGATGGAAATGTGTCTGGAAACCCACAAATGCTGGCAGGGCGCTGTTGAAGGAGATGGGATAACTGCAGCTGCTGCTGAACTTGCTTTTTTTGGTTTGGCCTTTTTTCTTTTTTGCATGTGGCTGGTTTTAAAGGGAACGTTGCCTTTCTAATCACCATGGTGAAATCTCACTACTTTACTGTAAATCTCAAGACATTTGAGATTATCCTAAAGACCACCTAGAGTCGTATGATGTGGTACTCTCAGCATTTATAAATAATAATTATAATTATAAATTAGACAGTGGCCTCTGCAGAACAGAGCTTTAACTCTGAAGCTTAAAAGGCAAAAAAACCAGAAGGCAAATAAAAAGGAACTGATATTTTTTCCTGTTTTAAAATATCAGTATTTTTAAGCCAGATGCATGATGCTTGGGGCCCTGACTCACAACTTCTGAATGCTTTGAGTTGGCCAAGTGTAATAATCTTTAGGAAACCTTTCCTTTCCTAGATGTGCAGCTATTCCTGAATGGTGTCTTTGCTAACGTTCCTTAGGTGCATGTTGAGAGCGTCGCAGCTCGTTAGGTAAAAAGGGCTTTGAAATAATCAAATTTGGTCTTTTGCACGATGCTGTGAATTAATTACAGTTTGTGAAACATTCAGTCCTGGTGATTATAATACTCTGTGTCTGGAGAATCCATCACGGCCTTTACAGGCTTGTTCCACTAGCTAATTGCCGTCTCTGGCACAGATCTGCATCTTAGTTTTAGCCTGTATTTTCTAGTTACCAGTTGGGATTTTGCAATATCTTTATCAGATACAGTGAGGAGCCCTGTGCTATCGGTCCTTTAATGCTTTAAACAGATGGAACCTGTAGCCCTGTAATTATTTCACCATTGTCAAAAACTCTTTTTCACTCTGGAAATCCAACCTGGACACCGTTGCAATACCAGCTCAACCAGAGGCTAATCAGATATCACCTCCGCAATGCGACTCGGTGTTCCTCGTTTACGTAGCTCATTAACACTTGCCGTTTCAGACGTTGGCACCCCAGGTGTCCCCCCCCATCTAGCTTGTTATGCAGTCAGGCATGTGAGAGTAGTCACAGCCCAGGATAGGATTTCCCACCCTTTCACTGTAGCTTGCAGTATTTATTCCTGGGGGAAAGAACTTGGTCTTGCTCAAGTCCGTATTGTTTCTCCGTGCCCTGCTTAAGCAGTGATCCAGATCACTCAGTGCAATGAATCCTCTTCATTGCTCCCAGTGGCCCTTGCCAGATCCTGGTGTCTTTTATCCAGAATGATTTCTTTCTCCGCACTGTTAATAAAAAGCGTGTATAATGCAAATGAAGCCTTGAACTGAAACCACCACTGCCTGGTGAGGGGACTTCAGTTGTGGCTACCTGCAGAAGTCACTCACCTTTTAATTCTCATTTACTCCATGCATTTTAAAAGGTGGCATGCAACTGAAGAATAAATCTGGGCTGTTTTTAAAGATACTCAGGTTTTTTTACATGCCTTATAAAATTCCACCCTGCCTGGATGTAGAAGCCTATATTTAACTGCCGGAATAGCCTGTGGCTTCTCTGGTTATTTGTGTATTAACCCTCCCATATACATTACTGCTGTTTTCAGACAACCTGTTGGTATTTACTCATTCAACCACACGTCTGTGGCTGCTGTGGGGACTACAAGGAGCTCGTTTTCCTCCCCGAGACACTCCAGGAAGGCAGGCGTGCTGGTAGCGTGGCCAAGCCGAGGGATGTCACACCCAAGCCTACTTCTGCTGGCGTTTCTCTGCGAGGAGAGCCCAAGCGCGAGCGTGGGTCGAAGGCTGCGCTTCCAGCTGACATGGATGCTGGCAGCCCCGCAGAAGAGCTTTGTATACTCTCCTTCTGGTCTGATCTGCCTTTTATTAAAAGAAATAAAAGAGAAATGAAGCCATTCCCATGGCTTGGGTGATGCCCATATCATTTCTCTTTACCCTCTGTGTTATTATCTGGGTTGGCTCCTCTAGGAACACAGAGGTTGAGGAAGGCACCTTTTCCTGTGCTGAAAATCAGCTGGGCTTTAGAAAGAGTATCTATTCTGAGTGTGGATCCCTGTGAAGAAATACAATATCCTGTCCCTCTCTTAACTACATTTAATACAGCATGTGTCTTTTCAGATGATAATTTTTCCCTGCAAATCTTAATGTAATCATTCCCTGAAGAAACCAGGCCAGGTCTTACAAACATCACCAATAAAGTAGTGAATTCAGGAGATGTGAGTCCAAGTCTGCAAAATGGTTTTGAAATATACCTTTGTGTTTACAAGGTGCAGAAACTGTTGCTGATTTTGTAAGCCGGCGGATACCAGGAGGGCTATGTCTTGGCTGTGGAAAGTCTTCTCCCAATTCTAGCTTTATCAGCATTTAATAATGGGTGTATAACTGTGTCTCCTTGCACAGTGTCCGTCAGACTGGGCTTACTGACTCCTCTGAGATACTGACTTTTTCCCACACAGTGGCAACACTGATGTTATCCACAGCTACAGAGAACAGTGTTTGGGATCTGCTTCATGACTGCAGAAACCTGGGTCTGAGGTTAGTATCCAGACTCAAGGCTCCCAGTCAAAGCGCAGAAATAAGCATATTTCACAAACTTTTTACTCTCATTTTAAGTTAAAAGCCTAAGGCAGCTTCAAAGATCTGCACCCCATAAACGCCTCTTTCTCTTCTCTGACTCAGCTGGAGCGTTCACAGTAGATGTGTGAAGTTGTGAGATGAAGTCCCTTAGGAGAGACTTCGAGAGATGAAGTAGACCAGTCTGTCCTAGAGGCAAAGAAAGGCGAAGCATTCAGAGAAAGATGAGCTAAATAGGTTAGAGGAGGGCATTTTCATTATGAATGTAAATGCCATAGCATGTTAGAAACGAAGTCCTTCCTCCGCTGGTCATTCTTCATCCATACATAGAGGAGAGCTGCATTGTACCTGTAGCAGGGCAGTGGTGAACTTTCCAGAATATTCATAGGCATTTTCACGTCGTTACTTCCTAATACTGCCCTGCTTTATTGAGCAATAGCTCTTCTGCATTGACCATTTTCTGTTAGTCAACAGCAAGTGGATTTTATCATTAATTGTCCTCTCAGGGCTTCTTATTCCTACATACAAATTCCACCCCCCCAAATTCCTCTGCTCCCAGGCATTACAGTATAAGAGGTGTATTAAGGCCATGTCTAAATCTGGGGGCTTGGGTGGCCTTGATGTATCCTGAGGGATTTCTCATGAAAGTTAAGTCCATGGTCAAATATTTTGCTGAAGACACTGTGTTGCAAGCGATGTATAGCAAGCTATTATATATATTGCACGTTATACATCACTTAAAAGAGAGGCTGCAGTCTGCTGACCACTGTGGTAGCCCTTGAAAGGCTCCCTGTCTGCGTGGCACTTGCTGTTCTAAAAATTGGTTTCCTTAGTTTTTGGGGGTTTTTTCCTTCTTTGCATTGCATTGCAGAAGTATATAGGAGCCCTTCTACAATAATGTCAACAAAAAAATATGTTTTCAATAGAAATGTAGCTGAAGTGTTGCAGCGATAACCCACACTCATAATGTTCCACAGTTTCATGCTTTTAAGAAGGACAGTTTTTGATGAAAAGGTGTTTGGCTGGAAGATTTTAACCTACTTTAATGCAGAGTAAGATCAAAATTTAAAATACAGTAGAAGCATTTTGAGAATGTCATTCTTTACAGTCCGAAAGGAGCTCAGGATAATCCTGATTGCTTCGTTTCTTTGGAGCTTTAGGTGAAAAGTTGGATATGAACTAAGCTGATGATATAACTCTCCTATTTCTACAAATGTTGATTTGTTAGTATGAATCGCTGTGGTGATTGTACTGCATATACACTTCTGCAGTAGGCTTTGTCAGAATTACATTGGGATAGATTAAACAAGTAAAAGGAAAGTCAGAAACGTGCTCGTTACATTGAACAGACATGCTTCAATGGAATGTCAATTTTGCCGGTTTAGTTTCCAAGCTGGAAAAAACTTTGGAGAGTCTCTCCTGTGGCCCTGGCTATTGAGACTCTGGTGCCTGGCAGCTGCTACAGGGTGTAAATCTTTAGTAGCTCAACAAGTGGATTGTAGTTCAAGAAAACGGAGATCCCGGGGATCCCTCCTCCCTCTGTAGTGTAAAGCTAGATAGACCAAAATGCATGGGAAAATGTTAAATTGATGGGAGTTTGAGATTTCCCAAAAGTACAGCGTCAGGAGTTCCTGCAAGTGTTTAAAAGGTGTATCTATGACCAAAGATTGTACTGCTTCATTATGAAAAATTGCTATATCCCCACTGATTTAGATTCAGAGTTCAATTTAAATACATTGCCCTAAGCTATTCCCATAAAGAAGTGAGAAGTTCTGTACCTGGTAGCAAATTTGTTTCTTTTGTAGTGGTATAACTGGGCTTTTACTTTCTGTGTATAGCTGGGCTTTTTCTTGCACAAAATCAGCTATGGCCTTTTTTCTGGGGTAAAGACTAACGGACTCACACTTAGTTGAATTAATTGCAAGTGCAACAATGAATGTCAGCAGTGCTGAGGAAGTGCTGCGTGCTTGGCTGTGTTTGCACACACTTGTGGAGCATCTTCTGCATTGCGAGTGACACCCCTCACTCATCATGTTCTTTATTGTTCAGATTTTTGAGCAAAAAAATACTCCAGTCCCATGATGGGTGTGGGGTCCCTTGCTGAGTTTTACATGCTGGACCACCAGAAGGAAGGGGGAACTGGGGGAATGGTGTGAGAGCTGTGCCCATGGCAGGCTGTCCTTGTGATTTACCTTCCTGAGACTAAGCAGCTTGGCACAGGGCTTGCTGGGCTTATGGCTTGCGTGGCCTTGGATTGCTGGGCACTGCTAGATGTGGTTTTGGTCTCAGGAAAGTAAAACAAGCCCCCCAGGTCAGTGTGACACACACACCCCCCAGGGCATCCTGCTGTGAGGTCCCAGCAGCAGGCAGGAGTGATGAGGCTGGAGAGGCAGTAGACGCCAATGGCAGATAAGCAGGGAGCAGCATCTTAACGCAGTGCCAGTGTCCGGGAGCTCTGGGGCCCCCTTGACCCCACCACTTTGAGGGGATTTAGGGGAAGTCGTGATGTGCTTCTTTTTGCAGCCCAGCGTTTGCTGTTCACCATCCGAAGGCCATGTGGACACACCAGCCGGAGGGTCAGCTTAGGGGTGGGGATGCATGCTGCTTTCCTTTCTGGCCATACAGCCCATGACAGATGCAAGAGAGCAAGGCAGCCTAGCACTCCAAATGAATATGATACACCCCCTGCTGCGATGTCCCTCCTTCCTACTGAGGCAATGTTGAGCACCGCTGCAAATCACTGCAGTCAGTACAGGAGGAAGAGCTGTGGTAGCATCCTCTCCTCTGCTGAGGTGGGATGGTTTTCGGCTCCAGCTAGTCTGGCGTTTGATGAGGGGTGGTTTTGTGTAGCAAAACTGCTGCCATTTCCTTTCTCCAGCTTCTCTGTGCAGTTGCAATGCCTCTGTGGTGTGCTCTGCAGCATGTGGTGTGCTCTGCAACTTTGAAATATATCTTAAGAAACAGTAAGATCATGGAACAGATCCTCCTGGAAGATACATCAAAATATATGGAAGACAGGGAGTTGACTAGAGGCAGACAACGTGGCTTCACCAAGGGCAAATCGTGCCTGTCTGATCTAATGGCCTTCTACAATGGAGTGACTGCATCAGTAGGCAAGGGAAGAGCTACTGGTGTCATCTACCTAGATCTCTGTAAGGCCTTTGATGTGGTCCCCCACAATATTCTTACCTCTAAATTGGAGACATATGGTTTGATGGATAAGGAACTGGCTGGATGGCTGCATCCAAAGATTTACTGTCAGTGGCTCAAAGTCCATGTGGAAACCAGTGACGAGTGGTATCCCTCACGGGTCTGTACTGGGACCAATACTATTTAACATCTCCATCAGTTACATAGGCAGTGGGACTGAGAGCACTCTCAGCAAGTTTGCAGACCACACCAAGCTGAGTGGTGCAGATGATTTGCTAGAGGAAAGGGATGCCATCCAGCGGGGCCTTGACATGTTAAGAGAGGTAGGCTTGTGTGAACCTCATAAAGTTCACCAAGGCCAAGTGCAAAGTCCTGCGTCTGCATCAGGGCAGTCCCCAGCACACACAGGGGGATGGACTGATTGAGAGCAGCCCTGCCAAGAAGAACTTGGGGATGCTGGTGGACAAAACATTGGACATGAGCCAACAATCACAGAATCACAGAATGGTTTGGGTTGGAAGGGACCTTCAAGATAATCTAGTTCCAACCCCC
>VXBO01009342.1:200401-321787 GCA_013400135.1 Rhinoptilus africanus
TTTCTTCCCTCCAATGTGTGCTCACAGCCCAGAAAGCCAACCATATCGGGGCTGCATCAAAAGAAGTGTGGTCAGCAGGTCAAGGGAGGGTATTCTGCCCGTCTACTCCACTCTCATGAGAGCCCCACCTGGAGTACTGCGTCCAGCTTTGGGGTCCCCAGTGCAAGACATGGACCTGCTAGAGCAGGTCTCTGAGGGCAGGCTGAGAGAGTTGGGATTGAGAGTAGTGAAACGTTGGAACAGGTTGCCCAGAGAAGTTGTGGATGCCCCGTCATGGGAAGTATTCAAAGTCAGGTTGGGTGGAGCTTTGAGCAACCTGATCTAGTGAGAGATGTCCCTGCCCAGGCCAGGGGGGTTGGACTAGCTGATCTTTAAAGATCCCTTCCAACCCAAACCAGTCTATGATTCTATGAATTACTGTATGTTTTATTAGCCATATGTAATGTGTCATACAGCGCTTCCCTACCTTACTGTCCTTGGGAAAGTTTTATCCACTTTATGTGGACATTTAGCTCTTAAGTGATTAGGCTGCACTTCTGCCAGAGAAGTAACATGCCTGGGGCTGAGAGGCTCTCCTGGCCCTCCTTGGAGGGGGCCATGCGGAATGCCTCCCTGCTGTGCTCCTGAGCTTCCTCCATAGGTGTTTAATTTACCAGGGGATACACAGCCTACGCTGTGCAGGTAAAAGCCGTCTGGAGGCCAGGGTGAGCTCAGCACAGATTTTCCCAATGCTGGCTGCACAAAGCTTGGCTGGGATCTTCCTCCTGAAGATGCTGACCACGGACCAGGGTCTGTGCTGTTAGGCAGGTGAGCAGTGTGCTTGCATTTGGGGACGGGCTCATCGCTGGTCTTCGCTCCATTTCAGTGCCTTTCTGTGCCACGGTGGATGCATCAGGCAAAATGCAAGAGCCGGGATGGGGGTGTGGGGCTGTGTGTGTGCTGCATCTGGAGGACTGCAGAGCCCCGTTTGCTTTCCCCTAGTTTGTGCAAAGATACAAGTGAATTGCTGGCTTTCCTCGCTGTTGTGTGGCCTGGTGGGGACAAGCTTGTTAGAGGAGCACTGTTTGTTTTTAGGGCAAGGCTTTAAAATTGCCTTCACTTTTCATCTTACTCTGCTGCAGCTGAAGGCAATGGTGGGTTATTATCGGTAGAATTAGGCCAATGCTGATAGCTTTTGAAAACCCTGCTTTGAGAAACCGTGTAGGTGCTGAAGGCAACGGTAATCATATTTATTATGTATTTATGTAACACAAAATCTCCTGTCTAAAAAATAGCATTCATGGATCTTTGAGGCCAAATGGTGTAAATACATCTGTTTGTTAGGTCTCCTGCCTCGCGCAGGGTACAGAAATAAAGGCAATGATAGCTACAGCAAGGATAATAGCTTGTGGTTAAGCTAAAATACAACTTTCAGAAGCTGCTTGATTGGAGACTTCAGGTGGGGTCCAGCATCCAGCTTATTTTCCAGCCAAACTGGGCTCTGACATAGACATCCTGCGTGGTCTGGGTTGAGTCTCTTAGACAAATGTGGGGTAGAGGTTTCACAACTTTGGCATCTGGGCTGAGGAGTGGCTCAGCCTGTGCACAGCGAGGCTCTGCATGGGGCTGCTCACCCTGGCCGAGCCCCCGAGACTGCCTGTGCGGTGGATGGAGGGATGGAGATGGATCTGGTGCACACAAGCTTTGAGCTGCTCCCTGCCTGAATTTCTCCCTTTTGAAACAGGGGCAGTCTCCCTTCTCAAGCTCACAGGGCTGGAATGCAGGATAGAAGCGAGGGACTCTGGTCCTGCCTGGCCACCAGCCACAGGGATCCCCTCACTGCTAAGACTTCCTCTGGGGTTATCCTCCAGCCATTGCAAGTTGTGACTCCGGTGGATTAAAGAGCCGCCTGCTGTCAGAAAGCCTAGCCCTCAGGCAGGTCCACCGCCAGCTCGCTTCTTATCCTTCCCTGATATGAGCCTGGTGGGTGACGGATGCCATTAGTCAGGGAGTGACACAATGAGGTCTCGCGCTGGAAGATGGCTTTCGTGGCTCGCCGTGATTGACCGGGGCTGTGCCTCCAGCAGCTCCGCAGCAGCCCTTCCCTTTGCCGCTTGCTAAAGCCGCTCGGGAACGCTGTTTCACTCACATCACTTCCTTTCGCCTCCCAGTTCGGCCGATCAGCCAGTCTCGCTCCAGGCAGGGAACGGTGTCCGAAGGGTGAGTAATGCATCCCTTGTGTTTCCTTCGAGCCCGCTGGCTCGTGCTTCTCAGCGGTGGGGGTTGTGGCAAGGGGGGGCAGGGAGAGGCTGGCTGGCTGCTGAAATATTAGCTGTGCACCTAGGCAAAAATGCTGTTTTCGAGTCAATGCTTCCTTTATCCGTTCATGCCAGATGTATACATCACTGTCAGGAGCAGGCGAGGAGACAATTTGCCCGGTCCCTGCTGCGATTGTTGGTATTTAGAGTGACGAAGGACTGGAATCATGACCGTACAGTTGTAACCCTATTAATAAACCGTGCAGTCATTAGACGAAAGCTCCTGCATGCGTTTTGAGGGCGCGCGGCTCTAACGCCTCCTCCCCTGTGCTTCCCTGCAGCCGACAATGCCAGCCGCCCTTCCCGCCGCCGCCGGCCCAGCAGCACAGCCCCATGTCCTCGCAGGCCACTGCCGCCGCCGGCCCTTTGCTCCCGGGCGCCCTGCCACCGCTGCCAGCCCCTGCCGCTGCCCAGCCGCCCATGCCACTGGGCCAGCAGCTGACACCCGACGCCTTCGCCATCGTGGAGAGGGCACAGCAGATGGTGGAGATGCTATCCGAGGAGAACCATGTGCTGCGGCAGGAGCTGGAGGGGTACTACGAGAAGGCGGACAAGCTGCAGAAGGTACGTGGCAGGGTGGATGGGGCCTGGGCAGGGCAACCTTCTTGGTGCTTCTGCATTTGAGTCCTCCAAGGTGTTCTTCGCAGTCATGTCACTGCAGTGGGGATGCACCAGTGGCCGTCTCTAGCCATTGCCTCTCCATGGTGGTCTGACAGAAGTGTAATCTTGTGCTCCAAGGCCCATGGGCTCCCCATCCTCTAGGGCAAAAAGGGGCAGCTCATCACATGTTCCTCAGTTGAGGATTTTCCCCTTCCATGCCGGCCACACTGGAGCTTTCCCTGGAAGTCTCCTATGGGCAGAGTCTGCTTCTGGTGCACCTGGGTCCTGCACCATCTGCATAGACGGTAGAGGAACGGGTGAGAAGCATTTGAAGGGCATGGCCACATCTCTGTGGAGCAGTCTTGTCCACCACAATACTCCCGCATGGTACTCCATGCTCTTTGGAAGTGTAACAGCCGTCGGTGGGGTTGCCTTTTATTTGGAATTGCATTAAGTTGGTTGTCACAGAGGCTTTCAGTGACTGCTCTATGGGTTTCTAAGACTTGGGGTTAGACTCCTACCTCTGACCGTGTTGGTTCAAAAAGCACTGCCCCCTTATCTGGAAGAACCGTTTGGTAAAGATTTTGCTCAAAAACCCTGTTGCAAAGAGATCCTTCACCGTCTATTCTGTATGCAAGCCTGGCATTTTCAGTGGAGAAGGCCAATGTCTTGTGCAGCGCCTGGGGTGGACAAGATGAAGAGTCAAATCAAATGAAGTAGAAGCTGCTTAAAAATGAGAGCTCATTGAAGGCAATGCAGAGATGCTCCCCAGATTCCCCCGCCCCAGGTCCCAAGGGCCTGGATCAAATGAGTTATTTAGGATCCTACAGTGCTATTTCATTTATGTCTTCCCACTGCTTAAGCACAACCGGGCTTAGGCTGCAGATCTTTTCTCTCTGAATTCAGGAGTCTAAACAGGAGCTCAGTTTTTTCTGTGCTGTGTGGGATCAAGGTGTTCTTGGAGACATCCTTCACAGGAGAAGAGGTGTCTCAGAGTGACCATGTCTTAGCCTCACATTTGGGAAAAATCTGTGACAGTCTGTTCAGACGGGCAGACTCTTCTGCCACCAGATGAGTTGAGTTTATTCACAGAATTTCCTGAACTTAGTTGAGAAATTTTTGCAGCAACGTTATTATTTGTGAAGATGTCTGCAGAGATTTTAATGCTGACTTCCCTGTGGCCTTCATGGGCAAAAAGAAATATTACAGCTATTAATTTTTAAAAAGCTGCATTGTTTGGTAAAAGGTATTTGAATGCGATGCCCTAAAAATACTCTGATTTCCTTTTATGCTCTTGGAAACAGCTCTCTCTTTATCTTGGATGCCCCGCAAGTCGATTGCATCAGACACTAACAGAAAGGTATTTAAGCATGGGCTGAAGTCTCACTTCAGTCAACAAAGCATGGACTTGAGTCCCATTGACTTTGGGGGAATGTAAGCGGAGTATTAAAGCGAAACACATGCTCAAGTGCATTCTTTCTTCAGGAAAATGTCCTGAACTGAAGCCTTAACACACAGTATCCCTCCCATGCTGTTATTTCTGTGTTTGAACACAAGGACAGGGCAGGTTCTCCTCTGTTCCCACAGTTTCAGTGGCACATCACCTCTGAAAATGTGACAGAGAGTTAAACTACATACTTTGGGTGTGAAAACTCTTCCCTCTTGTTGGAAGTGGCAGTGTCACGAGGAGTACTTCTGGTGTGTCTGTGCCTAACAAATGTATTCTACAAAGAGCCACCCTCCCATCACTTTTATTCATTGCAGAGTAAGACAAGAAATTAGAGAAAATTGGCTTGACGTGGAGGGCTCCTTGGGTGTTTGTACGAACAGATCAGCCCTGAGGGTTGTCAAATTCTGAATCGTGTCTGAAGACTTTTTACAGAGAGATACAAGGTGGTGATTAATCCCTGTGCTGTTTGACAAGATGTCTGGTTTTCTTACTTAAAAAGAGCTGGGGAGGAAGAGGGGTTGTATACATTTTATTTTGAGCTTTTTTTGCAGAAGCAAAGCAGTACTTTTTTCTTTTTTTTTCCTGTTGTTTTTTGTTGGATGATGTTACCTCGCTGAAGTTAATTGCCAGGATGGGCTGGCTCTTCCCTGTACAATATGTGTGGGTTGTTTGAGTGGGTCAGTTTTAGGAGCTAACAAGCAGAGGGGAGGCTGAACTGGTTTTTCCCCTCTGTAGAAGAAGGGGAAGGAAATCCCAGAGCTCCTGAGAAATGCTGACACAATTTATGGCTGTTCTTCTGCTCTCCTTTAATTTTGTTCAGTGCTGATGGAGGTTCTTTCTTTTCCTGCACCAAGTCTTTACATCCAGAGCTGCAGGAGATTTGTGTGGTGATGTGTTTTGGGAAATAATGGCAGATAACGGGCAGAGCAGAGCCCTTGCGGTAGCCATCAGTGTTGGGCAGGACGGTCGGGCTGTGCAAACCCCCTGCCGTGTTGGCAAATCTGCTTTGCTGTGGTAGGAGCTCTCTGGAGCAGGCATCTTCTCCTGCAGGTAACGGCTCACCCGGGGTGGTGCAGGAACCAGTGGGTGTCAGGGCACTCAACTGAACACAGCATCTGGTTGGGATCATGTAGTTAAGAATTCAGGAAAGCAAAAATTACTTTTGCTAAGCCAAACCTTCCTTTCAAGGAGAGTGAAGCTCAATCAGTGTAAGTAGTCAAGAAGAGCAGTGCGAGGTAGGTTGCATATAGCCTCTAACTATGTATAATGTCCTAGTTTCAGCTAAAACAGAACTAATTTTCTTTTCAGTAAGGTTATTTTTCAGCGGATGTCACGCTGATCTAAAGAAACAGCTGTAACAGAATCAAGTAGCTGAAGTTATGCTGTTACTGAAGTAACTAATGAGTAACTAATCTATATGTTGGTTTGATTCTTGAAAATTCACACAAAACAGCTTTTCTCCAAAACGTTCAGACTTTTTGATGAGGTTTTGTATAAATTTGTGTTGCTGTGCATACGAGGGAAAATAAAACTCATTGACTTTTTTTGAACCACAGTAAGGTTCAGTCTGAATTTCGAATAAGTTTGGATTTATGCAGTGTTCCTCCAAGCATGCTGTCCTCCTGGTGGGAACACGCTTGGTGTCTGGCCATGCATCATCAGGGTGGGGGAAAAGGACCTGCTTTTCTAGGTGTTGTTAGGGAAAATGTAACAGGGCTTTCTGGAGCTCCTGCTTTAAAAAAAAAAACAACATGGAAAGCCAGAATAATCTAACCAAATTTGTAGTTCACCCAAGAAAGAGTGTCACAGCAAGTTCAACAGGTCATCCTTTTCTTGGAGCTGTGGAGAATTGTCATCTGAGAACTAATCTGCGTATGGTACCGTTTAACATCATGGACGTAGGAGAGTGGCTTGTATGTGTGTGAAATACCCGCGAGCTGTGAAATCGCCACGGGTGTAAGGTAGGTGGTGTGGTACCCAGCAAGGTACTAATCCATAGCTCCTGGTGTCACGGGGGCCACACATGAGCTTTGCACGTCACCACTTGTTTCAGCTTTTGTATCTGAGTGAGCTGAAAGCAGAAATGAGGAGGAACTTCTTTCCCTTGAGGGTGGCAGAGCCCTGGCACAGGCTGCCCAGGGAGGTGGTGGAGTCTCCGTCTCTGGAGACATTCAAAACCCGCCTGGATGGGTTCCTGTGTCACCTGCTCTAAGGTGGCCCTGCTCTGGCAGGGGGTTGGACTAGAAGATCTCCAGAGGTCCCTTCCAACCCTGTGATTCTGTGATTCTATGAAATCGGGGAAGGTAACTGGGGTTCCCCATCATGGCTCTGCTGGGCTTTCCTAACTGTGTGTTTCAAAGGTGCCGTGTGTCCATGGGCTGTATCCAGACAGGGTGTCCATGGGGTCATGGGAAGCACAGCTCCAGGCTGCTGGAGTCTGGCTGCAGGTTCTTATGCAGACAGCAGGGTGACAGCTCCAGTGGCCCTGGAGCTTTTATTCTGCAAGTGCGGCAACTGGCAAACTACACCTAAAGCTTACCGAGCCCTGGAGAGGTACCTACCTCCACAGCAGGTGGAGGTGGGCTCGCACCCTGGCTTCACAAATCACGAATCCGTCCCACCCACAATGCAAGAGGCTAAAAAAGTGCCAGATTTAGAAAGGTATGTGGGAGGCTATATATATCTCTTGGTTTTCCAGGCTGTGCACATTATCAAGCTTTTCTTCACAAACACAAGGGCTCGGCATGCAGGAGCAGATTCCCACATTGGTGTTGATCATTCCGACAGCAGTGATTTCAGCAAAGCACTTAACAAGACACTAGCTTATTAAAAGAGCTGGGTGGGATTGACCTGGACAGCAAAACTCTGTCTGGGACTATCCTGTCGGTTTTTTTGGGTTCAGGTTTTAAGATGCAAGTTCATTGCTAAGGGCTTCTTCTGCATGCTTTGCCTACAGTTCGACAGATTTCAAGATGAAGTTAAGAAGAGTGAAAATTCAAAACAATTGGTTTGGTCTGTTACAGTTTCTTTTTGTATAGAGCAGTCTTTGGTCAAGGATGGAAAGGAGTGGACCACAATAGTTTAAGACTGACATGAGGTCAGAGCCATGCCTAAAGCATTTCTGGTGGCCTGCAGAGCTTAGAGATTGATTTTGGGTTAAGGATCTGGCAGAATAATAAATCTTGTGTCCTGAAACTCTTTATAGGAAAGAATACAGTATGCACAAATATGCTGTTTCCTTTGCTTTTCCTCTTGGATGGTGTTAAAGCAGCAGCCTCACCCACAGAGTGAAGGCAGCCAAGTGCTTACGTCAAGCCCAGCCCCTCCGAGCTGGTTTGGGGGCTGCCCGTGGGGTGCTGCAGGGTGTTGTGGCATGGCCAGCTGCCCCACGGGGCATTTGCAGGGGTCCAGCAATCGCTCCCTGCTGCAGGAGCCTCCAGCACCACTGGGGCTTTGCACCATCCTCCACCGGGGGAGACTGGTTGTTGCAGAGCTGGTGACTGGTGTGGCACTCGGCATGAGCGTTGCCCTGACCCCTGCGCCCCATTAAAATGGGCTGAGCAAATACTGGGATGAGATGCATTCCTGCTGGGCTTTAACGGGAGCTCTCTCTCCTTTCAGTTTGAAATAGAGATTCAGAGGATTTCAGAAGCTTATGAGGGCCTGGTCAAGACCACCACTAAGAGGGAGTCTCTGGACAAAGCAATGAGAAACAAACTCGAAGGAGAAATTAGGAGACTTCATGACTTCAACAGGGATCTCCGTGGTACGTTATGCTTGCTGGTGTGGGTTTTTCCCCCCCCCAATTGAGATGGTGTTCCACTTCTTACAGAGTGGCAGGCTTTAAAGGAGTGGTTTTACACATGTTTTAGATAAACTTCTTGAGAAATCAGGCCCTGCTCATTGGCATAAGACAAAACTGCTGTCACTCTGCCCAGTTGCAAAGAAACCCTCTGGCAAAATTTGAGAGTCAGCTTCAGACGGTGCCTTTGACTATGACTTTGACTTTGAGCTATTACCTGTCTAGGTGCCTGATGGGAGTACTTTGATATGTCTTTGGGCAGCGAGATGCCTTCTGCAAGCTGGTTCATGCTTTTTGCAACAGTGTGAGGGGGCTGGGTTGTCTTTTTGGAGGAGGGGGGCACCTGAAGGGAGGCCCTTCCCAGGGGAATCTGTCCCCTGCTGCAGAAAACTGCTCCTTTCCCCGGGCATCCCCAAGGATCGGTGTCACCAGGCTGGGGGCTGCCATGCCCCAGGGTGTCTCGCTGCACCAGGGGCCGCACACCACTGCGGGAAGGCACCCACCCCCTTGCAAAGCTGGGTGATTCAGATGACAAATGCCTTGTGCGTGTTGGACAGCATGAGAGATGAAGTGCTCAGACATGTCAGCTGCGAACGGCAGAGGCTTTTCCCCCACTTTCTGTAAATCTGAGCAACACAGCTTCATGGAAGAGGTCAAAGGCCTCGTCTCCATTTTAATGTCCTCCTTCAGAGAGTCTATTTATACTGCTCTGCTGGCATGCATCTTATTTCCTTGGTTGGCCTACAATTTTATATACATATATTTATACTTAAAGTATTTCCTGTTTTTTGCAGAACGACTGGAGACGGCCAATAGGCAGCTAGCCAGCAGAGACTTCGATGGGCATGAGGATAAGTCAACAGAGGGCCTTTATGTCACTCAGAGTGAGTACTGTGCTAATCTGTTTTGAAGGTGCATATATATATATTTATGCACACATATATGTGCTGGAGTGGAGGTGAATACTTTGCTATTAATTGTTATTGCCCTTATGGCTTAGTTTTACTCAGCTAATTCATCACATACTGTTATCTAAGCTGCAGACTGGATTGTTCAGGCTGTTTTTTTTTCATCTCTCTGAGCACCAGAACCAGGCAGTGGGAGTTAATGGTAATACAACTTAGCTTATTTTTGATAAATATTTATCTGAAATTGTGAAGTGTTGCTTGCAGTGATCATCTCTAGAGATGCATGCTTTTTAGAGAAGACAGATTCTTTTGGCTGGGAAAAGCCCAGAGCAACCTCTCCTGACTTGTTGTAAGTGCCAGGGGCTGACTAAGGGGAGGGAGAGCAGAGCTGGACCCTCCTTTTCACAAAGGATGGAAAAGACAAAGATTTTACAACTTCTACTGGTATGGAAAACATCCATTCCCAACAAGTTTCAGGCTCCTGTAATGACAGAGCACCGTGCTGCAGCATCTCCCTGCCATGTGCTGACGGCTCAGTGTGACCAGCCAAACCAAAACCCGAGCAGCTGGATGCTGCATGACAGCACGTGGCTTCTCATGTATCCTGAGTATCTTCAGCATGCTTCCAGAAGGGCTTGACCATCCGGGAGCTATGCAGTACCTTGCAGGCTTAAATCCCATTGAAGCTAAATGCTGCGTACAACGGATCCTTATGTTTTATTTATTGCACCAAGAGCTTCCTTGGAAGATGAGCTGCAACGGCAAATCCTTAGTGGAGAACTGACCACTTCTATTAGCAGTGTTTGATACCCCTCAGCATGCCGTGCTGCCAGCCCTGCCATGTCCCTCAGCCTCTCCAAATGCAGGAAAGCCTTCTCCTCGCTCACACCAGCAGTGACAATGCCAGCATGGCAACCTTGCTGATGTGCGTGTGTGCACAAACCAGAAGACAATCTAATGGTCTTTTCCATGACTCTGTTAGCTTGCCATATTAGCAGATACCACAAGGGCATGTAGATACTGCTGCGAATCCAAGGGGATGATCTGTTAAGAAAACAGCATTGCTTTATAAGTCTTGTCAGCCTCAGGAAGAGTTCAAACAGCGTAAGTTGCACAGTGCAAATTGCAGGCTGGGGTCTGCTCTCTTCGTATAGACAGCCTGGCAGTGTTCACATGTACTGGCAGCTACAAGGGGGAGTTAAATCCCCAGGATGGGCTCAATTTGAGTCATTTTCCAGCACATAAACATGCTCCGCTGATAAATATCTAGCAATAAAACTTTGTGCTGTGCACTCAGCATATTACTGCTATCAATTCACAGCTTACGAACAAATATAGCTTTTCGGATCCTATCACACAAGACGGACTGGATGCTTTGAGTGTCTCCTAGCTAGGCCAGACAGCTAAATGTTACCGATGCAATGCAGAGTGCTTCCAAGAATAGAAAAATGGGCGCATGTAAAGCAGGTCCTCTTCAGTCCTGTTCTTTGGGCTGCTGGGGCACGCACAGTAATGACCTCAATATCAGGGTATCAGCCTAAAACACCCCTGTGGGAGCCCATAAAAGGTTTTGCTTGGAAATCCTTGGTTACTGATTGCATTTATACCCTGATGTTTATGTATTCCCCAGGGGCAGACCATGACCAGGGTTGTACCCCACTGCCAACCTGGCGGTTTTCCAAGCGTGGTCTGTACCCTCCTCATGTCTTTTGATGGGATACGCTGGCAGAAAACTGAGAGGAGAAGGGGTGCATCTTGTTTGTCTGCTCTGTGTGCACTTGTATACTGAGACTGAAGCAGTTGTTTTTAGAAGAGAAAAAATGGTGCCTACATGTGCTCCCATTAACTGTTGCAATTTTGTCGTGAAACTCGTGTTTGGATTTTCCCTAAGAGTAGTAGCTTATTAAGTCATAGTAGGAAATGCAAATCTTTATTTTCTTAGGGAAAGCAAAAGCAGTACTCTAGTCCCTATGTTTATGGAAAACAGACTGAAAACATGATCCCTTGACATCCCCAGCCCAGGTATATAAAAAGACTCCAACATCAGCAAGTTCCTAAAAGTTATCATTTTGAAGCCAGTCTGATGATTTTATGAAAAAGAAGAGATAAAACTCATGAGGTTTTTTTAATGGTTATCATTGGTAATAATGCAAACGCAGAATGAACACTGTGGTAAAACTCCAGTAATAGGAAAAACTCCCTGAAAAAGAAGTTTGTCAAGGCAGGATGTTCAGGGATCGTTTCTCTCAGTGTAACAGTGCAGAGCGGTCATGTGCTGTGAGATGGAGACCGGAGGTGACAAAAACTCTTATTCTTTGTAATAATAATAGGCAAAGCCAGTCTGCATGCCTCAAAGTATTAAGTGCTAGGCATTTGTGCCTGAGAAAAATGCTACTGTTGTATCGAGCGTAGGAGAGAGCTCACGGCCTATTAGTTTCACGATAATTATGTGATGTTTTGTCAGTGAAAAAGGTTCCTTTATGGAAAGACATGAAGCAATGACTGAGGAAGACGTATGGAAGTATTAAGACAGGAAATAACCAGGGCAGAGGCAGAAGTTTCAGGGGCAAGTGAAAGGGAGCTCCTTGCCCCTCTCATTTCGCAGCCGAGGGCACCTGCACAGGGAGCAGCATCCCGAAGAAATGGTGCCAAATACAAAAATGCATCTGTTCTGTGTAACTTTCTCCTGCCCTCTGAAAGGGAGTGGGTAATCTGCTTTCAGTTTTCAACACGTGAAGGTCAAATTCTCCCCTGCCTTATACTTCATGACATGCAAATGGAAACACCCTAACTGTAAATCAGACTGTACTTAAGATGCCTGCGATACTTTGTCGGGTAAGGAAAGCCATCACAAGTTTCCGTGGACATTCAGTGGCTTCCTCTAACAACAGAGCATCAAACCTTTCTGCATCCCTGCTTAAGTCGGTGACCACAAGTAACCACGTACCGAACCATTTATTGAGTATATTACAATTGATCGTAATTATTAACGCCAGTGCAGAATCCCTGTTGGTCACCATGTGAGAAAATGGACTTGGGGACCTCGAGCACGACATCCTGCAGCTTCTCAGCGTTTCCTTGGTGCTGGCATGGTCCAAACTCCAGAGAGTTCTTGGAAACATGTCATTTATGGGCAAAACTGCAGAAGATTGCAGTGAGCTGTGTTGGTGTTTGGCCGGGACGCAGGGGTTAACACAGCTGCTCCTTGTGAAGCGTGTGGGGTGGACCTGTGCTGTCTATAATGTAGTGTTATTTATGAGTGGTTTTGAGGGCGCACATTCAATTGATATTGGTAAATGGTACATTAAAAACGTATTTCTTGTTTTTCTTTCAAGACTGATCAGATCAAACCTCTGTTAAGTGTGAGGTCTGTATGAAAAGCTGGTGGTCACATCTTAGTGTAGTGAAGGGGTGGCGGTGATTGAGTGTGTCTTTCTGTCTAATGTGCCTGCTTCATGGCAGGGTCAAGACTTGTCTACTCTTGGTGTACCTACCCAGCTTGACAACTCAAAAAGCCTGTTTGCGAGGCACCGAAGCAGGCCTTTGGCTTCATCTTTGTTCTACCCAGCCACGGAGTATTGATATAATGTCCTCAGTGTGTTGAGGTACAGCAGTCAGAGGCATTGGGTGGAAAGCTGTGAGATTACAACTGTAAACTACAGCCGAGAAGCCTTTTGGGGACTGTTCAGTAATGGGATGTAGCCATGACCCACCAGAAAATAGAAATAGGTGTTAGATGGAGTCTGTTAGGTAAAAAGCACATGCCTGGGCAGAAGGTACATGCAAGTGTAGCACAGTAAAATGGTAATTTTAGGCTTTAAGAATATCTGTATGTACTTGAAGAGAATTTGAGGTATGTTCAACAAAGACCTTCCTTGCAAAAAATTAATGCAATGTTGGAAAGTACTTATAAAATGTGCCTCCAGCATTTTGCAGGGAGAAGCTGGCGTGGAGAAGTGTTGAGAGCTGTGAAGTAATTTTTTCTTGTCAGCTTTCTAGTGGGTTCAGTGATCATTTTGTGTACAGCGTAGTAATCTGGATTTCCTTGTAGAGGGGGATAGAAAGTGTAATGCAGCAGAGCAAGCTGAGTGCTTCAACTTCCTCGGATGAAAGTTTAAAGTGAAGGTCCCAAGACCTGTTTTTCTATGTGCTGTCCTCCTATAAAATGGGTTTCAAATCTGGAGCACAGCAAATGTGGTCCCAGCATGAGACAGTGGAGTGCCACAGGGCTGAAATAGCATTCATCTTCCAGCTTCTTCACCCTCTAATGAAATTAGCTGCTTGATAATTGGCCCAGATTTACACTTTTGTATAGTAGATACTAATGTTCCTTCTGGTGAATCTGATTGAAGTAAATGTCTTTGCATTGAAGGAAAAGACCTGCATGTCCAGTATGAAATTTCTTGCTGGTGTGAGAAGATTAAGGCATGTCATACGGAGATGGATCATGGTGGCAGTCTGCGGCGTGGTGTGCACAGCACTCGCTGGGCCTTGCAGAGGCCAATGTGCCAGTGTTGCTGCCAGAGAATGTTTTTGTGAGGTGCTGAATTCCTCCTTTTAGGATAAATGGGAAGACGGCTGGGTGGGTTTGGGCTCACCTTGGCTATTTGTGCCTTGTTTCTCATGGCTCAGCTCCTACCCCTTGCTGCAAGCACCTACTGGTAGTGTGTAAATTAAGCCTGTTCTCATCCCATCTGTAATTAAGGAAGAATAAGGCCCTTCTGGGGGTAGTTCAGGTCTGAAATGCCCTGGCTTTGGCCACGTGAAGTTTCCTGACCCTCCTCGGGGGGAAGTGGATGGCTTCCAGCTTGACTGGTAGTACCTGAGCGGGGCAAGTTGGATATTAGGGGCAGATTTTCCACGTTTTGATGTTTTTGGAGCAACTTCCACTTCAGCTAAAAAATAATAAATTCTGTAATGCTGTGTTTAAAAAGTCAAAAATCAAAACAATGTTTAATTGATGCCAAATTAATTTTTGGAGGAAATTTTCCATCCTGGGGTCCTGCCAAGTGCTTTATTTTTGGTGTCATTAGGAACGAAGGCCAGATTTTAAAATCTCAGATTTCACTGAAGGAAACCTCCGTCCCCTGCTCCCTCCAGTCATTAACTCTTTGGGGTCTTATGTCGGGGATCCAGTGATTGGCCCGTGGTGCTCGCGTTCCCTGAAATGGCTTCTCAGCAGTGTCAGGACAGAGGTAGATGGAGCCAAGCCTTTCCTGGGGCAGTTTGCCAATGAAGTCAATGGTGGGACTGCAGTTTGTTGCCAGAGAAAAAGATGTGAACAAACCTGATTGAATTTAGCCAGTTGTGGGGTTTTTTAACATCATTTTAAACCTTATTAAAAAAGGGATGATCTTCCAGCACGGAGGTTATCTACATGTTTTAGTTACACTCCTCGTGCTTTAAGGTGCTTAATGAGGGAGAAAGACCGATCGCTGGACCCTTTAGAGGAGGACTGGAAAGTCTCCCAGGGACCCCACAGTGTTGGAATGCCTCCCACAGCCCCCCTTTCTCCGTATGGCCAGAGAAAGCCTGTTCAGATGTCTCCTATCTTATTCTTCATTATTGCTTTCCCCTCTTTCTGTTTTCAAGCTGTCCAGCACAGATCTGTGTTTATTATTTGGCTTCTTCACATGTTCTGTGTTTCATAATCTCCATCCTTGCAAATAAAACGGACTGGGCATGGCACAAACAGCATCGACATGGCTGAGGTTTCTTGTCCCTTAGAGAAGGGCAGCAGCATCCAAGCTGGCAGCTATAAACAGTCCTTGACATAGGCAGTCCTTGTGGGAAACAAGTAGCTCGTGCAACCAAAATTTTTCTGAGGAACATGCTAGTACGTCAGCAGAATGGACAATTTTGAGGTGGTGCTCAGGTCCACAAGCTCTGCTAGTGCAGATGCAGCACAAGCTGCTGATGCTCACGTAAAGCTGGGCATTGAGGAGCTGAGCCTTGGTAGTAGAAATTCCTTGCCTGCTGTGTCTCAGTACTGTGTTGTAATGGCCCCTCTTGTTGCTGCTTCACATAATTTTTGCTTTTCTAGGGATGTGGCTCAGGGCCTGCGAGCTGTCCTCATGGAGCGGCTCTTGTTCTTGTCTTTCTTCCAGACAAAGAGCACTTGAAGGAGAAGGAGAAGTTGGAGATGGAGCTGGCAGCTGTGCGCTCTGCCAATGAGGACCAGCGGAGGCACATCGAAATCCTCGACCAGGCCCTAAACAATGCGCAAGCCAAGGTCATCAAACTGGAAGAGGAGGTGAGGCATGGGCAACATTTCTCTGCTCTGAGGCTAGCAGTGGCTCATGGTTAGGGCTTTCTCCATCCGAGTCCTGAATCTCTTCTAGTCATGGTGTGGCAGGTCTTCCTGCTCCCCTTGCAGTGCGTAGTTTTATGTATAACTATGCGTAGTTATACAATACTGAGCCAAACAAACAAGCAAAGGAGACCACAGCCATCAATGTTTTCAAAGCAGGGTCTTCAACGTGTAACCAGGAGCACCAACAAACTCAACTAGCAGGTGGCTTTGGTCATGGTAGGACTTAACAGAAATATCAAATAAAAAGCTGACTACTCACTGAGTTGGGACTGCAGTACAAACATGTTGGCACATGCCATTTCTCCCCAGAGAATGCCAAGAGGCTTTTGAAATGTGCACAGCAGTGCTGGCCTTGGTAACTTCACATCTGAACAGTGGTCATAGAAGAACTGACTGATCTGGCTGGAGGCAGACCTTCCAGGATTTAGAGCTACAAAGAGCCACAGGTTTTGAGAGCTTGAAAAAACGTGTCATACCATGAGACTCAAGAAGCACTATCTATCTGTGCAAAATCCCCAAGAGGTCTTGCTCAAGCAATGCTTCTATAAGCCTGATAGTGAAAATAGGTATTCAGATGGGAAGAGAAATCCCAGGAAGAGAGGGCTTTTCAAACTGACAGACAAGTACAGAACAACGTCTGGTAGCTGGAAGCTGGAGTTATACAAATTCAAAGTGGAAATAATGCTCAGTTTTAACTATAACTAAGTGTTGTCAGTTCTCCATTATTGGAGGTCTCTGAATCTCAATTTATTTTGTTCCTTAGGACCTTCAGTGAAAAGGTGTGGATTTAATGACTAACTGAAAGCCTATGCACTCTGGCAGATCAGGCAAGACTGTCAAAACAGGCCTTTTTGGCCCTAAAATCTCTATCCCTGTGACCAACAAAGAGGGAAGATGTTTTATGGGGAGTAAATAAACATAATTGTTATTATCTGAGCAGGCAGGCCATTGGTGAGGGCAAGGATACTCACCTAGCAGGCTTGGGTGGAGGTTCATGCTCTGGCATGGGTTGCTGGCATGAATTTGGTCAGGTCTGTTCCCCCTTGGTGTTGCGTCTCCCACCTGCACCCTCCCCAGGGCTGGCCTGGGGCAGGGGGTGGCATCCACAGGAGCCTGCTGGTGCATGGATGCAAGGCATTTTGAGAGGAGCAGGGAAGATCTTTTCATGGAATAATTTTTCAGATACCTGCAAGTAACTTAAGTGCAGGTCGTTGTCTTGGAAAGATGAAAAGTAAATTGATATTTGAATGTTTTTTATCAGGGTATCCAGCATGACAGACCCCCTGTTGGGCTAATTAATAGTTACTTAGAATCTGGATGATTTAAGGTACTATGTGTGGGTGCCGAAGGCATTGCTGTTTTGTTCCTGACCATTAGACCATTCTGACTTCCTATTTAGGAACATTTTAAAAACTCCATTGCCTCTGGTGCATGCACTTAGCAGCAAGAAGAGGATCCCGTTAAGTTTAACTGCTCCTTTGCTAGTTAGTCTAAAGCCTGTTCACTGTCCCAGTGTATTTGGGGCAGTCCCTTTGGGGTAGCTGCAGGAGCTAGTGGACCTTTAAGCTGTACATAGCTCACTTGACACTGTTTGCCTTAAAGGTAACCCGAGGTTTTCTATTTGCATTTCATTACAAAGTGGCTGAATAAAGGAATGGTTTTTAGGTGGCAGCACCTGCTACTGCAGCTGCAGCATCACACGGAGGGTGGGAAGAAATACGTTTAGCTCCCTGGCTGCTCCACAGACTGTCAGTGTGTTATTGGCAAGTAACTCTGACTTGCTGAATACACACCGGTGAAGGCAGCAGAAACATAAACGCAGATTTCCGGGCAAGTAGTGTGAGAAGCTACCCCGTGCCTGCTGGGTTGTAGTAAATACATTTGTAGCCTTAGGGCTCTGTCTCTAAGAGCTTTGCAGTTGCCAGTTCCTTGTCTAGGCATCCAACAGAAATGTGCCTCTGCTGGGAATTGGAGCTAGGATCCTGGATTGTGGATTGGTGGAGATGAGGAGAGGGCAAATGTTCCCCTCTGGAGAGCTGCTGACCTCCTGCTTGGGGCATGGTAGATATTATGGAGCTGGTAACCAGCTGCCCAGCATATGGTAGAATAGTTTGGGTTGGAAGGGACCTTTAAAAGTCATCCAGTCCAACCCCCCTGCAATAAGCAGGGACATCTTCAGCTAGATTGGGTTGCTCAGAGCCCTGTCCAGCCTGACCTGGAATGTTTCCAGGGATGGGGCATCTGCCACCTCTCTGGACAACATGTTTCAGTGTTTCACAACCCTCAGTGTAAAACACTTCTTCCTTATATCTAGTCTGAATCTCCCCTCTTTTAGTTTAAAACCATTACCCCTTGTTATATCACAACAGGCCCTGTTAAAAAGTCATCTTTCCTGTAGGCCCCCTTTAAGTACTGAAAGGCTGCAATTAAGGTCTCCCCGGAGCCTTCTCTTCTCCAGGCTGAACAACCCCAACTCTCTCACCCTGTCCTCATAAAAGAGGTGCTTCAGCCCTCTGATCATCTTCATGGCCCTTCTCTGGACCCGCTCCAACAGGTCCATGTCTTTCCTGTGCTGAGCTGGACGCAGTACTCCAGGTGGGGTCTCACCACAGCAGAGCAGAGGGGCAGAATCCCCTCCGTCGACCTGCTGGCCACACTGCTTTTCGTGCAGCCCAGGACACGGTTTGCCTTCTGAGCTGCAAGCGCACGTTGCTGGCTCATGTCCAGCTTTTCATCCAGCAGTACCCTGAAGTCCTTCTCCTTGGGGCTGCTCTCAATCCCTTCATCCCCCAGCCTGTATTGATAGTGGGGGTTGCCCCGACCCACGTGCAGGACTCTGCACTTAGCCTTGTTGTACCTCATGAGGTTCGTGTGGGCTCACGTCTTGAGCTTGTCCAGGTCCCTCTGGACGGCACCCCATCCCTCAGGTGTGTCAACCACTCAGGTTGGTGTCAATAGCAAACTTGCTGAGGGTGCACTCAATCGCTCTGTCTGTGCCATTGATGAAGATATTGAACAGTGGTGGTTCCACTACGGACCCCTGAGGGACACCGCTTGTCACTGACTTCCATCTGGACATTGAGCTGTTGACCATCACCCTCTGGATGCGACTATCCAACCAATTCCTCATCCACCGAACAGTTCACAAATCCGTATTTCTGCAATTTAGAGAGAAGGCTGTTGTGGGAGATCATGTCAAAGGCCTTGCAGAAGTCCAGATAGATGACATCTGTAGTTCTTCACTTGTTCATTGTTGTGGTCACTCCCATCATAGAGCGACACTAGGTTTGTCAGGCAGGATTGCCTTTGATGAAGCCATGCTGGCTGGCTCACATCCCCTCCCTGTCCTCTATGCACCTTAGCAAAGCTTCTAGGAGGATCTGTTCCATGATCTTCCCAGGCACAGAGGTGAGGCTGACAGGTCGGTAGTTCCCAGGGTCCTCCTTTCTACCCTTCTTAAAAATGGGTGTGATGTGTCCCTTTTTCCAGTCTCCAGGGACTTGACCTGACTGCCATGACTTTTCAAATATCATGGAGAGTGGCTTGACAACTACATCAGCCACTTCCCTCAGGACTCTGGGATCCATCTCATCGGGTCCTGTAGACTTATATTTGTTCAGGTTCAGGTATGTCCATGGTAGATATTTCGGAAGTGGGAACTTCCTGATGGTAGGTGTTAGGGAGGCGGAAACCTCCTGACCAGGGCATGGTAGATGTTATGGAGGTGGTAACCTCTTGCATAGGGCATGGTAGATCTCAGGGGTGACAACATACAAAGATGATGCAATGGTATTTACCAGAGTTTGTCTGTCAGAGCCCTCAGCCTGAGCAAACACACATGGACCTGGTAGTGCTTAACTGCTTTTTTCATTCTAGGGGGAACTCAAATGAATTTTATCCCAGCTGATGTGTTTTAATTGTTCAAAGCAGTGTCACGCAGCTCAGGTGAAGTGCGGTTAATCTGGCTTGTGTGCCCAAGCTCCTGTGTTCCCTTTCCCTTGCTTTTGGCCTGTTTCATCACGAAATCAGAGCAGCTTTTTAACAGTTTCTGGAGCTCAGTTTGAAATGTATGCAGCAGATATCATTTAAGTTCTGACCCTTCATCTTAAACCAGGGATTTTTACTCTAATTTGGAATATATTGAAGGAAACATAAAATCACTCAAATGAAAATGGCTATTATTATTAACAGAGCTCTACCTCATGCTCTGGTTTGTAAATCCACACAGATTTCTTCTGCCACCAGAATGTAATTAAGTTTAAAAGCTTTTTAAGTCAAGGCTTGAGAAATAAGCAGCAGCTACTAAGTTGAATTAGCATAAGATAGCATACTGTGTAAATCTGCATTATCCTGAGTGCCTGCTGGTAGAAGGATTTTATTCAAAAATATGTAGGTGGCATTATCACCACATGTCATTTAGGAGACTGCTGCTGGAATCGTGTGTCTGGTCCGGCAAATATATTGAAGACTGGATACTTGGAGAGGCTTCCAAAAACAGCTGTAGAATTTATTTGGGGCCCAGAAGCCGTGCTTTGCTGTGAGCAATTAAAGTGAAGAAATGGCTGAGCTCCAGTCCACGCACAGGAACATGAAGAAGGGATTGCTGTCAGCCAGATCAAATGTTGCTCTTTAACATAAGAAGAAATAATGAGATGCAGTGTTTGGGGGCTAAAGCTGAGCAAATCAGTCTGGAATTAAAGAGTTAGAGTAATTAACACTGAAACAACCCACTTAGGGTGATAGTGGATTCTCTGTCTCTTACAGTCTTTAACTAAAAACTTACAGATATAGAGCAGATATTCCATAGCTCAAATTGGAGCTACTTTTGTAGTGCAGATGTTTTTCCAAAACCCACTCATCTTTACTCCGATTTATTTGCTTGGATCATCCCCTTTTAGCCTTAGCTCTTCTTCATCTTTATTTTCCTAATCCCTTGTCCCAGGGCAGTGTTCAGGCAAGTTTGCTGATCTTGTGAATATGTGAATTGTTTCATTAAATGCTTCTTGCTCTAGTAGATCACAGTTTGGAAACAGAACAAGAAGTAATTTGCTTAAATTGCATAAGAGAAAGCCAGATTAGGCATTAGGGTAAAAGTTTTCTGGCAGTAAAGGAAAATAAGCCGTGAAATAGTTTGCAGGGGGAGGTTGTGGAGTCCCTACCCCTGGAGGGTTTTGTAAACAGATTATACAGGCATGCGCCAGGTTTTAGGTAGAGTTGATCCTACCTTGCAGCGGGATGATGGACTGGTACCTCTCCAGGTGCCATCCAGCTTTTTTTTCATTTGAGTCTGTGTTTCTGTGAGGTAGCTGAGCTTAGTGCCATGTATTTCTGATTGCAGCCTCCCTCTCTTACGCTGCACTGACAAGCCCATTAATTTAAATGACAACATTTTGTGCTTTGTTTTTTAAGTGTGTGTCTGAATTTTTTGCTTTTGAATCCACAGGCAGGATAGAAAAGTCAGAATTGGCTCAGGAAACTCCCTATGAATTTATGAATGTGGGAACTGTCTTGTTGCGTATCTCCAAGAAAATTGATTTCTAAGGCGGCGGATGCGTGTGCATCGCCTCACCCACGCAGGCAGAGGTGCACTCATGCACGAGTGTGTGAACCCAAGGGCTTCGAGGGCTGCTGCAAAGCCAAATTCTGGCTGCTGTGATACAGATGGACCATCCAGCAGGACGTGGGGGAGCAGATGAGGTTGGCTGTTGAGGAGGGTCCCCAGGGGAACCCCTTTCCCCTCTCTGATCCACGCTGGTGTGGCTGGGAGGCGGCACAGGCACCTTCCTGCTGCCAAAATAGCAAGTTCAGCAAAAAGCCACTGCTGTGTCTGTCTTGGCAAGTTGTGAGCTCCCGAGGAATGCAGTCTTCGTGCTGCTGCCAGAGACTAGTGGGGATTATAATCTCATTAATTTTCATGGAAAGCCCCAGGAGCCATAAGCATTAGCCTGGATTACAGCAGGGCTAGGGAGGTCACGCTGCCAGTTGTCAGCTCTGGCTGGGGAGGTTTGTTTAAGCCAAGCTTTGCTTTTGCTGTGAACAAGCCCATATTTCACTTTACTTGTGACATGAATGGATTTAGGGTGGCAGAAGACGAATTTCAAGAAAAAAATATTTTATTGTCATTGTAAACAGTGGGAGGGGACCTAGGTGACTTCAGCATCACACAATTTAAAAAAACCCCTTCTTTGCAGCCTGGGAGTCCTGGGCTAAGCAGAGGACACGGGGTGAAGGGGAGCTTCACAGAGCCAGGGGCACCCAGCGCTGGTGTTTATTTGCTCCACATGCCCAGCAACAAGGCAGCAAGCTTCTCGCTATATCCCCTAGATATTTAGACACAGATATTTTGTGGCTGTAGCTCCTGTATGATAACCCACATTGCAGTTAATTACAACAGTTAATTTCAACTTAAAAAAAAGATAGGCGCTAGGATATGGTTTTGGCCCTGGCCTTGCCAGCTCACAAGCACCTCTCCAGCCTCTCTTATTTAGTTAGTTCCCCATTGTCGACTGGAGTTAATGATGTTTTCTGCCTCCTGTTTTGCTTCTGAAAAACTTCAGGTCTCAAACGAGTGTACAAATAAATGAGGGAGACTAGAAGTCCTAAAGAGGATCCTAGTGATCATGGCAATGACCTTGAGCATCCCCCATTAACCCCCAGGCTGCAGATGGGGTCCAACTGAGGCTTCACAGAGTCTCAGCGTTCAAACCAATTTACCCTCCCTTTCTGAGGCAGGGAGTTAAGTCGAGAGTGTTTTTGGGTCTTTTGAGGTTCATCGAAGTCTTTTGCCGTTCACAGCTTCAGTTTGCGTGCACTGTTGTTTTCTGTACTACAAAGCAGATGTCTTTAGAAGGCAAATATATTCATGCTTGTGAAGAGAAAATTCCTGACAACAGGTTGGGGGAGAAGAGAGGAACTGGGTTTCCCGAGGTTGGGACTGCAGCCCATGGGGTCAGCAGGCAGCCCCATGCGCGAGGTTTTGGCTCAGCCTGGCCTCTGTGTGTGAGCTCGCGCCTTCTCGGCACCAGATTTTGGCTGGGAGTCAGGTTCCATCAGAGGCTTTGCTGCCCGACCCAGCGCCCAGCACAGCTGAAGCCCAGTGGCCTCTGCAGCCTCCTCTCCCCGAGGGCTCTCGCTGCCGATCACGATACCCTGTGGTGTCACTGAGTGCCTGGTGGCATGCTAGGAGGCCAGAAGAAGGGGGGATAGCCGCTAAGCACCCTGAACATCTGCAGTCCACTTGCAAATTCATTTTAGGGTATGCTGCTTGGGCAACCTCTGGCTGTAAAACCCTGTGTTGCAAAATCCTTGTGCCATGCTCAGCCCTTCAATAATCGCGTTATATACCTAAGGAGGCCTGCTGTGCCCTTCCCCTGCCCATCAGAGGGGCGCCATCCTTCCCTTGCAGAAACACTGCGAAGCAAATGGCCAAAGCCGTGCTTGTGCCCAGCTGTCACCTGCAAGCGTGCAGGGGTCCCGGCAGCCCAGGGTGGGTGTGCAGTGTCCCCTGGGGCTGCTGACCGCCCCTGTCCCCCACAGCTGCGCAGGAAGCAGGCCTACGTGGAGAAGGTGGAGAAGCTGCAGCAGGCGCTGACCCAGCTGCAGGCGGCCTGCGAGAAGAGGGAGCAGATGGAGCGGCGGCTGCGCACGCGGCTGGAGCGGGAGCTGGACTCGCTGCGGATGCAGCAGGTGAGAACGGGGCGGTCTGTACAGGACCTTTGGCGTTGCTCTTAAAAGAAGGACGGTTGCTTGCAGTCCTGCCAGGTGCCACCTTGCTTTTGGGTTCGGTCATTGGGCTTTCCAACTAAGCCTTTCCCTTGGATGGGGTTGTGGATGCCCCATCGTTAGAAGTGTTCAGGATGAGGTTGGACAGGGCTTTGAACCACCTGATCTAGCAGAAGGTGTCCCTGCCCGTGACAGAGGAGTTGGACTTCGATGATCTTTGAAGGTCTCTTCCAACCCAAACCACTCTATGATTCTAACTCCTGATTTTCAGCAGAGGATGGGGGATCTCCTCAGTGGGGATGTTGGGCACAGCCGAGCCCTGCCGGCTGCGGGGCTGGGAGGTCCTGGCTCCCCTGTCCACGCCAGCTGTGTGTCCCCACATCTGCCAGGGGAGAACATCCTTCCCCGTCTCTCCAGCAACCACAGACTGTGTAAGATCAGCTCCACACCGATGGAGGAGAGGAAAGGTGTGGTACATGTAGGCATGAGATTTAGCCCGCAGACTTTGGCTGATCTTTCATTGAAAAAGCAGCGTGGGTGGTGTGGGATTCGGTGGGAGAAAGGGCTTGGGCCATATTTATTCTGGGCAAAGCTAGTATAGTTGTTTCACAGAAACCTCTATCCATGACAGATCTGGAGATAAATGGTGTCATCTTCAGACAATAAATATTTAAATACCAGTCGAGTCCAGAATGGTCTAGAAATGTAGGTTTGCATTTCTGTGTGTGTCCCCTTGTTTTTTGGCAGCCCTGTGTTCTTAGAGGGATAGCGTTATGCTTGTATTTTATGCACAGTTGTTCCTTTGTTATTCCTCCTCCATCCCTAAGTCTCAAAGTCCAGTCATCTGTGAAAAGGGAAAAAAAAACAAACCATGAGGAGGTTGCAGGGAGGATTTCCAGGCTACAGCTGGCACCGAGTGCCAAATACATGGGCATTGCCTTCAGAGGAGAGCGAGCAGATGTACTGAGTGTATCAAACCCCCATTTGGGGAAAAACCAGCAACATAAGCAAAGCATGATGCTCTTGTAACTCTTGAAGGGCTCACTCATATCTCTGTCAACGCACGCCTCTGCTACAATAACCCTTCCTTATTTATGAGCCATTAGTGGAGACCAAAGCAGCCGTTAAACAGAGCTTATGCTCCCAGAAAGCAGAAGGGCTGCTCCTGCTGGGAGGACGCAATTGGGAAATAGCTCTACAGGCAGTATCAGAGGTTTGCAGAGTCATGAGGTAGCCAGACCTGACAGCATCTTCTCGCCAGCAGCCCTAGGGCAGGGCAGGTTCCCCAGCACCCCTCCAACAGCATCACTGTCACTGCTGCTCCCTGGACACCTTTCTCATCCATCTTGGCTCTTCCCTCCTGCCATATAAGTATATTAATTCTTTCTTGCCCTGTCCACCATTGGCTTGCTGTTCCTGTCTTCTTCCAGTACCTCTTCTCAGTCAGTCCTCTTCCCTTGGTCTGCTCTCCCCCAATTTAAAAAAAAAAATGCATGGCGTATGGCATGCTAATGCTGGTGTAAATGAAAGAACATTTGAGAAAATACAATTACAATTCAGGTGAATTCTAGACTGGAAAAGGTTTTGTTCTTTGGGCTGGAATATAGGGACAAATCAATATATTGAGTAGATGGGATGGACTGTCAACAGAAAATTCCTCTGTAACTTACANAATGGGATGGACTGTCAACAGAGTCCTTGTCTTGGGAGTTCAGGCTACATCTGCTCATTTTAGCAGAAAATTCCTCTGTAACTTACAGATTGCTTCTTTTTTAATTTATTTTTTTTTTTTGGCACTGTAAGCAGCAACTGCATTTTGGGTTTCTGTAGTTCTCAAATGCCTGCACCAGTTCCCTCTCACAAGTTTTAAGAAGAAAGATACTCTGACTTCACAGAGTCAGCTTTGAGAGGAGACTTCATGGTATTTTTTACTATTATTATTTATACTTCTTGTTTTATGAGACACAATGCTGCAATGAATCACAGTGCTTCAAACTGTCCCATTTTTTTACTTCAGAACTGTCTTGTCTGAGTTATCAGTTATATCTACTGAGATATTTTCTCATTGCAGAGAAAATAAGAGCTTTTTCCTCCTTTTTACTGGAGTCAGCAGAAGGAGGCAATGAGCCAGAATCTCTTCTGTTCCTGGCTTCTTGGTAGCCAAGTCCAAATGGCAGAGCTTCATTATCGCTGATGCACGAGCTTGGACAAAAAAGCCTCCCTTTGACTTAATGTTGCAGGCTGAGCGTGCAGGGCTGGCAGAGGTTTTGACTGAGAAGATGACAGGTACCTGTGATGTCCAAGATGCCATTTGAAGACCAGGCCCTTGCTTCTAAAATTACCTTTCTCCTAGGGGTTTGGCAATATTTGAAGTGTCGGTGCTGATTTTTGCAGGAACAGAGTCACAGCCATTGCTCCTAAGGGCTGCTTCATATTGCATTTCCAGAAAGCAGCTCCCAAACATGTCGTTACCGCACCAAAGGCGAAGGCTGCAGCCCTCTCCTGGTATCTCTAGTTTCTCCTAAGCAGGAGATAAGTGTCTAGAAGGAGGAAATGTGGTTTGGAAAATGGAAATGGTTGCTGCGGCTCTTGCTCCGGTGTGCTGGTACTGTGCCAGGGAACAGCTTTGCTGGTGGAAGTTCGTGGTGTAGCACGGATGACAAGCCAGTGCTCCCGAGACATGGTTTCCCCTTTAACAGAGTCCTGTGCACCATGGAGTGTAACAAATCTCTTACATTTTTTATTGGAAAAAACTTAGTTACTTTTACTGCCTTCTCCCAGAGCTTTGTGCCTCTCTCCCCAGCGTGGGCTCATCCCACCCTGAGCCAGGGGCTGGATTTCCATCCACCTCCTCTTTCCACCAGCAGTGAAAGGAGCTCGAGGCAGCCCCCCATGCTGCTTAAGTGCTTTAATTAAGTGCCTGTAACTGGGTGGGATAAATCCTGCCTGGGTAAGTGCTTTCCTCCCAGCATAGGTGCAAAGAGTTCCGCACCCGTTGCTGCTTGTCAGCATCTCATGGGAGCCACCCCTCAGTGCCTGGGCACCTTCTGCCCCTCCAGTCAGAACGTTACCTGCTGCACCACAGAAAGCATCTGCTAAAGGCACATGAGAACTAACGTGCCAAAGAGACAGGCATAAATCTGCGTCCAGGGTATTTTCCGAACTGCTGTTTTAAATAGGTTACATGTAGCTAGGTTACATGTCAGGGGTTTTTTCTGCTTTTATATGTAAACCCTCTGGTAATAACTGCCTGTCCATACCAAGCACTGCTCAGCTGTGTGATGAAGTCCCAGCAAGAAAAATTCCTTCTAAAGCTTCATTGCTTCTTTTTCCTACCAGCTTTTTTACCTACCTTTTCCCTTGGCTTGGGGCATCCCATGAAATCCCTGCACATCCAGGGAGCAGACAGATCCCTGTTTCTGTCAGCATGGTCCGGAGAAGCATGTGCTGGGGTCGAGTAGATGATCGACCTGCCTGTCCTCCTGCAGTCTAAGGGGTTTAGCCTGGAGTTCCACCTGCCCCTGTCAAAAGACACAGGGATGTCTTTGTGTGCTCCAGAGAAGTGGGGAAACAAGGGTCAGCAGCTCCCTTCCTTGGCAGAGGGTGAATATCTGTCACTGTTTGCACCGGCAGAGGCAGGGCAGCTACCAGGCGAGCAGCCTCCCGGAGCACAATGCGCCGGCCCTGATGGAGCTGGTGCGGGAGAAGGAGGAGAGGATCCTGGCGCTGGAAGCTGACATGACCAAGTGGGAGCAGAAGTACCTGGAGGAGAGTACAATCAGGCACTTTGCCATGAATGCCGCGGCTGCAACAGAGAGGTAAGATGGCCTTACTGCAAGTGGGCGACTCTCTTCACCGTGGAAAGCATGGGGGAATAATAAGGAATGGATATTTTCTTAAGGCTGGATTTTGCTTGCCTTTCCCTGCTGGGTCGCGCCGCCAGGGTTAAGGCAGCTCTCTGTGGTGTCATGCTAGTGAGGTACAATAGCCAGTTAAGGCAGGATTTACCCTTCTGACCAGGTCCAAAAGTTTATCAAATCCAGGCACCAGACTCAAGCAATGGCCTCTAATGGCAAAGTCTTGGGCTGCCAAATTGCTTAGGTGAGGCAGCTCCTCCCCACCACGCCGCTGGAGCAAGCAGGCACTCTTGGTATATGGCTGCATCCATCCTATGGTCTGCAACGTGGTTTTTAACCTAGTTTTAAAAACTTGTAACAAGGGAGTGCGAGATCAGAAAGTCCCCTGATTCATTAAGCTTCAAATTAAAAAGGTTCTCCTGATAGCTAACCTGAACCTCTTTACTGCAAATTACCTCAACTGATTCTTGTCCTTCCCAGGTGTACATGATGAACAACAGATCACTGGCAATGTCATGACAGCCTTGTAAATACAGGAAGATAGATATCCCCTGTTGTATCTTCTCTGGCCTGAACTAACTTCCTTCCTTCAGCCAATACGTGTCCCAGTATAAGCCTTTTCCCATTCCTGTTGCATTTGTCTGGACTGTCTCCAGTTTGTCTGTGTCAAAGCGTGGTGCCTAAAAGCACAGAAGGCAGTGCAGTGAGGCTTTCCAGCGACCAGGAGAACGGGATAATTAACTTCTTGCCCCAGTTTCTTTAGAAGCCAAATGCTCTGAAAACATCCTAAAATGAGATTTCCCTTTGAAATGCAGTGAAGTGCATCACTCGCGATGGTCCTTTTCTTTTGCACTCCAGTCTAGGCAGCAATTCATATGCTATTTTTCACCTTCTGAAAGTGTACAATTTCATTTCTTGTTCCAGATGTAGTCTTGTTGACTTGGGACCATTTTCCCAGTGAGTGAGTCCCTCTGATGTCTGACCCTGTCCTTCAGGGTGGTTGTTAGCCCTGTGAGGGGGTCACCCACGATTACAGTGTACTCTTTGTTCCATCAGCCCACTTAATGGCGTTAATGACTAAACCCAAGCCAAGAGCAGCCCACAGCAACATGACCCAATGCCAGATAGCCATCCACTCGACAGGCAACCATCGCTAGCTTGCTCTTGGAATGGGGATTTGGGATTTTCTTTGCAAGTGCCAATCTCACTTTTAAAAGCCACCCTTGTGGTCTCAGGAGCCCGACTCACCATGTCTAACCGCTTTCTCAGGGACACCTCGGCCCCGAGCCACTCACGCAATGGCAGCTACGGCGAGAGCGCGCTGGAGGTGCGGGGCTGGCAGGAGGAGGAGGAGATCGTGCAAGCCAACCGGCGCTGCCAGGACATGGAGTACACGTAAGGGGTTTGGGATGCATTCAGATAAACCGGAATGACCTTCTGTTCTTTCATGCATGCCTGGAAAGGATGGGTTTAGCTTCATTTTGACTTAGTTTTGCTCTTCAGCAGTAAAACAGGGATTAAAGAGTTGCTGTCGCTAGATAACTTCCTCCCCACCTTCCTGTTAAACCTTCTCTGTGCCAAAAAATACCTTCTTACAAAACAGAGCCAGTTCCATTGTTAAAAGTGGGTTGGCATGTGAGGAAGCTGAACGCTTGTTTAATCTCGGTGAAAATCCCCCTCTGGAAACAAAATGGTAAAAGCTGAAGTTGTAATCCCACTCCTACATAAGGAGCAGTGCGAGGGCTTGCCTTTGCCTTGCTCTTCGCTCCTGCCTGCTTGTTGCTTTCTGGACACTCTGAGTTTCCTACAGCCACGTTGTGTGACGGTCACACTGGCATTTAGGAGCAAACCGGCAAAATTTAGGACCACAAGCACCACTAAAAAAGATGTAGAAGATATACAGTAGTAGAAGATATAAAATAAACTTTCGGGGCACAGGCAGTCAGCAAGAGTAATGCTCGGTGTTGCAGATACTACTCTATTTTTGGCAGACAAGTAGATACGTGGCACATTTGTCCAAAAAGCATTAGATCTGAACGGTGTTTTTAATCCAGACATTTTCCTGGTGAAAAGTGGCCTTTTGATGAGTAAAAATCCCTCAAGAAAGTTTGTGTATTCCTATAGGTTTTTACTGAAAAAATATTTAAAATCTGTTCCTCAGTATTGACTTCCTGACAAAAACACCGGTCTGCAGACACTTTTATGAAAAGGTGTATTTCTTGCTGGTGGAAAATATCAATGGTTGGTTTTACTGAGTTTGGTTTTTGTTTTCCACTCACAGATGCAAGCTAGTCCTGCATCCAGTGAAGTAATGGAGTTTTGCCATTGGCTTCATTAAAGATAGATTAGGATCTTGTGTTTTCATTGCAAATTAGACATCTGATTATGAAGACTAATGCCAACAGAAGTAACTAGCTTTCTCCCTTGTACCATAGGTTTTCCAGATGCAGCATTTTAGCTTTCGTTGTTTTACAAAATGCAGCTGCATTGGACTATATATTGTACATCATAGTCAGGCTATAGTCATCTGGCTCTTATATTGTACATGTACAGGTGGGTTTTTTTAAATGTGGTTTTGTAGTCTTTTGGTATGATTTGGTGTTAATCATTCCTGGAGAAAAGTCTCAGATTATCCTATTTTTTTGTGATTTGAGAGTCTTTGGGGTCTATAGGAGAGAAGGAGCGAGCTTTGCTCAGCTCTGCACACTACGTGCTCATTGTTTCCGCAGCGGTGAGGGAGAAGCAAGATCCCAGCCCAGCTGTTAGAGAAAGCAAAGGGAACCTTTCTGCTCTCTTCAGCAGGTCTTTGCTCCAGCTGACAGCAGGACCAAAACTCAGCCTACTGAGGGAAGGTTTCCAGATTAGGCCCCGATGTATTACAGGGGTGTAAGTTGCCTGTGTGTTGGTATTCTAGTGAAGGTAGCAATCCACAGCTCAGTCAGGACACTGCCCTCACTGCTCCTGCTGGGTTGGTAAAGCCACAGCACTAGATGGGTTCAGTTAGCCTTGCAGAAAAGAATTCCCAGTTTTGTCTTAATAGCCAGAAATGCTCGCTGTTTCGAAGTGCATGGTTATCCTCAGAGGAACTGGTGGAGCTGCCTTGTCCGAGTCTCTCAAAACCGGAGGGGACAGAGCAGCAGGGCACGTACCCGGGGACCCATCCTGCTGCCTCAGGGTGGGGAGAGCTGCCTTTATAGACTCTTCTTCCATTCCTGTAAGCAGAGCATTTATGTTTTGGCAGAATAAAGAATCTCCATGCAAAAATAATTGAGAAGGATGCCATGATCAAGGTGCTTCAGCAACGGTCACGGAAGGACCCTGGGAAAGCCGACAGCGCCAGCCTGCGACCGGCTCGGTCTGTCCCCTCCATTGCTGCTGCTACGGGCACGCATTCACGCCAGACCTCGCTTACCAGCAACCAGATAGCTGAGGAGAAGAAGGAAGAGAAGATCTGGAAGGGAAGCATAGGTGGGCTCAGTTTTTGGTTAAGCTTTGTCTCATCCATCACATCGTCCTACTCCTTCTGCTTGAGCTTCGCCAAAGTGCCCCGGCCATGGTGCACATTGCCCCAGTGGCTCGTTGCCAGAGCACTTTCCATAGGAAGAACATTTGTCCTTGTGCTGAAGTAAAAAATTAGTCGTTTTTCAATGTTGCATTGTGTCTTACTTATATTTTTAATCATCGTAATTGTGCTGTACTGATTACAGAAAGCCACGGTCAGGGGAAATCCTCCCAAACACATGCAGATGATGTTTGCAATTTGCTGGGAGTAATTAACTAATTTGGGGTAGAAAAAAATCCTGGTTAAAGTTAAACAAGGGGGTGAGCATCCCTTTGGATAGGAGCGCATGATGCGATGTGGCAGCTAAATGGGAAAATGAGTGCAGGACTGTGGTGTGGGGCTGCACAGGATGAGGCCTGCAGAGGCGTGCGAGTCCATGCCAGGGGTAGGTACCACAGGGATGGGTGTGCTAAATGGGATGCAGGAAAGGGCAGCTGCTCTCAAAAGGCTGTTTTTGTGCTGGAAAGTACCATGTGAATGTCAGGAGAAGAGCAACAGGCAGCATCAAGGCAAAAAGCTAAGCTGAGCTAAAGGGCTGGAGACAAATCCAGACCAGCACCTTGTAGCTCTGGGGTGAGATGAGGGGGACAGCACTTAATTTCGAGCTGGGATGTGACTGACCTTCGTGTGTTTCAGGGCTGCTTTTGGGGAAGGAGCACCACGACCACCCGTCGAGCCCCTCGCTGCCTCCTCCGCTGCCCTCCTTGTCCTGCATGCCCATCCTGCCACCAGCGGCCTCCCACGTGAAGACAGGCAGCAAAGACAGCAGCACCCAGACAGACAAAGGCGCTGAGCTCTTCTGGCCCGCTGCCGCCTCCTTCCCCGGCCGTGGACGGCTGGGTACCACCCCGTCACACAGCCCGGCCCCACGGCCCCCCACGGCGACACGAGTGGCCAGCGAGAAACTGGGTGAGCTTTGCTGGATCCCCACATCAGTGCGAAATGCTGACTCCCCCAGGGATGTCAGCAGATCCCCAGAGACACCCCTGTATTGATGGGGGTGACGCCTTCACAGTTTGTAAGGTGATGGGGAGGTTTCTTCAGGGAAACTGAAATCATAGGGAGAGAACTTGCCAAGGCTGCCTGGTCTGGCTTTGCAGAGCTTCATCCTCCACAGCTTCTGCAAAGCTCTGCTTGCCTGTGGTGGGCAGAGTTTCCAACAAATGCAATTATTCATGCTACCAAAGATAAAATTACAGAATTTCACACCTCGAAAATGCTTCACACCTGCTCACGTACTCAGACCCTTCTCTTTTTTCTAACTTAAACCATGGTTAACAAAGGCACCATTTTCTCCCTTATTTTTAAAGGAAACCTGGGGTAAATAGTAAGGAGAAAGTGAAGATTTGGTGAGGGTGGGGGTGTGTAAAGAAATACAATTTTAATTATTTTTGAAAGGTGGGAACTGCTGGTTTGCAACCCTAGCAAGGGAGACATTTATTTAACACGTTATTTTGAAAAAGCCAGTTTCCTACACATCAGTTTTGTCTCAAAAGCAAGCCTTCTCTCCAGAAACATGCCATGTATCATTAATAGGGCTCAGTATCACTGATTCTTCTTGAAACTCTGGATTACTGTGTTTTGGGCAATCCAGGTTGGACTTTGTTTCCAGGTACTCTTAAAATTTAGCCTTTTAAGCTTTTCCTGCTTGTAAGAAATTAGAGTGCTTCTTCTCCCTGAATCTGACTGTTGAGAACTGTGGTGATGAAGTCACAACATCTATCTTATTGGCCATGTACATTCTCTTAGCCCATCCCACTGGCAAAGTAATACATTTTAGATTAAACCACCTACCTGATGATTTTTGCGCTGCCTTCATGACGTTTTATACCCCTAAATTTTGTACCTGATGCAGAATAGAATACATGTGGAGAGATACCAGGGATCAGATGACAAGTAGTAACTTGGTAAAGTGATGTAGACCTTTTACAAATGCCTATTTCTCTCTAGGGCCACAGCAAAAGAGGTACTTTGGTCTGTGACTCTTAAATGCCATCTCTGTGCTTGCCCTCAGGGTCTGTGCGTACCAACATACCTGTCAAAGTGCAGGGAATTCAGCATTACATGTTCTCAGCCTCCTGATCAAATTTGGCTTTCAGTATGTAGGACATACAGTTAAGATGGGCTCCATCGCTACCCTCACTACCCAAAAAAAAATGTTTTATATTTGCATGGAACAATTTGCTGTTGAATTTGAGCTGAAGAGCAACTTTCCCTTCTTCTCGTTGCAGAGAACTCAAGCCACGGGAAGCTGCCTGACAGCAAAGGCAGAGTGAGCAGCTTGCTCCACAAGCCCGAGTTTCCAGATACGGACATGATGGAAGTCCTCATCTGAGCAGAGGACAGCATCTCTGGGGTTTCCTGTGTGTGCAGCCAGGTCCAAGGTGGGCCACGGTGTGCCAACCTTAAGAACTAACCCTGAGAGTTTGAAGAAAGACAGAGAAAGTTTGTGCCTGAAATGAAGCTTGGGTCTGATATGTTGAGACTGTGGACCAGGCGAGAAGTCAAGAGCGCTGAAGAGGAACGATAAAATGAACGTCTGGGGTTTTCTGAGCAGAAAGGGGTGCTGAAAACAGAAGGCGGAGTGAGAAGGGGATCGTTGAGGGAAAAGGAAACTGCATTTTCTGGTGAAAAGAGAAGGAAGCAAAGTTATAGACTGGGTACACAGTGCTGCTTTGTTTTCCTGCCTTTCTGCAGCTGAGACGGAGAGCAAAATCTCGGCTCTTTTGAGGCCGGAGGGAGTTTGAGTAACCCAGAAAGACCTTGCATCTTCCTCAGTATCAATTCATTTCTCAAAAGTATTCACTGATGAATTTTGGTGAACAATTGGTCCATAGATGTACGTGGCAGGTTCTTGTAAGTATTTGTTTGAAGTGGTGTGGTGTGGTTTTCCTGGGCAAGCAGGTCAGGTGCCTCTTTCCTGGCTGGACAAGTGTTGCTCTTGGAGCTGGATTTACAATGCAAATATTCGTGTCTTGCAACCTCAGAGCTTGCCGAGACTCCTTTTTTTGGTAGGAGCAGTTGTTGGCTGTAATTCCCTTGGAGGGTGAAAGTAGAGGTGTGGGGGGGAGTAGGACCCTGCTGAAGCAATCCCTTTTGTAAGGATGGGAAGGTTTCAGGAGGGAAAGTCAAGGGAGGACTCCAGCAGCTCCACGAAGGGCTTTGCAGTGCAGAAGCTCATTGAGAGGGGAGGGTTGCTTGGGGGCTTTTCCAGTGGAGTTAAGCTGGGCCTGCGTGCGAGATCAGAAGATGCCTCTAACTGCATACTGGTTCGTTTTCGTAGAAGAATCAGTGTGTTTGTGGTAAGAAAAGGATTTTTCCTTATTTTCGGTACCTACCTACCTTCCTTGAGCGTACAAACCTGCCATTCAAGCTGACATGAGACTGGGCATTAAGGGGTGTAGGATCAGGGTGGGAAGGGTTTCACTGCAAAGCAAAGCGCAGGCATCATCTGTTTTCGGTGCTGAGCTGCAGTTTCTATTCACCTTGTTTTACCCAGGATGGAACATTTCTCATTTTCAGCTTAGTCCCTGATTTCTGTGAGAGGTGGTGACTGTCTGTGAGAAGGCCAACTCACCAGCTGTGTTACTCATGGCATACTATTTGCTTCGTGCATTGCACATGCTGATTGGGACATTTTCTTCTTTGAGGTATTTTTGTATGGGCTTTGCGGTTTCTGAACCCTGTGGTGTGCTGTAATATTAGGAAGAATTTGGCTTTGGGGAAAAAAGGGTGATGGGATTTTATGTGAAGCTGCCTGGAGTAGAAAAGTGATGGGTGCTGGAAGTAATTGTGCGCTCAGAGCTGATTCAAGGTCACCCCTTCCTGTAGGTATTGGAGTCCTTGACTGGGAAAACATCAGGCACTTTATACTCTCACTGAAAACTGAAGTCCTTGCAATCTCAAAGCCTTCAGGGGCCAGAGCCCTGTGCTCAGTACTGCCTGGCTTATACCTTTTTTTAAAAAAAACCAGAATTGCTATGTTAAATCTATGCACTTATTTTTGCGTGTACATAGAATTAGACACGTGTCGATGTCACCTTCTTTCTGATTTTTGCACTTGTTGAACAAAGTAGTGGTAAGTAGGTCATGTGGGCAAGCGAACTGTGTTTCGAGTATTAGCAGCTTTGCGTTGTGAAACCAAATGTGCAAAACCCTTGGAAGATGTTACGCAGCTTAATATATGCCTTGTAAAATAATATTTTTTTTTCTAAAGTTAATTTAACGGTTGTAAGTGTTTGCATAAAAGCTGGCCCCGCGCATGGCAGCAGCGCTGACCCCCCTCCGTGGCCCTTCCTCAAGTGTCTGTGTTTGGAGCGGGGCGGGAGGAAGACAAAGCAAGGGAATACAAGTAAACCAACAGTGAATATTTCATTTCATCATTTTTCTCCAAGAAATAAGGATACCCAGGTGCTTGGAAGTCCCTAAGCATTTTATTACCAGCTGTATTTTTTTTTTTTAAATGAAACTATTTAATAATTTGTGTACAAGCAGACAGCTCGGCGTCCAGCAGAAACAGTGTTGAATCTGTGTGCGTGATGTGGCTTTCAGTTATGTTTGGTTGTGGTTCAGCTCAGCTTCTCCAAGTCAGCTAGAGCACAGCACTTCTCCTCCTCCTCCTGGAGACCAGAGTCCCTCCAGGTTCTGGTATCCCAAGGTGCATTTACAATTCCAGCTGCCCCAGATTCATGGTCACACATTAGTTAGAGACTACAGTGTAGGCAACTCTTGTTTGCTTTTGGAGTCTCAGCGCAAATAAACTCAAAGATTCATTCTTCTCAATTATGTTGAACTCAAGAGGTGTTAGTTTCCCTGGAGGGAAGGTCTGGGGGACCAGCGGGTCTCCCCCCAGCCCGAGCGCTAGCAGGACTTGCCTGGAGCACCACCGCCGTAAATCAGCCCCTCTCGGCAGAGCGGTGCATCTCCATTTGTGCTGGCTTTCCCAGCTCTTTGAACTGTTTTCGTGTTTTGGGAAACTGTGCTGTAGCCATTCCAGGTGACGTTGGTAACTAGTTGTAAAATACTGTCGTTTTTTTTATTGCCGTTGGTTGTATAGAGAAGTTGGTGTACAGTGTTGTACAGCTGGAGGGTTATTTGTACATAGGGGGGAAAATGAAGAGCGTTATGTGTCACCCACAGCAAATATTGATGTTGTTGGTCAGCCAAAGATTTCTTATTCTTTGCTGTTTAAACTTGTGCCTTAATATTGTATATAATAAATGTATAAACATGTTTCTTTTCTCACTTTTCCAGTGTGAATATATTCAGCCCCCGAGAAGAAAGGACTTTTTTAAACAATTCTCTAAGCTTGGCACACAACATGCTAGGACTTAGCGATACTCAGGGACTTTAAGGTTGCGTCTCCTCTTGTTTTTCATAGCTGTTAATGAAAAGCCCCGTAGCAGGTGCCATCGGTAGGTGTATGTGGGCACGCAATCACTGGGTCTGCAAAGCAGAGGATCAAACCAAGAGCTTTGCCAAGCAAGAAGCGCAGGATCTCAGCAAGGTCATCTTCACCTGAAGGAAATGAAGATGGAAAGTTAATGGGACACTTGGGTGAAGATCTGAAGATCTGTAGCCCTACTCAGGAGGATGGGGCCAGGCTCTTTTCAGTGGGGCCCAGTGACAGGACAAGAGGGAATGGGCACAAACTTGAGCACAGGAAGTTCCACCTAAACATGAGGAGGAACTTCTTTCCCTTGAGGGTGGCAGAGCCCTGGCACAGGCTGCCCAGGGAGGTGGTGGAGTCTCCGTCTCTGGAGACATTCAAACCCCGCCTGGATGTGTTCCTGTGCAACCTGCTCTAAGGTGGCCCTGCTCTGGCAGGGGGTTGGACTAGATGATCTCCAGAGGGCCCTTCCAATCCTATAATTCTATGATTCTACATTCCCATTAAGAATAGCACTCCCAACTATATTTTTTTATTATTTTTGAGGGTCTGGGGCTTCTTTACTTGAGAGGTGTTGGATCAGTGTGAGTGAGATACCTGAATACTTTGTGGCTGTAGGTATTTTTGAATTGCTATAACGTCCTCAGTAAGGCGTAAAGATCATATCCCATTTCAAGCTGTTGCGCGGGCAAGGGGAATGCTCTGGCCCGCTGGAAATACTGCATGGATGTTTGCTTATGCAACCAAAATAAACTGGGGGAGGGGAGCAAAAGTTACCCAAGTGTCTGGCTTTGAGTAAGGGAGGTTTGCTCGGCAGGCTCTCACATGCTCTTGAAAGTGTCTACTAGAAAATTCCTGAATCAGGTCCCAGGGAGCTGCAGGCATGAAAGGCATGAAAGCCACTAAGGGCATCTCTCCCCTGTGGGCTCCCCTCCGCCTGTCCCAGCCTCCTCTCCCAAAATCCTCGTGTGTGCTGAAAAAACAACCTGCTCCGGGCGGGAGCGTGTCAGCAAAGACCTGAAGTTTTTGCAGAAACTCAAGCAGCGATTCGCTTCACCCACTTCCCAGCACCTCATGTTCCCCGTGCGAGCACAGGTCAGCCTGACCCATCTCATTACTCCACCTGCGGGACATGGCAGCTGGAATTATTTTTGATGCCCTGAGCAGAAATTTGGTGATTGCTTAGATTCTGGCTTTTCGGCTTGCTTGAGTCAAGATTTGACAGTCAGATTTGGGGCTTAGCTTGGTTTTTCAAGGCCGTGGGAGAAAGGAGACTAACAGAGGGAATGCCTCATGGCCAGCTGTGTTCAAGTATAACAAGGAGGGGGTTTATCCCATTTTTGGGTTGTGTCTTCAGCATGGATGCTCCAGCCAAAAAGCGAGAACGTCACTGTAATGTGGTCTCCGGCTTAAGTACATTTTGCATATTAACCTCAGGAAAATGTATGCAAAGAAGCAAACTTCCAGAGTCAACTTGTTTAAATGTTAAAATCCCTGATTACTGCATGTTCCCAAAAGTAAGTACGGGACAGTGATCGGCTTACTTACCACATACACGGAGAGAGCTCAGAAGAGCTAAAAATATTAACAAAATTGCCATCTAGAGGCATTCAAAAGTCAAGTCCCACCCAAAATGATGAGGCCTTTTCAGGATGCACATGGATGCAGTGTACTATATGCAGCTGTGATGTCTCTTCTGCTCTGCTTTGTTGCCATATTCGGGGCTTTGTCTTCGCTACGTTGCAGGAGCAAACGTACGAAGAGCGGTGAGGTGTGTTCTTGGGGAAAAGCCGTGACTTCTCCCATCGCTGAATCCCTCTGGGAGCTGGACTCGGGGTGCGCTGCTGTGAAACACCACAGTGCAGACGTCCCCGCCAGCAGGAAGGACGCTGCCGCTGGGACTCTCAGTCTGGGATCTGGATGGAATCCAACAAACCAGGCCGGGTCTGAGCATCCTGCCATGTTCCTGGACCACCCTTAGCCAGGTTTTTGGGTACCTTGTGGCGGATGAGCGTCTTTCCCAGAAAGCACACAGCGTGGGGGTGGGAGAGCCCTGGTGGGTCGGTGGTACCCAGTGGGGTCCGTGCTGGGCTGCCCTTCCCGGCCACCAGCCCGCAAGGGTGGGGGGCTGGAGAGACCGACTGCCCGGGGACCCCAAACCCCATCTTCTTACAGGTCTGTAGCTCTTACAGAGATGGTGGAAATTTGGGAAACACAACTCCTTGCCCCCACCGTGCGGAGTGCTGTTCGAAGGGCAGCCTTAGGGGAAAAGCGAAGTGCAGGGACGTGCCCGAGGTGGGTGCTGCGCTGCCTCCAGCGCTGGCGCTGCAGCGGTGTGCTGGGCACAGACGGCCCCTGCAATCCCAGCACCGAAACTGGTGGTCCCACAAGCCTGAAGGTCATAAACCCCCTCTCTGCAGACCAAAGCAAACGGGGAAAGCAGGGCGCCATGTGCAGAAGCGTGATACCCCCCCGAAAGCCGGGTAGAGCAGGAGCAGCTGTCAGCGTCCTCGCCGTGATTAATGCTCATACAGACCTTAAGCCGCAGCTTCGCAGCCTTGTAAAACCAACCGAGAGCGCCTGGCATTCCTGAGCTATAAAAGGCCCAGGAATTCATTGACTCGAGGTATGAAAGACCACAAGCTATTTTCTTCCATACCGACCGCTTCAGCTTTAGATGAATAAAATATCAGGGCGCATATTTTCCGGAGTAACCCTGCATGGCCCTGCTGCAGCCCGGACCTCGGCCCTTTGCCAGCGCCCTCCGCTTTGACGCAAAACGGGGCAGTGATGAGAGGTGAGACCCAGGCCCACATCAGCCCCCCCGCATCTTGCGAGGGGCTGAGGACCCACGGCAAAGCTCAGTGCTGGGCGGGAGCCTGTGTTTTCCCAGGTTCCACTGGAGAGGTGATGATGGAGCTACCAGCAAGCTAAAAGCTGGGGGGCAGCGGTGCCGCCACCTCTCCTATGAGATCATACCCACACCTGGCCATCGTGGTGGCTTCCCTGGCTGTTTGTTTGGTGGCCTTGGCTCCCTGCTCACAGCCCTCCTGCTGCCCTTGTGCCCTGAGAGCGCCCTCGGGCCCCTGCAGAAGCGGGGCGGGCAGCCGGTGACCCTCTAGGCATGCAGAGCTTCCCGTGGGACAGCTGGGCTTGGGACGAGGACACGGGACCGCAGAGGCAGCCAACACCCCCCTGGCAGTTCCCAGCTTGGGACTTATCAATCCAGGCAGGAGAAATCCCGCCGGGAGGAAGCGCCATGAGGGAGATGGGTGTCGCAGGACGCAGGGAGATGGAGGTCCCCTCCCTTGGCTCGGTGGTTCAGAGTGTTGGTAAGAAGACTCTTTCTGGTAGGCTCGCTCTGACAAACTCACTGCGATTCGGTGTGCGAAAAAAACCCATAAATTGCCGCTCAGGGGATGAATTCCACCCGAATTCATAGCACGCCCAGAAACGAGGAGGCCAGGCACCAAATTCAGTGGGTTTCTGCTCTGGATGGGGAATGGGTGGCCACCATGTCTTTGCTCTGATGCTGTCCGTGCCCAGAGCCCACCAAAGCAGCGGCAGGCCCTGCTGACCCTATGGACATGCTTGTCCCGAGCCTGCAGGGAGCCACGGACCATGGCTTTGGCCACGCGCTTCTCCTCCAAAGGGACACGTCCCCATCCGTACCCTGCTCCTCCATGGGGACACATCTCCATCTGTTCCCAGGATGTGTCCTCATCCCCGTCCCTGCTTGCCTGCGCTGCCGCTGTGGGCTGGCAGGCTCCTCCTCACAGCTCATCCCACCCTGCCTCTCCTCCTTCCCTCTCACCCCACTGCCTCCCACGTCTTTTTCTGACCCAGCACTGCCAGAAGCAGGCAGGGAAAGCCCACGTCCTTGTGTGCCGCCGTTTCCCTGCTTTTCCCTGTTCAGTTTTACAATTGAAGAGCCAGGAGAAGGGGCTGCCCTCATTTAGGTGTTCGTACAGTGCCTTGCACAGTGGGGCTATTTGTGGTGGCCCAAAAGCACGTCTCAAGCTGTAAATAATATTTTATTATTTTTATATTATTGTTCTTATCTGCACACCAGCTCGACTTGCCCCTGCTTTTAAAATGAAGTTGTTGTGCGAGTTCCCCGAGCCTAAAGCTGGCGCAGAAGTAAGAGCTCTGTCACTCAGGCATTAAATCATGCCTCTCCCCCTCCACAGGGCTTTTTTTAGCTGGATGAGCCTTTCCTTTTGGATGCCCTGAGCTCCTTATCGTGTTCCCCAGATGGCTGTGTGCGCGCTGGCTCTTCTCCTGCCCGCGGGGCCCCGCAGCCTCACCCGACCCGGCCCGGGGCTGTGCCACCAGCGTCCCTCATCCCCATCCCCATCCACCATCAACAGGTCCCCAGGGATGGTGCCCAGTGGCCACGAGCCAACTGGTGGGCAAAGCCAGCCCGCAGCAAGAGATCTGCCCGGGTGCCGGAGCAGCGCGGGAGCTGATTCTCCCCGCCCCATCCTGCTCTGCTTTTCCCTGCAAAACTTTTCCTGGAAACTGGGAAGGCTCTGGCATGGGCGTCAGGGACATGCTCTGTTTGCGCAGCAGCCAGCATGGTCCGATTTTGGTCCGAAGCGTGGCTCCAGCCTGCAATGGTGATAATGATGCTAATTGCAATAGTGATGTAATAGCAGTAGTGACGTAATGGTAACGGGAACAGTAATAGCAATAGTAGAGGAAAAGGCAGAGACAGAGGAAGAGGAATAAGAAAGAATAAGCCTAGAAGTAAGAGTAGGAATAAGAAAAAGGGTAAGAATAGGAACAAGAAAATAAGAAAAAAACATAAGAAGAAGAAGAAGAAGAAAGAATAAGAAATTCATTCACTCCCGGTGGCAAAAGAAGGGTTTGAAGGCGAAGAGTTTGATTCCAGAGCGTGCTGCACATTTGCGCTAGGGGAAAATGGTCTCTTATCTCCCTGTGACCACCGGCTGTGGCCAGGCCAGCTCAAACTTAGGCTTTTCCAGGTGGGAATCTTGACCTGAGCACAGGGACTGAGGCTGTATGGAGACAAAGGGAAGATGTGCTCACAGGAACTGGGCTGCATTTGAAAACTTGTACTTTATTACATCTCCTCTGGGGGTGTAAGTCCTCCTTGCCTCATCATCCACTTGCCTGGTTCAGAACCAAACCAGCTACCGCAGGCCGGGTTCCTTTTGGTTTTCGAGAGGAATTTCATACACCTCTTTAGAGCAAACACTTCCCAACACTTGGCAGCCTTCACCCGGCACATGTCGGCTTTCTCCTTGGATCCTTCACCAGCAGCAAGATTTTTCCCATGTGAAAAATGCACTTAAAGTCCTAAGGAGAAGGGAATTTTTTGGACGCACGGACTCACCCCCAGCTCGCTGTGGATGGCAACATCGTTTCGGGGCAAGCAGCTCCCGCATCGCACTGTGCTGGGCATCCATTGGTGGGACCCACTGTGGGGTCCCAGAGCCCCTCGGCAGCTCTGCTTTGTCATGTGCAAAAATCGTGACCCATGGCTAGTCTCTCCTGCTGCCCGCAGAGGCGGCAGGGAAAGGCACAGCAGCCCTGGGGCTGCTTGGGCACCGACCAGCAGCTGGGAATGCCCTCGGCAATCTCCTCCTCACCCCACCAGCTCCATGTCTCCCCTGTGCCACCCCATGGGACCATCAGGGAAGCACTCATGGAGTCAAAAATAGGCTCCACCCACCACCAAATGCATTTGCTGGGACTGTCCTGTTGGGTGCTGTGTGCATCGAAGGTTTCCCTTAGCAGACCATCACAGAAAGAGGGAGAATTGGAAGAGACAGATACGACCGTGTATCATTTGTTGGGCAGCGTGGGGCATTGCCGGGGTGAGCACTGCAGGCGTTCCTCCTTGTGCTGGTGAAGCATCTCTGTTGGACCCCTCCAGGCTCTTCCAAACCTTTCCTTCCAGACCCATGAAGCAAATTGTTCTCATAGAATCACAGAACCACAGAATGTGTTGGGTTGGAAGGGACCTTTACAGCTCATCTAGTCCAACCCCCTGCAGTGAGCAGGGACATCTTCAACTAGATCAGGTCGCTCAGAGCCTCATCCAGCCTGGCCTTGAATGTCTCCAGGGATGGAGCCTCCACCACCTCTCTGGGCAACCTGTGCCAGTGTCTCACCACCCTCATTAGAAAGAACTTCTTCCTACTGTCTGATGTAAACCTGCCCTGCTCTAGTTTAAAGCCATTGCCCCTCATCATATTCTCAGTCATATTAATGTTTGTTTGCATCCCAAGTTATCAGTGCACCATATAGCTGTAAAGAGAAGAAAAGAAGAGCTGTGTTTGCAAAAAACATCAGAGGAATTAGCCTCAGTGTGGTGGAGGCGGAGGAAGTTCCTGCAGGTTTCAAGCCATGGGACAAAGATGGTCTAAGGACCTGATCTTACCTCCAGAAAGCCAGCAGAAGAGGTGAAAAAGAGAATGAAACAATTCAGGATACTTCTGTCATTTATTGAGCTTTGCAACCATGGTACTAGAAACCCCTGGAGAGATGTTGATAGCATGTAGAGTTCCTCCTAAATTACCAGCAGATATTAACTTGTTGCAGCAGTGGAGTACCTATTTGACATCCTGTTTGTACCAATTCAGCCTTCCGAGACCCATAAGCCTCAAAACTCCTAAAGCATGCCTGTTCCCATCGATTAGGAGGATTACAAAGCTTCACAAAGTGGCAGGAACGGAGAGGCAAGGGAGGCCAGAAGATGAGTGGAGAATCTAGACAGGAGTCACCTTTGGCCTTGTGGCTGAGGATGGGCCCTACTTTCCAACCAAGTACCTACAGGCACTTCCAAGTGCCAGCTTAATTAGTGGCCTAAGGTAAAGATGGATCTAACAAGCTTAGATTTGACTTAGACCTGGAGAAGGAAATGGAAAGTCAGTAGAATAATTTTTGAAAAAGGGGCTGATTTTATATAGAATCATAGAATCCGTGAGGTTGGAAGGGCCCTTTAAGATCATCAAGTCCAACCATTAACCCCCCCTGACAAAAACCCCTTCTAAACCCTGTTACCCTCAGGACCACATCCACCCTTNGTATCAAGCACACCAGCCATTTCTCAGGGCAGCTTCCAGGATGAGTCTGCAGAAGATGAGGCCAACAGTTGGGTCAGGCTGGGGAAGCGTGTGGGAACTGATGAGGGGACCATAGACTCAGCAGCAGGGATGGAGAGGAGTAAGAGGACGTCGGAGTGGCTCTGCAGAAACACAGTCAAATGAGGGCGCTAGTCTGGAAAAGAGGAATCACATCCTTCGGTGCTTTGCCTAGGAAGTATCTAGGAGGAGTCAGCAGTGACAGGAAGGAGACAGGAGCATCAAAAGGCCATATGAGGGTAGTGCTGGCACGTTCCTCCAGCCCGTTAGGGTCAGATGTGGGTATGGACAGGGATTTCTGTGCTGTGTCATGGAGCTGATACTGTCAAGCATGGGAATGGTGGCTTTAATGAAGACCTTAACTTCCCGTCACACTGCTGGTAATGATGAGATGCGGCTACTCTCGGAAACAACAGTCTGGTTTCTTCACTGAAGTGACATTAATCCAACAGGAGGGAAGACTTTTTTGCTTGGCTTTGATAAGAAGAAAGGATATAATAAAGTCTTTGTCATAGAAAATACCTTGTGTTGAATGCACTCATGCTATTTCAATTTAAATAATTAAAAAGAAGAGGTTAGCTTGCTGCAAACCTTTTCAGAGGGACAATTTTGAGAAATTAAGGGCATTAATCAGGGAAATCAACTGAATTCACAACAATCTGGAATGCAATCCCAGACAAGAGAAGAAACCTCTCAGGGGAAAACTCAAAGCTTTAACTGGATGAAGAATTACTGCAAAAAGAATATTAGGAATAACCACAAGCCTGCAATGGATGGTAAAAGGGATTAACCAGCAAAGTGAGGTTTACGTTAAAGGTCAGGGAGTGCAGGGGTAACATGAGAATTGCCAAAGTCAAGCTGTGTTAGATCTTGCAAAGAAAATTAGAACAACTAGCAAAATGGTCGTGAGTCATAAAAGAGAAAAGAAGAAAGAAGCGTGGCTTCTGCGTGCCCAGGGTGTGCCGGATTCTAAAGATGCTAAAACTACATCCCTCAAACGAGGTGACTGTTTGGTGTCAGGCTTTGGGAAGAAAGAGGATACTAAGGATACTCAGGCCAAAGTGAAGATGGATGATGGATGCCGGGATATGGAAACAACCACATCTGAAAGGGAAAGAAATCTCAAAGAGCTGGCTGCACAGAAATTGGAGGAACTGGACCACCTCCACCCCAGAGTCAGGGAAGAAATGGCCATCAAATAGTAAGTTCCACAGCAAGTATTTGAAATTAATCTGTGGTAGTTTAGGATCATAGAATGATAGAATGGTTTGGGTTGGAAGGGACCTTAAAGATCACCCAGTTCCAACCCCCCTGCCCTGGGCAGGGACACNCTGGAAAACAGCAGTTTAAAGGCAAGATTAAGATGCCCTGGGCAACTGCTCTGCCTGTCTATGGTATGCCTGCCAAATGAAGTTTTTGCTGGAGAATTCTGCAAGCTTTCCCAAATAACTGATTTTCTATGTAAAAGAGAGGCATTCAGTCCTATCTCCCCAGACTTTATCCCTTTTTTATTTTTATAGTGTTCCATGTGAAATTATTAGTTAAAATGGAGAAGACGATACCTGGGGAGGAAACTCTGAGAGGAGTAACAGACGGAGTAAAGGAGATCCCAGTGCTCTCTCTCAGTATTTTCTCAGGCTACAAGGGAGATCACTCCTGGAGACAGTCACATTTCAGTCTTGGTGCTCATTTAGTATTTCTGGCTTTTCAACTGCTTTTCAGCTCTGGGATTTGCTGCTTTTAAAGAAAACACCATGAGGGCACGTTTTCTTCCTGCGTTTCCAGTGGCAAATACCCTGCCTCTCTCCTGGGACCATCCTGGCCAGGATGTCCCCAAGCTCGGGAGGGGACCGGACAGTGAATAACCCAGCACCAATCCACAGTGGGGAGCCAACATGGTGGAAACCAGCCCTAACCGGATGGAAAACACCAAAAGGCTGTTTAAACAGAATTGCTTTTTCCTCTCTACTTTGAAGTGAGAAGGTGCTGAACAACCACACCTTGGTGTGCTCATTTCCACCTTCCCCGGCCGGACACTGCTGAAGTGGTCAGCGGGTCCCGGGGTGGTGGAGCAGGAGATGGTACATTCCTGGGCTCCTTCCAGAAGGCTCTGGGGGAATTTGGGCAAAATATGCTGCAAATCGGAAACCCCAGGAAAGCTGTGAGTTGGTGTAACGACTTCTAACCCCCCTGGGAAGCCTGAGCCTGCCGTGCGTTTGGAATGAGGGAGCAAGGACCATGTGTGAGCCACATCCCTTTTTTAAGGATGGGCAACCTCAGCCTTAGAGGGGAAAGAAAACTGCTTAATGGTCAACAGGAAAATGATCAAAAATGAAAGCTTATGAGGCCAAAGTCCACCCCCCACCCTAGTCACTGGGCTCTCTTCCTCAAAAATTAACTTCTTCTGAAACCTCTTATTAATTGTTAATTATGACTTGGCAGCTTGGCACATCCTGGATGCAGAGACCACAAGAAGGCGCTTCTCCCACCGTTCAGCCGCAGCACTGAGCCGTGGGCTTTGATGAGCTCCCCAAAACACCAAATAGTAATGAGGACCAAGAGCATCGAGAAATAACTGAAAGGGGGTCACCCAGAAACCGAGCCGTCCAACGCCATGAGTCACTTCTGCACAGCTCAGCCCACCCGAAGACGCTTTCTGCCAAAATCCCCTGCTGCGCCTGTCAGGCAGCAATGGTCAGGAGCTGGTGAGGGGGAACCTCTCCGAGCAGCACCCTCATCACACAGCCTGAGCATCGGTGGCAGGCTGCACTCCCCAACTGCCCTGGGCACGCTGACACACATGTTGGGTTGGTTTTTTTTTCCCAGGAAAAAAGGATTCCCTACTGATGCAGCAGGCCTCTTCCCACCAGGTCCCTGCCAAGAAAAGCAGTTGTTTAAGCAAGAGGAGAGAAAGCGGATCTGCTGTGACCGCGGTCCCTTTGCCCGGGGCTGCCGTGCCCTGAGGCTTGCGGAGGTGACTCCGCTTATTTCCAACCAGGAGACGTTGCTATAGGCAACACAGCAATGCCATCTGCTGCCTGGCAGAGCAGAATTGGAAAGGGGAGTTGTAGATGTGCCATGATAGGTAACATTTCCACAGCAAGGAATCCACCCAAGGATCACTGAGCACTGCCCCAGGGCAAAGGGACCCACCTCTGCGGCACCCCGGGGGCAGCTGCCGGCCGCCCCCAGGGAGGGAGGTGCTCTGAGACAAACCCTCAGGCCCCCGTTGTCCCCTGGAAGGTGCAGAATTGGTCCTGGCTCCCGCCAGCACATCTATGGGCCTCGGGGCAGCCAGCAAGGCTGGAAGCCAGCCCAGCGCTTAAACGGGCTTCCTCGCTGTCCTTGAGACCTGCCCAAAGCACCTCCCCAGCTCAGCCGGGAGCTGGAGGGGGATCAGCCCTTCAGCTTGTCTTAGGCCGTGGATAAATCACAAACCTTTTATTTTTCATCCACAGAGCCATAAAATTAATCCCTGAAGATCAGTTGGAGGACTCTGGAGAGGTTCTGGGTTTGGGACCCTCCTTTTCACCCACTTTTTGGTGCCCCCCCCCACCTCCTGGTGGGACCTTGTCCCACCAAGCTACAGGAGGTACCTCTGCACCAAAGGAGCGGGCAGGCACCTGACCGCCAGCTGGGGGAAAATGCTAAAAAAGCCTCACCTGGGACATTACATCCAAAAAAAAGAAAGAAAAGGGCAAGGGGATAAGCTCAAACGCTGGATCCCCAGTTGCCCACAGCACAAAATTATTTGCCCACTGGCCCTCTGCTGTGCGGTGAGCTCCAGCCAGCTCTGGCCAGGGCGAACTGCAGGCCAGCTCTGGGCACCCTCCGGGGGTCGTGTACAAAGACTTCATGCTCTCAGACACCCACGTGTTCTTGTGAGCCACCACCCCAACACCCAACACTCCTCGGCTTTGTGCATGGAAAGCCCCAGACCGGCAGGTTAAGGCACAGCCCACACTTCATGGTGGAAACTTGAATAAAAATTAAAAAACCCACCAGTTGTAATAATGCCTGTGAGCCCCAGGAGCACTGTGAAGGAGAGCTGGCCCAAGCACTAGGTGGTGGGGATGTGGCTGTATGGGAGGGAGCAATCCTGGGAGTGGTGGCATCCACAGTGCCTGTCCCCCTTCTTCTTGATCACACAGCCATCCCCCCGCATCCCAGACACACGTCTGCACTGGCACAGCCACTGGGAATGAGTCACGTCCTGCGAAGCTGGGCTGGCAGGAGCCATCCATCCCATAGCACTGGTCCAGCCTTACCATCTCAGTCAGGAAATAGGGTGGGAAGCAGATGCTGAACCTTACATGGGAGGTGCACACTCAAGACACATGTTGGTGTTTGCACAAGGTGATTTTGGAAACACAGTGCAAAAATATGGGTGATGGATGCTCCTGAAACCAGAAAAGACCAAATCAAAGTCCTTAGGGTGGGACACAGACGTGGAGAAGACCGAATCAAGGTCCTCAGGGGTGGACCCAGAGGTGGAGTATGGCCACCACTGCATGTGCCTTCCCATCGGTGATGCCGGGCCAGAGCATCCCAGCACAGGGGGACATTACTCATGGAGCTGGGACAGAGCCGTCCGCGGTGGGATGGCCTGGGGTGGGGTCTGAGGGGGCAGAGAGCTGCCTCTGGCAGAACCACCGTGATTCCTGCGTGAGATGCCAGGGCTGGCAGGAGCCCCTTCGTCTCCCAAAATCTGCTTATTGTTTCCAAAAGCCAACAAAGCAAACCTTCCCTCCGGTTTAGCTGGCCTGGGCTGGGATGCTCAGCTCCAGGGAGTGATTGGAGGAAGTGGGGAGAGGAAATGAGTCAGGAAAAGAACATTTCTTTGGCATGGGGAATAATGTGAAGGTTTTGCACTGGGCATGGGCTACTGCAGTGGGACACTGGTTGCCCTGCTCGCTGCCCCTTCGGCCCTCAGCTACCCTGAAGCCGAGAAGAGTAATAGAACTGGTCATTCTCATATAAATAACAGCTTTTTCACTTTTCTTCTGGTTTTCCAAAGAAAGCGGGTTCTATTCCTGGAAAAGACACTGACTTAATAGAAGTGACCTTCATGTAAAACACAACTTCTCTATAAACAGAGATTATTCTAAATATTATTAAAATATTAGTCTGTGTTATTATGACCCAATGCTTTTCACAAATACCAGCCAGCCGTTTCAATAGAAGCTGAAAACTTGCCTCTTTTTTGTCCCCTGAAGATGGGTTTTCTTTGACCCTTCTGAATCAGCGAGTTGAAATATTTTACTTGACTCAACATTTTATTTTCCCCCAAACTTTTAAAATAGTTAGAGGCACATGGAAAGGGAGCAGGGTGCCGTAAGCCTTGGCTCCGTCGCTTTTGAGCCGTTTGCTCAATCATTTTCGAAGGAAAACACAAGCAAAAAGCACTGTTTAAACAAGGCACAGAAAAAACCTGATACTGCCCTTCGTTGCTAATGAGAGTTGTCTCCTGCCAGATAAACACTGCTCATCAGAGAGGAGTCAAAAAACGCAGCATGTAAATTGAGCGGGGACAAGAAAACATATAGTTTATATTAAAGGAGCTTGTTTTCCTTTCTTTCTCTTGGGATCTCTGGCCTTGCCTTGACCCGCCGCGCTGTGTCTTACAGCCTTGGAACGTGGAAGAGCCCCCTGGGCTGGAACAACAAAGAGGCCCTAGTAAGCGATATCCCTGGTGAGGCTGTTTTGTCTCGCCGCGATGCCTGCATCACACGGGGGTAGCACCGAGGGACTGCAAAGGTGCAGCCGAGCGAGCCCGAGGCTTGGCTTTGGGAGCTGAATGCTTCAAAGCAAGGAAAACAAAATTGGGGGGTGTTTTCATGAGCATCGAGCTCCTTCCACCTGCCTGGCATTGAGGGGAAAGGGTGACCCTGTGTTTCCAGGCAGGCTTTCGCCCTCCCAGCTGCGCCCCGCTGAGTCCCGCTGACAGTGGGAGCCTTGTGGGAACCAGATTTTGGCTATTGGAAACCCTAGGGGTAGCCCTGGGTGAAAGTGCTTTGAGAAGAAACAAGGTATTGGCCTAATGATGAACACGTGGACTTGGGGGAATTCAAGCACTGCAGCTCAAAATGTTAAAATGTCATAAATAAGTGGCCAGGAGGAAATGAAAGAGAAGGCTTCAAGGCGGCTTCTTGGAAATGAGTTTTCCCGGTGGACGGGGAGCTGGGGTCTGCAGGGCTGGCAGCAGTGCGCTGGGCTCCCCCACCACACCGTACCACGCTGGAGGGCTTCAGCACGTGTCCCCCCAGGAACGGCATTGTCCCCTGTGGTACAGGGTGTCCTGGAAAGTGGCTTGGTCGGCCTCTCCTCTCAGCGCTGAAGTGATGACTGGAAGGTCTCAGTGGAGAGAAGCACAGCAGCACTTTCTCTTCTCCTTCCACATCCCCCTTTTTGGATGTTGTCTTCAGCTTCCCATCCCTGTGAGAGCTGCTTAACTCCCCAGAAGAAACCCAGCGAAGCAGAGGAGAGCACATGAGCGTGTTCGGCGGGTGCTCTCCTCCTTCCCCGGAGGTGCAGTATTGGAAACTCTCATTCTGCACCCAAACCACAACTGCTGCGCCTTCTGCTGCCTCCAAGAACAGCTACGAAGCGGTATGGCAGAGCTGCGAGGGCTTTCCGTCACTCTCCAGTACCGTTGTACTGGTGGCCACCGCGAGAGAGAGCGAAAGCAACCCACGCGATCTGCAGAGCCGCCCCAGCCCACAGCGACTCCCCGTCCAGCACGCCCCAAGGCCGCAAAGTCGGAACGTTTGGCCCAAATAAAACATCACTGCAGTCAAATCATACCCGTTTTGCCAGCTCATGGGCATGGAGGGGCACCCTGTCTTGCTCCTCCTTGCTTGTCTGGCCAGCAAGCTTAGCGATGGTTTTTCTCAGAGTCAGGCTGGTGGCTGGAACAGATGATCTGAAAGGTCCCTTCCAGCCTAGGCAATTCTATGAGTCTTTGATTCTGCAAACTCCAAGCTCCCTTTTCTGCTCTACCAGCTGAAGCCACCACAATCCCTTCACAACACAGCCGTCACATAGCCCTTGCTTTTGGGGGCAACCAAGAAGTTTTCTCTCTAGCCTCAACCCTTTTGCAGAGACAGGAGGGGCCAATTTCAGCTTCTCTGGCCATTTATCCTTCGTGAAAACCTAGCTCTTGGGACTGGATTTTAGTGCTGCGTTAACATAAACTTCCAAGCAGGCATGAAGCCAATGGTGCTGCCCTACCAACGAGCCAATGAGTGTCCAGCAGCTCCCAGAGACTGAGGACCAGCCCCACACTGTATAGATATTCCTGCCTCTGAGGGTTAAACTCATATGACAAAGCAGCTACCTTGTCCCTCCTGATGCTCACTCTTGCAACTCCAGCAATGCATCCACAGGCATCCTGGTCAGGGACGTGTCCTGGGCTCTGTTTGTGATCTTCCTCACCATGGAAAGGAGAGCACACTTGTAAAATTCCACATCCTGGTCACCAGGATGAGTGAGGGGATGCTTACAGGTGTTTTAGAGGATCAGATTAGATCCTGGTAAACAGGGAAGTCTCCTTCATCCCAGTTAACCTGAAGACAGTCTTAAAAGACAACTACAGTGTTGGAGAAACCCAACCAAAGGCAGAAAATCGATAAAAGAACGAGCAGCCCTTGACGGGGCTGTGGCTCCAAGACAGCACAGGGTAGTGGCAACCCAACCGCCCCGCAAGGAGGCAGCCATCACCCCCAGTCACATCCAGACGCAGCGCTCCACTGCGCCAGTGCTCCACGTGGCAGCAGCTCCACGGACACATTCAGGACCTCAAATTGTGAGAATTTCATCTTTCCTCCTCATTCCTCCCTTCCTTCACAGCGGTGTGCAAGGACCGAGGGCAAAGGAAACATCTGCTACAGGTATGAACTAGAGCCACCGTTCCTAAAGCATCTGCCATGTTCGGGTTATGGGCATTAATTATTAGAGCAAAGCTCTCTCCAGCCGTGGTGCCCAATGCCAATTCATGCTGGCTTGCACAAGGCAGCACCTGCGGATGCCAAGCCCTTCTCAGTTCCCAGCTCAGAATAAAAAGGCAGAAGTAGTTTGGGAGCATCTTCATCCTTCCTCAGCCCCCTGGATTTTGCTTTGAAACTACCAGCTATATTCTGTCCTACTGAATGCTGGATTAAAAAAAAAAAAATTAAAGTCTCCACTGCTTTGCCTTTCTTTAAAACTCAGGCATTACGGAGGAAAGAAGAGAATTTAAGGCCAGGAGTAAAAACCAAGCCCTGGACTCTCTCCTCTGGTGGCAGATATTGGTTTAGCTGAAGACCCAGCGGTGGTCCCACTTCGTCCTTCATGCCCCCACCCTGCTCCCCCCACGTCTCCGCTGTTTCTGCTCCATCAGCGACGAAAACTTGTGGGGAGTTTTAAACTTGCTTTCCTCAGGAAGAGCAGCCGCTGGGTTAGTCCCGTAATGATGCCTTTCGGCATCAACCCGTCCCTCCAGAGTCACCTCTGGCTTGCAGCTGGGGCTCTCAGAGACTCCCTTTTTCCCTGTCCCTGCGGCTGGCGGGGGCGGCTCGTCCCAGCAGACTCCCCTGGCTCGGCAGGAAAAGACGAGGCTGACTCTCAGGATGTTCAGGATATTCCAAAAAAAGTCTTTGGTTTATTGTTATTTCCACTTAGAAAACACATTTCACTAAAAAAAAAAATAAAAAATTCCAAGTATTTAGAAACAACTTGGTCTCGCTCTCCCATTGACAGGGGCGAGGACCAAGAATAACTCCACCGCAGCCAGCGGTGTAACGCTGGGATAAAACCAGAGCCCTGCCAGTCACGGGATTAACGTCTCGGAGTTCTGGTTTTCGAGCATCCTGGGACAGAAATTAGATCTTCAAAAGCTCCCTTTCAGACACGTCTTAACTGACCACAATTTCAGACGTCGCTCAGCATTTCCCAGCGGACGTTGAGCGCTTTGGAAACCCGCTGACAGGCCCCTGAACTGGTTGTCAACAGAGCAACAATCTGTGCCGAAGCTCTCAATGAAACTCACCCTTTGTGGCAGCTGAAACAAATTCTGCTGAGACACAGCGGACAAACAAGTCCATCTGGTCCTAGTTATCACCTCTTCGGCTAAGGCACATTACAGGAGTGGGAAGAGCTTCTCCCTGTCTGTAGTTCTCTGCTCATCTTTCCTGCTCATCCGTCCCACTCCTTCCTGTCTCCTTATTTCTTCCCTTTACTTCTTTTCACAATTTCCTTATTCCTTTTCTTTAACTTTCTGCATCTGCTAGTTCTGCACTGTGTCTGTCTCCAGTTGAGCGTGGTCCAAACACCCTCCAGGTCTTCTGTCAGGTCCCTCCTTGCATCCCCTTGTACTCCAAAGTGCCTGCTGGCATCCCTCTGTTTTCTTGCAACGCATTTACTCCAGTTCTCAGATTTGATATTTTTGGCAAGGAGCAACTATCAGGGAAAAAATGGATGAAATTAAATAACAAACCCACTCCAAACCAACAAACGCTGTAAGGAGACAGCCAGCCAGGCTGCAGCAGCATGACAAGGAAAGGCTTTATCCATAAACGCTCCCATCTGTAACCATCACTTTCTATTAAAAGGAAGAGCAAAATTAAGTGTATGTTTCTGAGACAGATCTCTGCTAATTGACCAAAAATGTTGCCACTGACAATGTGTAATTTTAATAAAGTCTTAATGCTAAAGGCTGGAACTCCCAGTGCTGACCTCCGGCAGGAGTTTGACCTGTACATTCCTGTCATCCCCCTGTACTCGGCACTGGTGAGGCCCCACCTCGAGTGCTGCCNGACCTGGAATGCAGAAGCCCAGACAGGCACATCCCTCAGGGTGGTTGGATCCCCCCACTGCGACCACCACCTGCTGGAGTGTGGGGCAGCCTCTGTCTGCTCCAACACACGCCTTTTCTGCACCATTTGCTTCTCCACCCAGACTGATAGATGGAACACATCGCTGCCCAGGTCCTGCCACAGGACCACGGGTGGCCAACAGTCTCCACACTGAGGGACCCACGGGCGTGTAAGCCATGAACTCACCCAAGGGGTCAACGCTGAGCTCTTACCCCTCTATCCCCTGCCCCCAGCATCCCTTGTGACCACCGAGGCCATGAGATGCTCTAAGGTGGGTCCTTGCCTTGTTCCCCACGGTTCAGCACTGCAGGGCTGAAGGCGCACCCCTTAATGGAGCCGGTCGGAGCTGGGATGCCAGCATCTTGTTCTCTGCTCCAGGGGAGCCAGGGTTTGGGCTGGAAGGGTTTACACACCTCAGCCACTCCTGCAAATTCACACAAACCGAACCCTGCTCTCCTCACGCCTCAGAGTAGGGATGAAATCATTGCTTCCCGCCCTAACTTCATGCCTGACTCCACAAACATAACAAGATCTGCAACAAAAGTCCATCAAGGGGAATGAAAACTAGGCCACCATCCTGGAAGTCCTGATTACCATCCTCTGCTCTAATGCCTACATAACACCAACTTGCTTGTATTCCTTATTGGAACAAATGGCACAAAGGGCTATTACATAAAGGACTTTAAAGGACTTTAATTTGCCCTTTTTTTTTTAATTTCTTTGGCTCTGGAATTTTCTGAAGTTATTCCTTCTCTCACCGTCTGCACTGAAAGAGAGAATAGACATTTTTAAAAAGCCGGTGTTTGAAAAGCAAGCACAAATTAAAGTAGGAGGTGAGCACAAACCAGCTATAGATTTCAACATCTAAGAATAATTTCTAAAGCTCTCAGAAAACACGATTCATTGCCATCACCATCAGCTCACCTGTGCCTCCAACTGAAATTAACTCATCCCTAAAAGTCTGAAACCACACAGAAAGCCCAGTGAAGCATCAACCTCTACAACGTTCACCATCTTTGCTGCGCTGCCCAGAACAACTCTCACACTACGAAACACGATGGACCCACATGTTGCTACCAGGAGTAGGTTTGTAGGTTTTGCCGGGGACAGCCTGTTTAACAAAGTCCTTTGCAAGTGACAGTTCATCAGAAGAAAGAAACCCAACAGGACCCCAACTTCTTCCACTCCTCTGTCTCGTGACAGCCTCCCTCGCTGCCTGGCTTCAGAGCAGCCGAGGAGGAGTACCATGCAGCAGGCTGGAGGGCTGGTAAACAGCACCCAGGAGCACCAGCCTTTGCAAACCAGGGCATAAGTTTGGCTACCCTGACTGGTTTTATTCAAGACCATTGTTGTCCAAAGGGATCATGACATTTTCGTGGCATTGGTCTAGACCAGAAGGACAGACTCAGCAAGAACTTTTACAGAACCCTGAATCGTGCTGGTGTCACCACGACAGCACATCTAGGGCTCCTACCTGGCGCATGGGAATGTAGGACATTCGGAGCGTGTGCAGACCAGAGGAAGGATTCACGGGGATTTCAGTCAGAACAGACTTTTCTTTCACAGAGTTAATTTATCCCGCAGTGAGAATATCCAACAGTTTAGCCCCAGGAATCAATCATCCACCCAAGTGATGGTTCAGGGGTTGATGCTTCAGCAGAGCACACCATCAACACACCCCACCAATCCCAACAACTCCTGTGCCACCAAGTCCAACTGGGCCACCCCAAGGGATGGAAATCAACCCCTGGGGACCCCATGTGAAAGCAAGCAGGCCAGCTGGTGGCCCTATCCTCCACCTTTATCCAGGTCCAACCTACAGCTTGTTCTCCCAGTGCAGTGAAAACAACCCCTTTCCACTGGAGGACCAGCAGCTGCTTGAAACCCTTGGTTCAAATAACTTGGCTGAAAAATGAAGAAGGGGCAGAGCCGTAGGCAAGGGAGCGGGTGGGTACCGAGGGCCGAAGGGCTCACCCCTCGGCTCCCAAACACAATTTTTTGTGGGACTGAATGGTCCATCTCCATCCTGCCCTTCATCCAAACTTCTGAGTGTTTAGACTTGAGAACACAGCCTGCTGTACAGCTGCTGCTCACATTAAACCTATCATAACAGATCTCTCTTGTCAGCTGTAAAATTATATTATAGTGCAATTTGGACATCACCTGCTTTTCCTATCCAGATGCTATGGATTTCAACAGAGAGCCATCAGACTTACCTGTTTTCTCGGTTTCATTTTTTCTACCTCCTGAACAGTGCCCCTTCCCTCCACTTCAGAAGGCATTTCTCAGCTTTGGTGGCAAACTGCAATTTGGATTAGGAGATATGACTTGTTTAGATCTAGATGACTCTTCCTTCTGGTCAGAGCTGCACTAGGAACATTAGAATTCCCAGTGGTTTTATTCGTGTGATTTTTTTTTTTTTTTAATCACCAAGCCGCAGTTCCCACTTGAAAGATCAAATTTTGATAAGATCAGTGACATTAATCTTCCGCTCCTGAACTGCTGGTCAGAGGCTACAAAGGGCGGGGGGGGGGCGCAGAAAACCCTCCACACTGCACATACACGCGTTTATCCAATCTCTTTGAACTGAAGCAATTTAAAAACTAGACACAGTCACTATTTAATTTTCAATCTTATTTCCCTGCCAGTCACGGTATCATGGTCATTCTTCTTCAGTTATATCCCATGATATGCTCCCTCAGTTATATCCCATGATATGCTCCCTCTTGAAAAAGGAAACAAAGTCAAGCCTGAAATTCCTAAAAGCCAAGCTGCATGATCTCTGTCAAAGGGAGAAAGCAGCACTGTGATTAAACAACATAAGGATTCATGCTTACTTATTTATTCATTTATAATAAGTGACTTGGATGCCTATGGAAACACCATTCTACTTTCTGCTTATCCCCAATTCAAAAAAAGAGCTGAGAGGAGCCTTTCTCAGGAAACATGACTTTTCCACACATGCCTATCTACATTCTGCTTGAACCACATCCTGGGGGATGTGAAGTATGGTAATGAGGCTATGTTTGCTTTTACAGCTACATGTGACAATGTGTCAGCCCACCTAGGGAAAAAGTAACTGAACTTACAATAAAATATAAATTTTTGGAAAAAGCAGCCAAAGTTTTTTCTCCCAAATAAGCAAGATAAAATCCATCAGGAAGTTTTGCTGTTGACCAACAACTAACTAAATTCCATTCTAAAAGCTGACAGGGGACGGAAGGAGGACTTCCATGGATGGAAAAATTTCTGTGGGTATTTTCTTTCCCCTCCCCCTGAATCTGTATTGCAGAGCACCAGGCACTGAGGAAGAAATAAAATCAGAGAAGCCCTTAGGCGTGATTCTGACTTTCCTTAGAAGAGAATTAAGGCTTCAGGCTCCAAGAAGCCGGGACTTGCAGATAGGAATAAAGACTTGAGCCTGAAGCACCTTCTAAGCATCAGCATATCCCTTCAAGGCTTCAGTCCTACAGATCATCCTTTGAAGTGAAGGCTTCAAGGCACCATCCCCCATCCGTTTGATGGTTTGACCCTGTGCTCAGATCTCTCCTCCAGCCGGAAAGACTTTAAGGTATTTGTGGCTGTAGGAAAAAGCAGAGAGAAATTTCAGCAGTTGGGTGGGAAGCGACCCAGGCATGGCCGAAAGGAGACACCAGGCTGTCACCACAGCAGGCACCCAAAGGTAAAGCGAGCAACCACCAGGTCACCTCTGCCCCAGGATTTATTTCAAACAAAGTTAACAAAGGAACTGGAACTCATGAGAATGGCTTTTTTAAAAATAATAATAATAAAAAAATATTTAAAGATCATAGGATGCCTACACGGTATCTATGACTACGTGAAATCCTGAAAAATGCAGCTAATAATTTTGCTGGTTGCAATATGAAGCCTTTAATAAGCCATCTCCTTGAGGAAGAGAAATGCATGCTAAACATTTCAGAACCTCGTATACGCACAGCACAATTATTTCCAGCTGCAGGCCTATCATTAAGCTTTATTCCTCATATTATTAGTTCCTCTAGAATTATAAAACATATTCCAAGACAAATTTTGAAAGATAAGGCTTTTTTTTTAAAAAAAAAACAACTTAGAGGTTTAACTCTTACTCCCTATGGAAAATAGATCCTGGTTTTCAATTCCAATGCTACACCAAAGATAACTATAAACAAGGGGAAACCTGTTTATAAAGCAAGTGGCTCTGCTTCAAGCCATCAGTTACAGCGAGTTCAGGTATTTCTTGCAAAAAACATAGGATTAAACAATCCTGATTGCTAGGAACTGTAAAATACCGCGTTCCTTGAAGTGCTGAATGTTAAAACTTCCTTCCAATTCTCCTCCTGGAACAGCTGCCTTGCCAGCTCCGCTGCCTTTGTTGAAAGTTATTTGTCAGACTGAACAGAGGTTCCTGGAAAAAACTATGCTGGGAGCAGAGGTGCAGAACATCAGTCTGATTTTTTTTTTTTTTAAGAACTCAGTCACTGCAGTTTTACAAAAACAAATGATCCCCTTGTCTTTTCCTAGATGAGTACAAGAAGCACAGCAGAAAATTAAACATCAATACAGCATCTACCGCTTTACAGTTTTCCAGTACCGGTGAAGAAAATTCAGTAGTTAATGATGCAAAACCCACCAAGAGATAAGGCTTGAGATTCCTTAATTATCCAACTGTGCTCCTGTATTGCTGAGTTCCGAGATTGTGGGTCACCTTACACTGCAGGAGGCTAACATACAAAAGCTCTGAGGGGGGAGGTTAGAGATAGGATCTGCAAATTCCGTGGTTGAGCTGAACAACAATGCCAAGAAAAACCCTCAGATAGAGCTGAAGCCTGGAGCCATACGGCCCTTACAGCTCTTTTTCCAGGACCTGGGAGGGAGAGAGCTACTGAAAAAAATGACTGAGTACACCTAGGCATTATGGAGAAGTTTAAAGAAGGGATGGTTCCTCCAGGTGTGGGGAACAACCGCCCGCATAGCTGAAGAAGAGCCCATCCAACCCTGGCCAACTGACTTCTTAGAAGTATTATTTTCTGTAAGAAAAAAGAGTTAGGTTACTTCAAGAACACAAACGATGGCATTATGCACTTACAATTTCCATGAAGGCATGGAACTGGCTTTTCAGCTATGTCTCCCCCCCTCCAATAAAACCGTACGCTCACTTTGGCACAGTGATTATATCTTGTAATACTGCGAGACCAATGTATTTTTTGCTGTTGCCGTGACAACTATGCTGTTAAGCCAGACCTAAAGCAGCAGCTGCCTTCTCCACTGCCAGACTCTAACAAGCACAGCTCTTAACTCTTGGGTTTTTTTCCTTCTAAATATGTTGGCCTATATGCCAAGATTTTAGTAGCTTTAATTTAAAAAGAGAGAATTACAAACTACACTCGTTTTTCTGCTTACCAAGAATCATCACTACCATGAGGCAGGTAACAGGAGCAATGCAAACACATATTCCCCAGCAGCTGTCGGAGCTCACATGATCTTAAGCACGCTGAAAATCTCGCTTCCAAGTAAGTACGGGTACGAGCTGCTGGCACTGGTACACTACGCATAGCTTAATGAAAGGGTGGAAAATACAGCTAAAGCTAATGAAACATTTTACAGGAGAGTAGAGTCATGCCCAACAAAAATCAAACACATTGTGCTCTATTTTTACCCTCTTAAAAAGAAAACCAGATATTTTCAAATTAAGAGCTTGAAAATAGCATTATTATGAAACAGCGTCTGTAATAATAAACTAGACTGAGCATAACACAGGCAAGGAAAAGGGCAAGAACTTCACATAAAGATATCTGAGTTTTGCCACCGCAGCCTTCTAGGTAGAGACGTTAACTACTACATTTTGCAAATATTAAGTTCGTATCCAGTGCATCACTCAGCCAAGATCTCAAATGCAACTGAGATGGCAGAAGGAGGGGGGCAGGGGGGGAAATCACAACTGAGATTTTTTTCATTCATTCACATTTTATACTGTCCTATTAAGTGTTAAGACAGACATTTAAGAAGTAAACAGAGTGTACGATGGTGTCTTGAGGAGATCATACATTTAATGAAAAGACTCACTTGACAGTTTCTGACAACACCGACTGAGCCTTGCGGCCACGCGGCTGTGGCTGAGGGACAGAGCACTGCGATGGTTTATTAAGAAGGAAAAAAACCCCACGGTTCCACAGAGCATTTCCCTCTCCACGTTCCCCCAGGCATCACATGGTATCACTCTGTAAGGGCAGAGCCAAAAGAGCCCAGAAAGCAGGGCTGCTAAGAACTTGGAGCTACCCCACCAAACCACAACTTGGTTGACAGTAAGAAGAAACTAAAAAGGAAGATTATTAACTATTAACTAGTTCGAAACTAGCAGTTGAGAGAAAGGAAGTCCAGTTTCCTTCAAAAAGTACAGCTCTTTTCAGTCCACAGTGCTTATCATACCCAGCTATTTGATAATACCGACATTTCTAGAAGTTGTGTAAGTTACAAACCACCATCATTACAAATACAGGTTGTTCTGGAAAGCAATTTCAACAATTAAAATTTCAACAATTGCAATTTATTGCAAACCAGCTCCTCTTCTACCATTTACAAGGCAGCCAGTAAAAGGAAATGCACGTGAACAGAAAAACATTAATGAAACAAAAACTGATTTAATTAAAACTGAAAAGGAAAACATGCTGCAGGAATAAAAACTCCAGATACATAGCAATTACTAATTATGAAGCTGTTGATGATCTTGATAAAGCATTTGGGAATACATGACCAAGGATTCAGCCTTGAATTCTGAGGGAGAGGGAGGAAACAACCATGACCTTCCAAGTCCTTTAGCACCACCGCACATAAAACTGTACTACTTGATATATTTCTCCATGAACTTTTTGTGAAATTCTGATCGCAGAGTATCATTCACGAATCTTTTGTCCTTTTTTGTTTCATCTAATCCCTTGGCACAATTCTTGAAGACAACATCATCATCCCATCTGAAAAGAAAAGTTTTTAACTTCAGTAAGCTTCTATGAAAATTAGGTGCCATTTAAAAAAAAATAAATATATATATATAAATGAAGTTTGGCTCTCCTACTTAAATGTGCTAAGAACAACTAGTATTAGAACCTTATCTTTTTTTCTTAAAGATCTATTTTTCTAATCTAAGCCATCTCCTACAAGCTCCTGAGTGAGCAGCAAGATGAGTATCAGTAGACTGAAGGTTATTTTATCTCTACAGAAAATAGCAACCATTTGAGGCAGAAGAGAACGTGAATCTACCAGCCCTAATTTTGATAGGCACAACAGTAATTGTAATAGCTGCAAAGGAGAATTGTCTTCAGAAGAAGGTTGTTACTTATCAATTCTAATTACACTAAAGAAACAAATAAACAAAACTCCCAAACCAGATAGATTTTAAAGGGGAGTATAACAATAACAACAAATTTCTTGAGGAACTTTGCTCATAATGATACAAAAAACAGCAGGACTAATGTCAGACAAACACAATTCTCAACCTTCTCTCTTTTTTAAACACAAAGCAGCAGGATGATTTGTTCAGAGAGATGCACAAGACAATCACTACATGCATCCATATCCCAGTTCTACATTACACTGCTTGTGACAAGATTCGAGGAAGGAAATAAAACCCCAGGGCAGTGACAATTTTCAGACTCTGAGTAACAAGAGGGAGCAAGGGGATGGATATCAGAGTGCAGACGGCACGGTACCTCCTCTTCACTTTGAAGTTTGCTTGAGGCTGCGCTGGGCCAGTGAGGTTCAGCAGTGGGTTACCACTCAGAATGTTCTCCATCCGAATTCTTTCTTCTTCAGCCTTTTGCTCTTGTTCCTGAGAACCAGAAATGGATAACATTACTTTTCTGGGACATTTTTCTCATCCAGGTAGAAGAGACAAACATTTAGCTGCAGTCACCCACACAGACAGAGCTTTAATTCCTAGCTCAGACTTTTCAGAGCATTTGACTCTTGCTTATGAGTAGAATAAGGATAGAAGCAGAGCTACTCTGAAGAGCTTAACATTGCTAATAAACTGTCACTCTAGCAACACTCGTATCTGCTCTACTTACCTCTGATGTTCCATCAAATATTCAGTTAAATTCTAGCTTTACCATTTACATATTTATTATATTAAAAATTCTATACAGATTAAAAGATTTTCTTTATCCTCATGAGAAAAAAAGAGCACATTATACAATATTCATTAGGTGGAAGGAACCTTACAGCATGTTGAAACTTCTCTGTCTTCAGCAATCTGCTTGGGTTTTTCAACTACAACTTCCCTAGGGACCAATTAAAAAGAATATTGGGAAATTTAAGGTGAAACTGAGCAGGGGATGTCATAAGATTATTTAAGATTTCCAATATTAAGGAGCAGAAAAAACGTCTTCTGCTTGTACTGTCAAAAGCATGTAACTCAAGCCTAAGTGAAGCACTGCACTACAGACAACACAAAGTAGACTTCACTGCCTACGCTTCCAAGCTGTATTAATATATTTAGTGACTTAAATGTTCACAGACTTCAGAATGAATAAGTAATACTCATTTTACATCAACATACTTTTCCAGAACCTTTCAAATGTATTACAAGGACTGTTCTTTGATGAAAGTACCAGAAGGAAGAAAAAAATAAAATTAAAAGTCTTTAATTTGGGTGACTAACTTGGTCTCCTGCTCCCTGTATCCAGAAGGATGGTCTGAAGACATCCTACTTAAAAAACGCACTGAAGTCTCATTAGCACTGCAGGAGACTCAAACCATGGCTTTTAGAACTTATATAAGCTAAAGACAAAGAGATCATGAGGTTGGGTGTTTCATTTTTTTTCCAAACCGCAGAAAATTCATGGCTGAGGGCTGCTATAGGATCCCAAAAGAGGAAATGTTTTTCTTGATGACAGCGTTTACAAAGTTTAAGTGCTAAACTTGAATGCTGATGCTAACCAGAGTTCTCTAGCTTCAAACACTTAATCAATGCTAAGTGATATATTACTAAAACGATCTACAGTTTACAATGTTTTTCAATTGGACTGATCAGGTTCGTGGACTATAAAACACTCCAACCTTCTTAAGAACAATACCAACTTAACACACATAGGAATACCAGATAATTCAAGATCACTGGTAAATATTTTATCTTTCAAAATCTACCCAAGTTTTAGTTAAAAACCTGCCATTACACTGCTTCTCATAAATAAAATTTACAACCAGCTGCAATTAATTGCCAGTGGCACAGGAAAAGCTCCTCAGAAGGGCACACTGCTTAAAAGTATGGCACAGCCCTGTAATGCCCTTATTAAAACACGTGCGTAGGCAAAACTTGCCCTTGCTGCCGTATCCATGGAGCTTTAACACAAACTGCAGCAGTTAAAAGTTATTAACACAAATAAACTCAAGTTTTGCATTTTCAAACACAGCCCTAAACCTAACGTTTGCATTCCAGCTTCAGTTGTTATTGCCACCGCAGTAAATAAGGAAATACAGAGAGCAAAAATATTTGATAAAGAACACCGCTTTCCCCATATTAGAAATACAAATTCAAATTATACGTTTCTTTCCTCTGTGGATTACACACAAGAAATGTATGCGGCTTCTTCTGTACAGTATGCCAGCCTCCGATTTACCATCTTCTTTCCCCGTAACGTGGAGAAGCCAATAGCAGCGAAATCCCATTTACTGCAGTCTGGGTCGTGGTCCCACCAGAAGTCAAGCAGCTCTTGGACTATCAGACAGCACACGCATGCAAAGCACTAATTTTAAACTAAGCAAAATCTAAGATACTGGTACAAGCCAAAAAAAAATCAGCATTGATTTTCAGGTACCTCCTGAGAGGTGATTGGATTCTGTTTAAGCCCATTAGCCAAATTTACAACAGGATGCAAGCATGTGATGTGCTCTCTGTGTTGTCTAAAATGAGGTGGGCTCTGCCTCATTAAATTTAATCTCTGAGGCTCCATTAAAAGTGAGACTTTGAAAACACGAAAGGTCTGGGACAAATCTTAAAAGCAAATAAAAATGCTACAAACCAAAAATTCCTACTGGACCATACTCAAGAGAAGGTGGCACTAATAAGAGCACTGTAAGAAAATAACACTCCCCTGTTGCTAACTGCTCCTGTAGAGAGAACTTCTTCCAAGTTCTATAGACGCAAACAGACACGGCAGTTTTCCATGTTAGAGCCGAACTGGAGGGGAACTCTCCTCAAGGCGGCACACGGAGCACGGTACGGTCTCGCCCTCAGATTTCTAAGACATTAACCTCGGCCACGATCCAAAGTTACTGAACCTGTGCATCACGCACTGCTCCATCGGGGGGACACATACATACCTTATGCTGCTTTTTTTCCGATGCATGAAAATGCATCCGCACACCACTGACAAATACCAACACACAGTGTTTATCTGATGGTCAAACGTCCACTGGAATCAGCCAGCAGCTTTATTGGGGAGGAATTGCAGTGCTTCTCCCCTCTCTTCCCCGGTTCCAGATTTAATCTCAACAGCTCCTAAAAAGCCGATTGTTCAGCACTCTCTACCACGCATGGAGAGAAGTGAAAAGCACTCAGTGATTTAAACCACTCAAAGAAGATAGAGTCAATATTAGGAATCATTGAAAAAATATGCACGCGGTAGTAACTACTGCAGTGCTTTTATTACACACAGGTGCACATTTAATTTTTCTATAATAAGGTTTTAAAAAGGCATGTTAGGCACCATCCTAACTTTTAACCCATGTAATAACCTTCAGCCGCAATTAGTCCGACACAGGTCACTTTCTGATAAGAAAAAAAGCATTATCAAACTGAAGTGTTAAAATGTGGTGATAGGGAAAAAAAAAAAAGAAAATCAAAACTGAAATATCGTTTTAAAGAGGGATTACACTAGAAGCTGTAGCATACGACTAAGAGCAGGATTTGGCTCCAGATTAAGACACCTACATCTAGCTATCTGCTTGTGGGCATGAGCTCACATCTCAGCAGAGATGTAGAGAATAAAAGAAAGAGGCTCCTCTGCTCACGCTAAATTACACACACAGGAGACCAACCTCCTCCAGGCTCTGCTGACCTCACCTCCACTGCACTGCCATGGAAGCGGGATACAGAACCTGTACACTGACCCTGACAACTTGGCATTTCAAGCTCAACTGAATTCTGTTTAAAACTGCTAATTGCTAACAAAAAGCTACACTGATACAAGTCAACTAGAATCCCAGAGGACTGGAGGGCAGCAAAACCTGCACCGTAATCAAAAGAAACGGTAGGGGCAACCTTGGGAATTTCAAATGATTATATTTTACTTTTGCATCTATTAAATTATTAAAAACAAGTATAAACACAACACTAGCAAAAGCTGTCAAACATTCTTTTATAGTGACAGCAGTTACAGAAAACATCCACGAATCTTATTTTCAAAGCTTGATTTTCCCCGTGGCCTGTCAGAGATGCTGCAAAGCGCCCGGGCACTTGTGCGGCCCTTGGCTGTTTCTTGGCTCCGTTCCCAAAGAGAATTCTGCTGTTTGTTAGACCCGCCGGGGCAGCAGAACTAGGAGCGGTAACAAACTGCATAAGCTTATCTTTAATGACAAAGATCAACAGATTAGAGTCTGAAAGCAAGCAGGGAACAGATCTGTTGAGTAAGGCATTGCCACTTTTAGTCACTTCACAAAGAAGACCTGGCACACATGGTAATTTATTTATGGAATACAGTCGCTCAAAGCTGTTTGGGGTTGGATGACATTTCAACATATTTGCTACAGGTTTTAGGAAGTAGGCTAATTCTGAAGATTAGTCTTGAAGATTTTTTTTGTATTATTTAGCTTCACTAAAACTTTCCAGAGAAGGTATTCAAGATTTTAAAAAACAGTAATTAGTATACTAAGTTTTGTAGCTTAGAGACATGACATGGAGGAAATACTAGGTTTAACTCACAGTGCTGTAAAGTTGACATTTATGCTTAAACTAAGTTATACATTTTGGCCAGAGTTGCAGAACCCCTCATCTCCAGCCAAATGAGGTTTTCATTATGTCTCAGAATTTTCCACATAAATCTTCCGTTGCCCACTCCTCCACTGAAAGCCGGGACGCTCCAGGCGATGGAGCATGGGCTGTATCAAATCAAACAGACCAGACACAACCTTCATCGCTGTCTGAGCTTCACACCTCTGAGGCATGATCAAGCACAGCTGCTCACAAAATAAGTGGCTCGAGTTGCTCCAAAGCCTACATTGTTCTTTTGTGTGGCGGAACAAAGGCTTATTAAGCTAAAACACTATGGATACAACAAACCCACAACAGAAGAAAAGCCTAAGGGGGGGAAAAAAGAAATATTTCTCTATTCACTCCACCTTTTCTAAAATAACGCCTCTTTGCTTGCCTTTCCGTTCAGAAAGACAAGATATACAAGCCATTCTTTCTAAGCCATTTTAGCAAAAAAAAAACCAGTAAAATGCTACAGATTATTTCATCACTACAGACAGGAGCAGTGTGCTCTTCAATGGCAGCACGTTGCACCAACTACCTGCAGCGATGAACCAGAAGTCAACTGTGTTGTAACCACCATGTTAGAAGCAGAGGCAACAGAACAGGAATATTATGGTGTGGGGAATAAGACTGGACTGGCAGAGGGAGTCCCGTACCCCAGGGAAGCAGATGGAGACGCTGCTACGTGAATTAGATCTCAAAGCAGGCCTCCACCATACAACTGAACTCACCATGTGGCATCACAGCTGGGGGAAAAAAAAAGCGGACAAAACTGTATTAACCTCAACTAAACAATTATTCCTTATCTAGCTGTAAGAATAACAGTCCCTTGGCATATTTGTTTCTGACCTCAAAGGAAAGAAAAACATTATTGTTACCATGGTGGGGTTTTTTTTTTGGTATAGTTCCTACCCTTAGCACAGAGTAAGATTACTTTTACAGAAAGTGCTGAAATTCTTGAAATGACTCCATTGTATTAAAGTAAGTTATCCTACTCAGTTTTTATAGATGTTGAGTAGCTGAAGGAAAACTTGAAATGCTCACATTTCATTGAAGGCTGAAAATCACATAGCCTCATTTAAATGCTAATTTTTGAATGACAAACTAGGACAGCACTGCCTTCAAGAGCAGGGAAAAAACCTTAATAATAGAGATCCACCCCAGTTATTTGATCCTTTGCAAAATACTAACTCTGTGCAACACAGCGATTCACCTGACTGAAACATCAAAAAATATGAGCACAGAGTAACCACAACTGCAGTGTCTATCCACAGATTTGTTGTCATTTTACCCACAAGGGAGGGGACATCATCGTTAGTTCTTGGCAAGGGTAAATATTACGAGCACGTCTCAAACATTTAATACAGAAACATACTCTGCCATCTGCTTTTGCCTCTTTACTTAAATTCATTCTTAATCACTGATTTGATATTCGCGTTTTATCTAGACGCTTAAAATTTGAGTGAAAAAGTTAATACCTATCAAGATTCCTTTTCTAATGAAACTCTGACACGGCTAAAACACAGGACAGAGCTAAGATCTATTTTGACCACCGGTAAAGTAACATCATCAGTTATAGAGAAATATTTGGTGAAATAAAACTGTTAAGAAATGAAACCAAAAACTTTTAAGTCTGTCCTCAGATAAGCATAAAATCACTGGGTGCTAAAATAGCTTTACCGGAACTGCACGCGTGCAGGCAGCTGCTCACTGGTTTGAGGTTTGTTTTTAATTATTTAAATTTACCTTTTAAGGTTGTGCTTGAAAACTGAAAATCAAGAGCACTGTAATGCTGGGTTTGGAACACTGAAATGTTTCCATGAAACCTATCCATGGATAGTTCACACAAACAGCAGACCTAGTATTTATCATTATTCCACAGAATTATTCCACAGAAAAGGCTTTCAAAACTAAAATTTCCTGGTCAGCTTAGTGTCTATTAGAAAAAAACAGGAGATTAAAATTGTGAAGGGCGTGAGAAAAGTCAGAAGGACTCCCATGCTCAGTCAGTGTTTAAAAACATTCGTAGTATTTACTCAATGATTTTAGAGAATTCAAGGGAATTTAAGCATTTTGAGAAGTTAACAAGCATTAACAGCAATTGCTAATTTGGTTGACAAACTATTTGCTTCACAGAGGAAAGGGAAGTATCAGTGTGAAGGAAGTTAGAACCTCTTAATACTAATAGTTGTCAAAATTAGATTGAGAAGATTTCTATCGAAGTTGGTATTACCACATAAGGGAAGTTAATAGAGAGCACAATGATCTGAAAATCAAAGATTCTCTCTTTTGTTTTTAACTGCTGTCTCACCATAGATGCATTTTAAAAGGAGCCATCATCCCTTCATGGCAACCTAAACACTGGACACCAAAGTGATGAGTGAAAGCAGTTAACAAAAACACAGTTTACTTTAAAGTGTCAGAAATAATTGGACTAGCCTTTTAATAAATCAAAATAACGGAAGTCTCAGGAAAAAAAATTACATATGGCACAAATTTGGGATATATTACTGTATTTTACCCACTCCATCTTTTAATACCCTGGCATGTTTGAAGAACATGCAGAGACACATTAATCTGCCTGTATAACAACAAAGAGATTTGGGAATGATGTGCAGACGAGTGAAGAGACGTTCACTCTGCAGCTCCCCTTTGCCTTGCCACTGGTTTACCCAGTACAGACAGCAGCGTTTGAGCAGATAAACCATCTCTGTATGCGGATTAGGACTACACAATTAATGCTTTATGAGATGTTATCCTGAAGTCTGCTGGATGACTAATAGAAGTTTACTTACAAAACTAGGTTTAAATCACGGCTTGAATACGTAGTAATAGGAAATCCCATATATCTGAAGGGAAAAGGGACTTATACAAAATAGCTACAAAACGCTTTGCCAGTAACATCTTATTTCAAAGCCATGGAAGACATTGTCTATGGAGAATAATGTAATGGAAGAATGTCTCTGGAGACATTCCAAACCCGCCTGGACGCTTTCCTGTGCAACCTGCTCTAAGGTGGCCCTGCTCTGGCAGGGGGTTGGACTAGATGATCTCCAGAGGTCCCTTACAACCCTATGATTCTGTGATTCTGTGAAAACAAGGCATAACCTAAACAGACCGCACCCCTAAAACTAGTATACCTAACTGATCTTTCCTAAGGAGACCCTTACTCCTGAAGGCTTTTCCCAAGGTTGTGTCCCACCCTGGTTTTTACTTTTTCCATCAATGTAGTCTCAGTTTCCTACTCTCAAAAAAACTCCAAGAAAATAAAATTCCAAGTACCTGTAGAGCACCCACTATTTACTGAAGACGCCAATTTTTAAGAGAGTCTATCAGCCACCAGTGAAAGTATGCACAGAGCAGGTAGTGAACATGAAACAGTGTGCGCTACTGCAAACAAATAACTAATAGTTAAAAGAAATGTATTCATTTCCAATAAGCGTGCATGCTTTCAGTATGCACATAACATTGGACATTATAAACCCTGCTTCTGGGAGAAGGAGAACATCCATGAAGGTAAAAAATAATACCAGTTAAGAGACAGCAAAACAAAGCAAGAGATATAGTAAATACTTCATAGCTTTTAGCACCCTCTAGTGACAAAATAAGAATTTCGTAGAGATTATAACATTCCTGCTTTCTACACATGAATAGAGAAGCATGCACTTGGTTGTCTATGCTGCAATTTACTACCATTATTTTCCTAATGCTATTTCCTAATCCTATTTTCTACACTGAAATGTGACAGTACTATCAGGCAATGTGAAAAAATCTATACAGATCTCAGCTTTCATTTTAAGCACTGTGCAAGAACAGCTGAAGTAAGAAGCCTTTCCTACACATTGCTACCCTTAATTTGTGGTTTAGTACATTTCACACAGGAATACATGGAAGAATTGTTGCCAGTGTTTTCAAGTATTTTCACCACGTTATTACTGCAGAACATCATTTCATTGTTGTGTGATGTGCTTCAAATGCCTTAGATAAAGAGATGAGAGACATCTCCAGACACAACATTAAAGACCACTCATAGGCCAGATGTAGAATCAAGTATCAACAGTCTTCTACAGCAAAATTTCCACATTGAAGCAGCATAGTACAGCTTTTAGCCTTCCAAAGTACTTCACTCCAAAATTGCAGAGCTCACTGTTTTTACAGGCCTTGTTGATTATAAAAAGAAATTTCTGTATTGTTAGCCAAGAGTGGTCAAGCAATACAGCGTTTAAAGTATTATTTTCTCCTGGTTGCTCCTAGCATCTACGCCCTGTTCGTTGCCAGTTGACTACTGGAAAGCAATTGTGAAAAACATGAAATTAGAAGCATGTATGTTGAGCTCTGATAAGGTTATTTCTAGTACAGAGGCGCCAAAACATTAAGCTGTCACAGCAGCTAAGATCCCAATCAGCATTTAATGTGTTTATTTAGCGTGTTCTAAAAACATCTCAGATTACCTTATACAAAGATGACAAGGTTGGTTTTTGTTTTCTTTTTCTGTTTGTTTATTTGGCTGTTGGGTTTTTTTACACTAATGTAGAATCTATGTATAACATACAAAACTATTCAAACTGAAGTATGCAACATTTTTCAAAACCACTAAAATGATTTAAGCCCTACTCAAAAAAAGAAACAGCTTACTAAAAGCAGAAGGAATGCTGCACATATCCAGCACTTCTGTTGCACCACCGGAGGCAGAGCTAGTTAGTAGTGTAGCTGAATTATTTGGACTCCAAAACTCTATTGCAATACAATGTTAGAGCCACTACAGTTCATCCTAAGTCCTGATCAGTTTGACAACAGACTATTCCCAAGAACAGTCCCTGCAAGTCCACTCATCAATAAACGATTTCACTAATGCACTCCACCCCAACAATCTCTTTTACACTGAGGAGGCGTGTGAACCAACAGCATAGGGTCTGATCCTGCTCACAGGGAAACAATCTCTAACTACAGGGACTTCTCTCCCCTTTCAAGGGCAGAACATGGTGTTTCTATCTGTAGCGAGAAAGATTACAGGGAGGTATGAAGGCTACAAGAAGAACAAATCCATCAGACTCTACTTGAGAAGAGTTTTGAAGGGCACTTACTTTGTTTACCAGTTCTCACTCATCCTAAGTCCTTTAGGCACACAAGTTTTAATAAACACCGGTTCGCAAAAAATAGATGCTCTTTAATGGGTGAGATTTTACCTTACGAGCTTGTTCCTCAGCTCGTTCTTTCTTGATTTTTTCCAGTTCAGCCAGAAGAGCTGCAGTGTCATCGTCATCACTGTCTTCCAAGTCCTCATCTTCATCATCTTCCTAACAGCAACAAATGGAAACAGGAAGGAGCTCATTCATTTCATTTAACAAAACTAGTCCTGGTCTGCCCAGGAGCTATGGCTCCAGTTTCCTGCTGGCTAATTTCGTACTTGGGTGCTTCTATCAGCAGCAAATACAATACAAATCGTTTAGTTGCTCCTGTACAGTAAAGTCAAGACAAAAACATGTTCGTGCTTTTTGGATGACCGCAATTAATTTTTAAGAATTCAAATGCTATGTAGCTGACAGCCTCTAGAGAATGACCGTCCTCAATGACTCTCTAATCACTGTAACAGAAGTCATTATAACAGTGTGCCCGAAGACTCTATCCAATATCGTTCGGATCAAATAGAAGAGGATTAAAAAACCCTTACCGTCAAGCCTTAGACCTAACACACAGATGTCAGCTTGAGGAAAGGAGCCAAGAGGAAGAATGATTGCTAATGCAGAGTCAGTGCATCTCAACAGCTCTACCTTAGGGGAATTCTAACCTAGTAGTTGGCTGAGTCTAAAAAGTCACTCATTCCCCACACTTTGAGTGGTATTTTCAGTTCCCTAGTTTTTGCGGGCTTTCCAAGAACACCATTACAGCATGGACCAGAATCCTCTGAACCACTCTGGACTTCTACCACAGCAAATCGTAAAAGGAAGATATGCTGGAACCTGTCTTAAGTCTTTAGCAGATCTAAAAGTATATATTCCATTAACACCAAAATCCTGAACCAGGACGATGAAAGGAAAAAGACAAGAAAGAGATACATACATCAGTAAGCGGATCATCTGCATCAAGATTTGCTGCAGGAATCTGGTCTAGCCGAGGCTTCTTAGACACAGAAGATGATGTTGTGTGTTCTATGGCATGAGATTTAAAAAAAAAAAGAGTGACTAAGTCACTTCATTTAACAGCATCTAATGTCAGAAAGCAAAAATCTTCAAAAAAATTGCATTACAGTAAAAGATAAAAGCCTATGCTTACTTTTCCATCACTCAATATTAATGACCGTGCTAATTACTCCCCTTTATGTATCCCTCAAGGTAAGCAATAATATCCCCAAATTTAAAATTTGATTTTAAAAAGTTTTTTGCGGTCATTATTTCAAGAAGAAAGAACAGCAAGAGAAAAACCTGTGCAGAAATATCCTTAGTCCGTGGTTTCCATGGAGACCACCCCAAAGCATTACTGTTGGCCACTTTGGTCCAAACCACATCTGCTTCCATCTGTGAACTTGAAAGCCTCACAATACCTCTGTACCTTGCACATTTAAACCTAAAGTACCTAAATTCTGTCAAGGCTGATATTATAAATGACTATTTCTCAAAAAACGCACCTTTGATTCATTTTAATTATCACTTCACTTTATCTAAACTGAATCACATACTTTAAAAAACAGACTTATTGTTACGCTCGTGCTGCAACACTACATTCCCCTTCTCCTTCCTGTCTCGCTTGTCCAAGTACAGAAAAAGCCCTTTATTAGCTGTTTACATTTGTTGCCAATTCGTTACAATCATATTGTACCAACTGGCCCGCATGATGGCCTATGCTTTTCTACTATCTGGCCTAGATTTTTTGCTAGCGCCAAGCCAGCATGAAAGCCAGCGGACATTCCCTTGCAGGTCAACAGCTCTGAACTATCAGACCAATACCCTAAATTCTACTCTCATGACATGCTGTCTGCAACCCGCAAACTTCCTACAACACCAAGTTTTGTGCAAGAGCAATGCCACACAAAGGTTTGTGTTTGGTTGGTTTTTTTACCTCTGGTTGGTCTGTCTCTATTCTTTTCTCTTGCAGCAACCCGCTCTCTCTCCTCCAGCTCCCTTCTGAAATCACGGTTGCGCACCTCTTCAGGAGCATCCTGAGTGGTCTGTCTAAAACAACACGAGGGGAGGGAAAAAAAAAGCTGAAGTTGACAGTCTGCACCTGGGAGCAATTTTTTCAAGGAGGCAAGTAAATCCTGGGGTGAACAGGTAAGTGTAGAGGAATAAGAACTGGGCACCATGTAGACGCAAGTTTTTTCATCATCTCCCTTCTCTGTATGCATTACACACACAGGCATGCAACACCACACACACACGTGGTCTGCAGTGGTCTGCAAATGAATTAAAAGACCTTACATAAATTCCTACAAAGCCAGAATGACTGCATCTACCTCTTGTAGCTATGTCTAAATCTCCTTTTCTCCAGCAGCCCAAGCGCAGTGTCCTAGCAGACATCCACCAGCACTGCAGTCAGCTTTCCTCACCGTGTTCTTATCCCAAATTGCTGCTGCAAACACAGTCCCTAAGGCTTACAGGTAAGACCTAGACTAGAATATACTTTTCATAAACCTTTTCCCATCCAAGAAACATAGCAGACAATCTCCCATGACCATTAAAAAAAAAAAAACAAACTTGATACAACAGGCAAAACACTAGCTTTAGTGAAACATATTGCAAATACATGTTTTTGCCTCTTTCACGTAACATGTGCTGGCCAATAGCAACAGACTATTTATATTTGAGTCATACTAAGTTCCACCTAGAGCGTGTTGAAGTTTCTGTGGAAATCTTGAAAAGAACTGATGAATAAAATCAACCAGCAATTCCTTTCACCTTTCTGTGAACCCAGCACTGGAAATAAGAGTGCCTGGAAGAAACCCAGACTTAAGCTATTATAAACACATTGTGTGCACAGCCTGCCTTTTTGATGAAGTATTTCATTTGCTTTTGTAATTAAAAACCTGAACTTGGAATCCCTGATAGAGCTGCAAAATCCCCCCAAACCCTGTATCACTCAAGCAAACATGAGTGGAACTGGAACACTGAACTTTTCCTGCAATGACGCACTCCTGGCAATTTAACAAAGACAATTTTGTATTAGGTATTTGGGAGAAAGCACAGAAGACACTTAATGCCCCCTCCATCTCTCTCTCTCACGCACATGGAGGGATTTGTTCAAACATACATTGTATATTCCTGTATATATTTCTCCCCACACACTTCTTTCAAAGTAACAGCCTGGTTGCAAACAACCAACCCTAAAGCAACAGACCCCATTTTGTTTCAAGAAACAAACACCAGCAATTTTCCCATAACAACAAATGCATTTGCCAGCACTTCTTGTGCTGCTGATTCTGGTATTCTCCAAAACAGTCCAACTCCCTTATCCATAAGTATTCTTCAAAACCAAAGAGGCAGGAGAGAAGGGATGAAAGGGTAAGCTTCTGCACAAAAAAGTGGAAACATAAAACTTTAACAGTAATATCACTGACAAGAGAAACATCAATTAGACAAAGAAAAATAATTTTTAGGCTGACACATTTAATTTAAATTCTAGGTACCCATAACATATTGATTCCGATTTCACTTAATCTTTCGAAAGCATAACGAAGATTTACTGTGCATTTCAAACAGAGGAAAATACTCCTAAGATCCCATTATCTTTCTCATTGATTAAAGCAACGTCCTCTCCCAGGACCTGCATGAACCACCTGCAGTGTTTAACATCAGCTCTTCCAACATGTACTACTCCCTGAGTGCTATTCCATGATTTCCATGCCTCCTCTTAACAGCCTTCCCCAGTGGTACTTTGCCAAATACACGATGTATTTTTCCTGCTTTGAAGACATGCTCAACTTTGCTCCTCTTATCCCATCTTGCTCTGGAAGTGACAGCACCCTCCATGGCTCAGTCAGCTCCTGCTGTTCCCAATGACAACTTTCTCTCCACTCCATTGCCTGAAATGCTTGGTCTCCAAAGCGTATCTTCTTCCGACAACTCACTTCCATAAGCAGTAATAATAAATACTACTAAAATTAAACCTCTGCAATTACGTGCTACACATTCAATCTCTTTTTTTTGAGACTCTGCTTTTGAGACTTACACTTTCATCCCATTCAATCCGCACCATTGCATAATCTCTGGTGTCTGCTCAGTGTCAAGCACATGAACATCTACTCTGAAAAATTTCAGAGTACTGCTCTTAACAAAAAATTCATTCCCGGCCTGTTTTGCTGTTAAGACCAAAAAAACCCCAATACTAACCTGTATTTGATTTTAGTGTGAGAAGGAAGGTCTCTGCTGGAGTATTGTTTGGATAGCTGACTTAAGTCTCCTTCACCTTTTCCTCTTCCTCCTCTTGCAGGTTCAAACGTTGGCCTTGCTGCTGTCGTCATTTTAAACTACTACAGAATCAAGGATAAAAACCAGTGGTTACTAAAACTTCCAGTGAAAGACACTGACCTGAAGCTTCTTTGTTCCTGGAATTGTGGTTGCAATGTTAAGTCCCACTATACAACACCAGGTGTCACTTGCGACATGATCCTCAAAATTGAAGGAGCTTTTTATTGACAGACTTGACAGAATCTGTTCCGATTTTCAAAAGAAAGTCTATTCCAACATGTTCGAAAGATGACACACAGCCTCTAACGGGAGCGTGAAGCTAAGTTTTAAAGTTAATAAAACCGTCCAGGAGCTGGTCTCCTATCCTTAAGGCAAGTGGTACAGTCTTGCAACTAAACTCTTTCCTCTCCTGAAGAACAACAGCCAAAAATGACTGCGTAGTGGGAATCACCCCTCCATTATGCCCCAAATCGTATGTAGGTACCATCACCAGAAACGCTGGTTGACACAGACGACACTATGTCTAGGATGGTATTGCTAATTAAATACTGATGAAGATCATGCAACTTCAACACTCCAGCCCTCATCATGGCCCTGTTCAGTTCTCTAGTACAGACACAGCACTGTCCTTAATACTGCAGCAGTCCCCTGGGACTGACCTGCACAGAGCTCCAGATGGCCAGCAAAACCTTCTGAAAGGTTAGGGTTAACATTTCCCCAGTAGCACAAGCCTGACAGCTTCACCCTTATGTAAACAAAATACAATTAAAAAAGCTGGGACAAATGCAGAAGTTTTCACCAGCTCTCATTCAGAAGCTACATACCACCAGCATGTCCAAAAAATGGCCTAAACGATGCCCAAAATTGCTACAATCAATTTTTCTGTGGCAATGACACAAAACAGACTCCAACCAGCCTCAGTCACGCAGACACCATGTCAGCATGCACTGTGCTCAGCACAGGGAGGAGCTGCACACCCTGCAATCCCAAACCACCATGCTGAGAGTTTGATGTTGTCAACCGATGTCAAAAACCCCTGCACAATCAAACAGCACCATCTTAAATCTGAAACTGTGCTCCTTCCTGCTTCACCAAGACACATGCGCCCATTAACCACAAACTAAAGACATATAAGGCACAAGAGAGATACATTTGCAGAGATACATAAAGGCACCAGTCCTACCAACCAGAAAGTTGGATATTAAAGGATGACAGGGAAACATTTTAAAGCATATTAAAAAGTAGAGGAAAACATGATACTGTTTCACATGCTTCTGTAATATCACAAATGAAAGCTATCTATTTATGCTCTGCTTGCATTATTTGTTATTGTTTCACTTTTAATGAGATCACAAGACACATGACTTCAGTGCTAAAACCATAAAATAGATTGGGTGCCCAAAGTAACATCTGACTAGGCAGCATACACTTACTGCCACTGAACTAGTACTCAGAAAACAGCATTCATACACAGAAATACCTTTAAAAAGAAGTGAGACTGTAACTAGCTTTGGCTTGATGACCAAGGATTGCTGATACTTTTCAGTGACAGTGTGCAAGTCAGCTAGAGCTCAGCAAGACACTTTAGCTCTGTCTTGGCACTGACTCTGCCAAAATCATGATCCAAGAGAGCCACTTACTCCTATCTATGCTGATTATATATAGCGAGGGAATCCATGAATTCAGGTGAAGAACCAGATCCAATGTGGCTGCATAGTTAACAAATCGCCTGGAAACTGTTCCTGTTTCTTTCTTAAGTCAGTATAAGGCTTGGACCCAAGTATAAGGGCCCAAATTCAACCTGAAACCACTCAGGGACTGTCACACTGACCTCTGAGTTTCAGCTGTACAGCCCTGGAGAAGCCCCTTCAGCACTACATGAAGACAAGGGCCATTAGCCACGAGAAAGTGACTGGGCTCGGCCTGGAGCCGAGCTGCNCACCCGCCCCCGGTACTTACACCGCCGCCTCCCCTCACCCTGCGCCACCAGGCCCTAAGCCGCCGCCATAATTCCGCCAAGCGCCCACAAGGCACCGCGCGGCGACCATAGACAAAACGCGACGGAAACTGGCGCCAAAGGAGGACTTACCATAGAGAGGATGGGCGGGATTGTCACGTGAGGGAGGCGAGTCTGTCCACCATGATGGCTACCGAGGCGGAAGTGGGCGCTGTGGCGCTGCCTGCCTAGCAATGGCGGCCTCTTCCTCCTCCTCCTCCTCCTCCTCCTCCGCTCCGNTGTACAGCCCTGGAGAAGCCCCTTCAGCACTACATGAAGACAAGGGCCATTAGCCACGAGAAAGTGACTGGGCTCGGCCTGGAGCCGAGCTGCCCCGGCCACACAGCGCTGCACATCGCCGCTGGACCCCTCCCCACCGCCTCCAGGGGGTACCCCGACCCCGAGCACCGGGCCAGGCCCAGCCAGCACCCGCGGAAACCCGGACTGGCGGCAGCGGCGGAGNTGGGCGCTGTGGCGCTGCCTGCCTAGCAATGGCGGCCTCTTCCTCCTCCTCCTCCTCCTCCTCCTCCGCTCCGAACAGAGGAGGCACGCCTCCTGCGGGCCCGGAGTTGCCCTGGAGGAAGGCCTTGCCCTGAGGTGCTACCAGGCCATGGCCCTGCTCTGGTCCCGCTCAGGCAAGGCCTCCCCTCGGCAGCCTGTGCGGGCCCTGGGACTCTCGCCATGGCGGGGGGAAACCAGGCCGAGAGAGAAGGCCTCAGGCCATACCACAACCGTAACTGGAACCTACTGGTGCGAGCCACTCTTGGGTCTTCTCTCACAAATAGAGTTGCAAGTTGCATATCTCAGAGGAGTCTGCCCAGAGGCTCCTCGCTTGATGTAGGAGGCTTGGAAAAGGGCAGTGAGAAACGGCACTTCATGGCTTCAAAGGGCTCACCCTGGGTGTCAATGCAAGGCGGGCTGGAATGATGAGGGAGCAGCCGTGGAAGAGAGAAGGGATTAAGGAGATAGGGTTGGGATCCTCATGGGGAAGGACAGAAAGAGAGCAGCAGGAGAAAGGGGGAATAGCTCTCAGTCATTCTCTTTGCTCAGAGGTGTGTGTTAGCAACGCTAGCCCAAGCCCGACTGTCAGTCAGCAACCCCTCCTCCCCACCCCTTACAAACAATTCCTTTATATGATGTATATTCATTGCTATCTCTGTAAATAAGCATCACTTGGGCATTAAATTCCCCCTTTTAAAATGCAGTTTCTCTCTTATGTTTGCTTTTGATTTCAGATGCATCTTATCAAACTTCTGCGAGTCCACATGAGGGCATAGGAAATAAAAAGTTCTTTGATGTATCTACAAATTAAGACAGAAACATTTTCCTGGGCACACAGTTTAGAAGAGAGCCCACAAGAGGTCCCCAAATACTGCTATTCAGAGAGCTACAGCAACAATGGAAATTACACCCCTTGGGGCAGCCGACCACCAGAGAAAGCCCTTGCAAGAGGTGGGTCCTTAGTATACAAAGAAACCGGTTATTTTAAACAACTCCTCATAAATGATAAGCTTCACTCAGAAGTCAGGTAAATAGTAACAATAATTACTCTGTCATTTCCTAAGCAATGTGCCTTTCAGTTACCAAGCATCCGCTATTGCATTTTCTTATCTGCAAGCCTCATTCCGCACCCTGTGAAATGGGTTTATGATTTCTTTGAGTACAGGCAGTTTAGATTCAAGATCAAACCTTGCAGAGGAGTCTGGCTTCCCAGCTGGGCGGTTGGGAATTCAGTACTGTTGGGCTACAGATCACTGCAGCCTGATATCAGTGCATCACACTGTGATGGTGAGTGTTAGTCATAGATTATAAATCTATGGACTTGAAATCAGGAGGATCTGTTACACTAATTTGACTGTTGTGGTGCAGCAGAATGTTGTGGTTTGCTCAGTAACCTGTCCTGAGGGAAGTGCCCACTGTTCAGTTGCAATATCCATCTGGCAGAAGGAATCAAGTCTTGATTGAAGACCATGAGAACTGAAGAGACTTCTCCTGCTGTTAGGTTAGAGTAAATGGCAAGGATTCCCTGTGTGGAGGATTACTTGAAGATGAGAGGTAAAAAACTAGCACAGTGCCTGCTCTGAACAGATACAATGATTCTTCAAATAATGGCTTAGTGTCTTTGGACAAAATTGTTCCCTACAACCCCAAGGTGCTTCCCTTCCCCCAGCTTGTATGTGTCAATGTGAAGTACAAATAGCTACATGCATGTTTTATGACAAAGGTTTGGATTCCTTAGAAGACTTGGACCACTTGGTGNTACAATGATTCTTCAAAAGATGATCTTTCGAGGTCCCTTCCAACCCTATGATACAACGATTCTATGATTCTATTCCCCCAGCTTGTATGTGTCAATGTGAAGTACAAATAGCTACATGCATGTTTTATGACAAAGGTTTGGATTCCTTAGAAGACTTGGACCACTTGGTGGATAAGGAACTGGCTAGATGGCCGCACTCAAAGGGTTGCGGTCAATGGCTCAATGTCCAAGTGGAAACCAGTGACAAGTGGCTTTCCTCAGGGGTCAGTACTGGCACCGGTGCTGTTTAACATCTTTGTCGGTGACATGGACAGTGAGATTGAGTGCACACTCAGCAAGTTTGCTGACAACACCAAGCTGCGTGGCATGGTTGACACGCTGGAGGGAAGGGATGCCATCCAGAGGGACCTTGACAGGCTTGAGAGGTGGGCCCGTGCAAACCTCATGAAGTTCAACCAGGCCAAGTGCAAGGTCCTGCACCTGGGTCATGGCAATCCCTGGCACAGATATAGGCTGGGTGGAGAATGGCTTGAGAGCAGCCCTGAGGAGAAGGATTCGGGGGTGCTGGTGGACGAGAAGCTCAACACAAGCAGGCAATGTGCACTTGCAGCCCAGAAAGAAACTGCATCCTGGGCTTCATCAAAAGAAACGTGGCCAGCGGGTCGAGGGAGGTGATTGTGCCCCTCTGCTCTGCTCTGGTGAGACCCCACCAGGAGTACTGTGTCCGGCTCTGGAGCCCTCAACATAAGAAGGACATGGACCTGTTGGAGTGGGTCCATCAGAGGGCCACCAAGATAATCAAAGGGCTGGAGCACCTCTGCTATGAGGACAGGCTGAGAGAGTTGGGGTTTTTCAGCCTGGAGAACAGAAGGCTCCAGGGAGACCTTATAGTGGCTTTCCAATGCCTGAAGGGGGCCTACAGGAAGGATGGGGAGGGACTCTTTATCAGGGAGTGTAATGATAGAATGAAGGGTAATGGTTTCAAACTGAAAGAGGGTAGATTTAGATTGGATATTAGGAAGAAATTCTTTACTGTGAGGGTGGTGAGACACTGGAACAGGTTGCCCAGGGAGGCTGTGGATGCCCCATCCCTGGAGGTGTTCAAGGCCAGGCTGGATGAGGCTTTGGGCAACCTGGTCTAGTGGGAGGTGTCCCTGCCCAGGGCAGGGGCTTGGAACTAGGTGATCTTTAAGGTCCCTTCTAACCCAAACCATTCTATGATTCTGTGACACCAAAGAAGGTTATTGGTGGAGTGGAGGTGCCTGAGTCTCACGAAAATCCCGATTCGATCTTGTTGCATCTAACCTTCACAGTTCCACAACGTTTGGGTTTAAAGATCTCTAAACATACAGAGTTTTGCCCAGTCTTGAACTTGTTTAGACTAAGTTTAGGTCTAAAACATTTAGCATCATGCTCTTACTCGGGCCTAGTAGATATATCCCCAAGCTCAAGACTTCAGAGTTTTAATCCAACACTTTTCCTTAGAGCATCTCCAGCACTCATGGATATCTTGATCTGCCTCTTGGCCCCCTCAGGGAACATCCTATAGCCCTTTCCCAAGCAGGGCTGACCCCACATTTGGAAAATCACTGACCCATCAGTCAGGCAGCTCTAGGCTGCTTTGATATTTATGGACAATCTCCCTGTGTTTTTGAAGCTGAGTAGCTGAGCGTAAGGGAAGGGATTTAAGAGTCATTGAGAAAGAGTATGTATGTAGAAGGAAGCACCAGTCAGGTCCAATGGTATGGGCAGCAAGTGGATATTCCTGGATTCCATGATTATTCATTAAAATGTCATCAGGTAACGTAAACAACCAGACACTGACAAAACTGTAGGTCTTCCCCTTCCCATGGCTGCTCTAATCACAAACCGGCTCAAGGCTGAAGAATTCTTTCTTCCCATGGCGCACTGAGCCTTGGATCTCTTTGCACACAGTAATTGGCCCCAAGGTTTCACCCTCAGTTATTCCTCTGCTGAGCAATTCGGCTGGGGCAGCCCTTAGAAAGGCATTGTCTACTGCGTGGAAAACATGAAAAGCAGAAGTCACCACTTCCCTTGATCATTTCCTCCAGTAATTAATTATCCTCACAGTTTAAAACTGTGCCTTATTTTTAATTTCAGTTGGCTTTATTCCCAACCACAGGTGCCTGTTTTGCCCTTCTCCGGTAATTTTAAAAGCCTGTTTTCTCACCAGCTATTATACTTTGTAATCTAGTCTTGCAACTGCCTTTGGATCAGGTAGTCAGACTGAGTTCTTCTAGTCCCTTGGAATTGTTTCCTTCCTCCCACCAGTTATTTGAGGGCTTTTTCTTGTCCTCTATCCAATTTATCAACATCAAAAACATAAGAACTGTTTCAGCATCAGCTCCACTAATGTGACCCAGAGAGATAAAATCACTTTCCTCTGCCAACTTTCTATGTAGTTTTTATCTATCTGAGGATCACCCACACCACCACACTGGGTGCTTGAGTCCAGGTGTGTGTCCGCAGTGACTCTTGAATCCTTCTCAGCATTGTTGCTTTCTGGATTAGAAAATTCCATGTAGTCTTTGAGCTGAGATGAATAAACATGTTTGGCTGTGTTAAATGCATCTGTCTTGAAAAGAAATCTCTCGCTGGTGTCGCTGGCATGGCCTCTTAGTTATCATCCCAAATTCTTTATGGTACCTGTATATACTCTTAGTGCAACTTTATATTTGCTTGTGGATCACACCAGGAGACCAACATTCCCTGGTTCTCTCGGTGCTCTAGGAGTCAGTTTCTCCTAAGTGCTGATCCTTCTCTGAGATTATTGCGGCACTGCAAAAGGCATCACATCCTGAAGGAGAACAGAAATATTTATAGAAACCTTGTGCCTGTTTAGAACCTTGTTAATGTTTTTCCTCATATGCTGCTTGGCCTGTAGCATTATAAAGATTGCTTATGTTCCTAATGGACTTTAAAAACTCCCTCTTAGCCTTGCCAATGCAGGGATTTTTCCCTCAGTTTCCTGTGTCATTTTTCTGTTCTTTAAAGTTTCTCCTGTATGCTCTTTGCTCTCTGGTTCTTCTTTCTTCCATCTATAACTTTACTCTTAATTGTTGTTTTTCACTGATTGCTTCTAAATCCAGATGGAAATGTAGTCAAGGCAATTTTCTTTCCTGAATTTTTGAGTTTCCCTCTGCAGACTCTGGGGCTAGCTTCTGCCCACCCTTTAAGTACAGCATCAGGGCATGTGATCTCCTCTTTCAAAGCGGCACAGCACTGTGAGTATGATCATTTTCCTTGAGCAGGGCAGAGGCTCAGTGCCAGAATGGAAATCTCTCAGCTCGAATTTTCCCCTTTCCTCCCTTCCTGTCCCTTTTGCCGTCCGGGACACAGCTTGTATGGGTCAAGCAGCAGTAAATCCCGTTCCTGCTTAGCAGAGTCTGCAGCACGTTTCCTCCTTCAGGACACCACGTGCTTTGAGGGATCATGCCTCATGCTGGGTTACCGGCAGGGAAGGTCACAGGGGATTGTCAAGAGTAGAGGCTTGGTGCAGGAATGCTCAGCATCCGAATGGCAGCCTTAAAAGAAGTTTGTGGGAATTTGCTGTTTCCTTGATTGGGAAAAGAATAGAGGCCGGGCAGGGCTGTGACTCAGCCAGTGAGTCAGCCTGGGGCTGCTTTCCGATGAGGCCATCCCCACTGTTTAGCTCCAGTCACACCCATGGGGCAGTAAAAACCTTGTGCTGCTGCTTCTGCCTGCTCACAAAAGTCGCCCTGGCCCTTAACCTCTTCCCTGCTGCCTCCCACTGCACCGTCTCTCCAGCTTTCTGCCTCTGTTTCCATCCCATCCCTGGGCTGCCGCCTCCCTTTATGCCTTCAGTGCTGGATGGATTTAGTGGATGTGAACTCCTGCTTTGCAGCAAGGGAGAGACCTTGTAACCTATTCACAACAGAGGGAAAACACCGGGACTCAGCAGGACTTCCCTGGAAGGAAAGTCACAGGATGAGAACCTGATCTGGATCCTGCCCAAGGCAGTGATGACCTTCAGACACTGCCGACTGCGGTTCCTCTGCCAGCCATTGAACGGGCCGGACCAGTGCTGCAGGTCCGTCATACTGGTTTTGAATGCATGTTCTGTTTACTGTGTCTTTCACTGTCTGCTTCCCCGTGCACACAGCTCTGCGGAGATCCCAGTGCTCTTTCAACGTGAGACGTGATGTCAACCGAAAGGCACTCGGGGACATGGGGAGGGAAGGTGCTGGAGGAACGAGTGACGCCCCAAGACGCACACAGCTCACGCTTCCTGGCCTGGATGCCTGCTCAGCTCCATGGAGGCTCTCTTGTTTCTACCAAATTGATTTTTTTTTTTTTTTGAGCTTGGACAAAGCAAATAATTTTAGCCATGCAGTATTTACATCCAGGCGAGCAGCCAGGACATACCTCTGTCTGTGGCTACATCCACTGTTAAGCAAAAATGTCCTACTGTTGTATTTATTAGTCAAACATTTCTACTAATAGCTAAGCTAATTTTATCCTTTTCTTAATGCTGGCTGACGATGACTCAGTCCGTCTGGGAGGAGTCTCAGTAGCAAAGTGCCCAGACTCTGAAAAAACGGCATTATACGGCAGGAAGGGCCGGTTGTCCACACACCACAGCAGCTTTGACTTTGGAATTGTTTTTCCTCTGTCGTCTTTGTGCAGATGTGGAACAAAGAAACCAGTGAGCTTATGGGTTGGGATGGAGTGGAGATGCACTTGTCTCCCGAAGAGCCAGCTGCAGCTGAAACTTTTTGCAATAGTATCAGGAGCTGGTACCTATACTGCTCTACAAGTTTGTTTTAGCTCTTTATCAACATTTTCTGTCTGAGTCAGTCCTCAATTTATGTCCTGCTCTCCCTTAACTTTAGGATTACTCTCACAGGGCTCCAGGTAAGTGAGGTATCTAGTCTAGGCAAATCTTTAAGGCTCCTTTTCTGTTCCGTGGACAGTGACAGATTCATCTAGGAGGTGACATTGTCTTGGGCGGTCATAGAAAGTCCTGCCCTCTATTTCATTAGTATATTACAAGGGTAGGCCAAAGGTATTGATGTTACAAGGTAAAACAATATAAGCAGATTTGTTCCAAAGATGAGATAGGGTTAGATGAGATCCATCTGGATTTAAAACTTGTTGTTGCTGAAAACTTCAAGATGCAGCTAAGTACTTTTTATAAATGAGGCTGTAAGGAATAGAGCAGACAGTGTGAAAACACAGACTCTCCCAGGTCATCTCTAGTTTCCAAAGCAGGAATACAAGAAAGAGTTTCTAAGAAGAGTAAACCAGCTAAGCAGCGTCCTGACCAAGTTAAAGCCTAACTCGGGTCCCATTCCAGCAACATCTCAACATCTCAAACTCATTGAAAAGAAGGTCAGCCATAGGATCAATCCCCACCTCCTGCAAAGGTGCCATATGAGTATATCATGTTTTCCTGCCTAAGAGGATTCTGGCTGGTACCAGCCAGCGGTGAGCTCCCAACCACTGTGAAAAACTTTACTTATTCTTAGTTATCCTTTAGTTGGTTTATCCTTACTAGCCTTTAGTTACCCTTCAGTTACTGAACTAGCACACTCTGCAAGGGGTTCACCCAGTAGCGAGGCAATCCTGGCTTTGGAAGGGTCTTAACCATTCTCATTGTTTCCTTCAGACGTGGGCAGAAGCGAGTTTACTCTGTTTCAGATGAAAACAAAGAACAACAACAGCCTGGAAAATAATGAACTCTTGACACACAAGTGAGACCAAACAGGTTGATTCTTCTTTAGCTCTTGGTTGAAAACTCTTGGTATTTTAGCCGCTGAGGCTTTGAAGGAGCCCTTTGCTGATGTGGGGCTGTGTCAGTGCCGAGGGCAGAGGGCTGGCGCTCAGGTATTTTCTTCCCAGCACTGCCACTAGCCTGGAGACCTTGAAAAAGTAACCTGCTCTCCCCATGTCCTGCATGTTTCTTTCTTTATAAAACCACCGATAATGGACCAAAGGCTTTTGCTCTGTGATCTGTAGATGCAATATCCCATGTAAAAGCAGGAAGCGAAATTTGATTTCCTGTATTACAAAGTCCAGAGGGCTTTGCCATGTAATTTTACCGTCAAATCATTACCTTTGTTTGAGCCAAACTTGTACTCTGAGTCCTGCTGTGGGGCATACACTAGGGATGGGGCAGGCTTCTCCTGCAAGATCAGGTATTAAGCATGACTGAAGCCTTTCCCGGCTGAGCTGGGCCTGCCAAAATTTGTTTCCTTCCTAGGGTTTTTTGTGCTTTGGGGTTTGGGCAGAGGGGCAGGCGATGTTCAGCTGAAGTTGAAGCTGTTCATGCTGATGGAGTATTGAAACCCAATTAGCGGAGTTGGTTGGTTGAGGATTTGTGGTGCACGGTGCTTTCAGCTGAATGTGGAGCTCCATGACAGGCGTGAGCAAAGCCCTACCTGCAGAAGCAGGAGGTCTCTGAGCAGGGCATTGTGTGCTCCCCTGCAGACTCAGGGCACAGCCAGAAGGTGTGGGCTACAAACACGTCTGCAGACATGCCTCGTCTTGGCAAGACTCTGCCTGTTTCTGTATCATCGCTGCTGAGGATTAGTAACTGAAACCGAACTTTGCATCCCACTCCCTCTCTCCCTCCCCTTTCCTGTGCTCCCTGGCCTGACGCCTGCCGTGAGCGTGGTACAAGCAGCCACATCTCACGTCTGTCCCTGCACCTTGTGCTGCTCACATGCAAAAACACCCACATGAAGCAGCCTGACCTCATCATTCCTATCCAGCACTACCTTAGAGCACTTAGGAACTTTGTTTTTGCCATCCTAGCAGGTAAAATTTTAAGCCGGAATAGACGGAGGAGCCCTTGTCCTGCGCAAGGTGCTGCGTCCCACTGGTGGGGAGTCCCACCACAGCACAGAGGTTGGATGGGCAGCTGCGGATGCAGCTGGTGGGGGTAGGGCTTGCACAAGAATGTTTGGCGTGCAATGAATGCGCTTTCTGCGCTTCTCACATCTCTTCCCCCTTCAAGTTTTCACTGCGTTGGAGCCTGCCTCTTCCAACAACTCCAACTCCTGCAGTCTTCGCCAGCTATGATACCTACAGTCTGCGCTAGGTGGGCTTCCCCATCAGGTGTAAGGATGTTCGGCTGGAAACACATGGAGTGTTATGCACTGCCTTGTGCTGGGGGAAAGGAGGAGGCTCCAGCGGGTTCCTGTTCATTTGGGTGCTGCACAGAGGAGATAGAGAGCGTGGTGGTGTGGCACAGGCACAGGGGCTGCTGCTCAGAGGGACTGTGAGCAGCGTGGTCTAGATTGGGCCACAAGTCTCTCGCTCTTGTGCTTTCGCTACAGAACTAAAGGGCAGGAGGTGTTTTGCCTTCTAACTTTGTAAACCGGTGAATATTTGTGCAAAGTCCAATAGCAACAACTCCGGGCAGCAGGACAGGGACTGGAGCACTGTTATGGGAGTGAGACAGTTGACCTCAAACCTCTCCTGCCTCCCGATTGATGTAAGACTAAAACCTCCATCTCCTAGATGCTGATACTGAGCTTAAGAGAGAGAGAACAAAGTTACCTTTCCTTGGCTGCCTGCAGCCAGGAGAGGATTCACGGCTACAGATCTTGAGGCTATGCAGGCTTCTAATTCTCTTTGCAAAGCAGAGCTGAAGCCTTGTATTTTGTCATTAGTTCCTGTGTAGCTTATGAGGTCCCGGCGCAATGTGCTGGCTTCAATGGATTCTATTCTTCTGCTGCGTCCTCTGGGGAGCTGTAAAGGCTCTCTTGAGTTTTACTGTGGGGAAGGAGATGTAAACACGAGACCTTACGGCACTGAAGCTGAGTGCACCTGAATATCGCCTGATGAAGCGTGTGTTTGGGGACTGGCTGGTCCTCAGCCCAGTGTATGACAAGTGTTACACAGCCACAAACAAGGTAATGCCATCTCCCAAGAGAGTCAGGTCAGATAGATATGCAGCAGATCCCAGCAGAGATGTGGCAAAGTCCGACTTCTCTCTTTTTCAGAGCTGTTTTCAAAATCAAGAGGCTCCCAGGTCTGCTCTCCAGAGGCTTCGGGTTTTGCACCTGTAATTTAGCCTGCAGTCCCAACCAGCCACCCTTTTATTCAAAGCACCAGTTTAAGGGCAGTACTTCCTTCCACCCAGCTGTCAGTTAGTGGGACTAAAGGCACTGCTGCTTTTGTTTTCTAGAGGAAATACTTTGTCCTGGCTGTCGTGCACCGATGCTATTCCGTGAACTCTAAAGGCAGAAGCTGTGCACTGTACTCACGGCAGTGACGGGATCCCAGGACTGGTGATTGTGTTTTCCACATTGGAACCTTTCCCCCAGGCAGTACTGGCCAAGAAGCAATATATGTGGAAAACCTGATATTACATTTATGCCTAGCAGCAGTTGCAATAATTATTTCACTAACAAGGCCAAGGCCTGAAAGGAGCATGGAGAAAGACCTGATCCCTCTTCCCTTGCACAGCCAGCACATTCTGTTTTTCAAAGGCTAAATCCCTGTGGTGGCAGGAGTATGTTAGGTCCTGCCCAAGGTTTGTCTGACCATCTGTGGACAACCTGGGCTCGCTGTACAGCCGGTGCAGAGATAGAGGTATGTCTGGAGGATGCCATCTCATCCTCCACTGGCCATGTAGGATGATGTGAGTCACACCCTCACAGTGTGGTTGTTGACATGACTGGGATCCATGTGGATATCTCCATTGCTGATCCGAGTGGCATGAAGGGTGTCAGAGCCAAGGGGCACGGTTGGAACCTCAGGTCCATCTAGTGGGTCTGGCCAAACCCTTAATGCAGAACATCTCACTCCTTCTCCCACTCCTTGGTTCCAAAACACAGTGGTGTTACTGGAGACAGGCAGTCCTGGGTGCGGCTGCTATCTTGCCTCTTGATTAAAGCTTCTGGATCCTGCCAGCAGGTTTAGCTTTCTCAAGGATTATGGCTTTCTCGTTCCCTCTTCTGAGGTGATGCAAGCCTAACAAGTCTGTACCTCTTAATTTTGTTCCCACCCGTCAGTCTCCTGTCAATGCTGACTGCCTGGAGCTGTCTCACACCTTGTTTCCAAACAGCACCTAGCATGACGAGCTCTCAGCATTTTACTAAACTGCAACACAATTTGGAAAGAAGAAAATGTAACAAACAAAAGAAAAAGTCGGTAATAATGCCGAGAATAAAAGCATGCAAGTGGGTAACTTTCCTGTCCAAAACAGATTTAAAGTGTGAAAGCACTTTTTAAGGTCATTGAGACGACCACCCCCAAGATCATTCTCTCTAAATTGAACGGGTGGACTGTTCAGTGGATGAAGAATTGGCTGGATGATCACATACAGAGGGTGATGGTCAACAACTCAATGTCCAGATGGAGATCAGTGACAAGTGGCATCCCTCAGGGGTCCATAGTGGAACCACCACTGTTCAGTATCTTCATCAATGGCACAGACAGTGGGATCGAGTGCACCCTCAGCAAGTTTGATGATGACAACAAGCTGAGTGGTATGGTTGACAGTCCTGAGGGATGGGATGTCATCCAGAGGGACTTGGACAAACTTGAGAAGTGGGCCCAGTCAACAAGGCCAAGTGCAGGATCCTGTACCTGAGTCGTAGCAACCCCCAGTATCAGTACAAGATAGGGGATGAAGGGACTGAGGGCAGCCCTGCCAAGAAGGAATTGGAGATACCGGTGGATGAAAAGCTGGACATGAGCTAGTGGTGTGCTCTCGCAGCCCAGAAGGCCAACCATGTCCTGGGCTGCATCAAAAGAAACGTGGCCAGCAGGTCGAGGGAGGGGATTCTGCTCTTCTGCTCCGCTCTGGTGAGACCCCACCTGGAGTACTGTGTCCAGCTCTGGAACCCTCAGCACAAGAAGGACATGGACCTGTTGGAGCGAGTCTAAAAAAGGGCCACGAAGATGATCAGAGAGCTGGAGCACTTCTCCTATGAGGACAGGCTGAGAGAGTTGGGGTTGTTCAGCCTGGAGAACGGAAGGCTCCAGGAAGACCCTATTGAAGCCTTTCAGTGCTTAAAGGGCACCTACAGGAAAGATGACTTTTTAATAGGGCCTGTTGTGATAGAACAAGGGGTAATGGTTTTAAACTAAAAGAGGGGAGATTCAGACTAGATATAAGGAAGAAATGTTTTACACTGAGAGCGATGAAACACTGGCACAGGTTTGCCCAGAGAGGTGGTGGATGCCCCATCCCTGGAAACATTCCAGGTCAGGTTGGACGGGGCTCTGAGTGACCTGATCTAGTTGAAGGTGTCCCTGCTTATGGCAGGGGGGTTGGACTAGATGACCTTTAAAGGTCCCTTCCAGCCTGGACTCTTCTGTGATTCTATGAGAACTGTTGTGGCTTTGACCAACTGACAATCTGTAAAACAAAGTCCATTGCATTTGAAGCATCAATTCTTGTATCATAGTTGTTATTGTGTTAAAAAGTGTGTCTTGATTTAAAGAATGAAAGTGTTGGAGCTTTCAGCATATCTCTAAATAACTCATTCTGATAGTTAATCATTTGCACTAATAAAAATGTTGCTTTGTACGGCTATTCTGAATCTATCCTGCTTCTGCTGCTGTTGTGCTTCTCTCTAATAGCCTGAAGATTAACAGAGATCTCTTGAGTCTGAAATCTGTGACAAAATAGCAAAGGATGTAACCTCTGGATTTTTCAAATTTAGTTCAGTATTTATGCAATGCATTTTTACTTTCTGGTTTACAAGGTCCCTGTCAGACTCCTACTGTGCAAGTTTTTGTACAAGCCCAGAGCTGGTCCCTGTCCTAATGGTGTTATTGCCCAGGGAGTGGTATGTTTGGGTGCTTCACCATTTATGGTCATCACCCTCTTCCTCTGATTGTGCACCACAGACGATCTCCTTCGTCATTTTTTGTCACTGTCCATTCTTAATCCTACCCATCTTTTTCTCCTCTGATTTCAGCTGTGACACCACTTAGAGGCACCCACTGCCTGCTGTGTTTGGACACTGCGAGTGCAGCCTGGAGGAAAGGCAAGTGAGGAAGGAGAGGACCCAGATGAGCATCTCTGGCAGTTTGAGGTGGTTGGTGGCCTCTTGCTGGCCCACCCTTGCTTGTGAGCATCACGGCAGAAGGTGAACAATGGACCAGTACCATCAATGGTGGGCCACTCCTCACCAGCATGAGGGGCACCACGGGGAAGGTGTGAAGACATACGTGTAACCATCTAACAAGCAGGCAGTAGACTGGCATGAAGACCTGGTTTAAGGTGGGAATCAAAATCCCAATGTGTGTTGCTAAGCTCTTTCCTGAAGAGTTTATTGTCTTTCTGCCCTCCTAGCCCTTGAATCTCTTTGTTTTAGCAGGAAAATTGTTTCAGTCTTGCTTTTCTCCCTTGCTCAGCACTGGGCTCCTTTCCCAGGCCAACTTTTTAAGATAATTTTAAAAAGAAACTCTTTCCCCATGAGACAGTCAGGAGGCAGATGTGCTCTCTGACATGCCGTGGCGTGTCTGCTGGCACTGCCGTGCTCCAAGCCCAGACTTTGGTATCTCCACAGAATCAGATGGTGTCTCTCCATTGGGACTGCTTGCCCTTGGAGACACTTTCTTTTTCCTTCTCATAAGAATGGGACAGTCATACAGCACTGGGGTCCCACCCTGAGGTCATGGTAGGAGACAGCAGATCCGGCCTGGAAAAATATTTGGAGTCAAGAATGTTTTGAAAGACTAAACTAGAGGGGTCAGGCATGCGAGGAGAAAGTTTTGCTATTTGTAGCAAATCCAGTGTCAGCCGTGTGAACAGAGAGAGAGGCACAGTGTGGGATAGCAGGCAAACAAGCCCAGCATCTTCTCCTGGCTCCAGGGTTTGGATGCTGGCATGCTTTTCAGGTTGGTTTTGCAGGGAGGTATTCTTTTCTTTGAGACATTGGTCTTGTCTTGGTGCTTTTGACCCTTGAGGAAGAGGAGGACTGATCATTCACGGTGTGTCAATGAAGATGGATGAAAACCTGCTTTAATTCTCCTTTCTCCTTCCTCCTCCTCATGTTTTCTCCTCATTTTCTTATCACAGAAGCAGACAGCCTTCCTCAGCTTGCTCTCATCCCCTCACTTGACCCTGGCTTTCCTCACATCTATTTCCATTCATTTTCCTTCTTAACCTTTCCTTAATACCCCAGTTTTTAAGGAATGCAGATCCCCCCATAGCTCTAATTTTTGCCCTGTTCTCCTCCTTTTCATCCTGGTCAGCACCATTTTCTAGATCCTTACCTCTGTCCTTGTCCTTTTCTCTCTCCAATCTCTCTGTCTTTAATCTCTTTTCCCCAACGTGCTCTCTCTCTGGTATGCCTTGCAAAGTCTGTGTCCATACAGTCTCTTGCCTATAGCCTCTCCTGTCCACCCACCCACCTCTGTCTCCCACTGAGAGATCGCTTTTCTTATGTGTCCCTTTGACCACATTGCCCGCCTCTTTGCATCTTCCCTGGGCTCCCTCTCCTCCATCACGTCAAATGTCAGGTCCCTGCCTGCACTGCTGGCACGGCTGGGCTTGTTGCCCTCTCACCCCTCGGTGGGTTTGGAGGAGGCAGCCCTGGTTCCCGCGAGGCCACCCTGCCACTGCTGGCTCATGCTGCCTGCTCCAAGCCAGTGTGTGTTTACCCAGAGCCCTTCTGCTCACATCAATAGCCTCAGGGCTGATTTGAATCCAATATTAGTGTTCCCTTTCACGTCACTCCCTATAGGCATTACAAGGTGTGATATATAAAAGCCTGTGATAGCAGATTAGCTACTGCAGCACTGAGTTTTCAAAAGCTCTGACCGACCCATCTCACTGGGTTTGACTTCTCTGTCTGTCTGTGATCCCTTGGCTGAGAGCGTGATCTTCCCAGGGCAGGGCAGTCCTTTGGCCTTTATCTTCTCAGCACAGTAAGTGCCACGCCATGATGATGACACTAGTCTCTTTAGTAATCGTGACGTTAGCAAGAAGAGAAAAAAATATACAGCTCCACATTCAAGGATTGCAACAACTATCTCAAATGGGATAGAAACTGGAGAGGGGCCTTGCATGGAAAGAAAATGGGATTGGGAGTAGAGGAGTGGAGCTCCATGCTGGCTTTCACACTGATGCTCTTCATGGGAGACGAGAGCCTGAGGCTCTTGCTCTTCAGGCTGAGTCAAGGGTTATCCATTTGCTGTTAAATACAGAGCTAAATAGTCAGGCAGATGCCAGCCTCACAGCCTGAAAGGAAAGAGCTGCTCAGAGTTCCCAAAAAGCAGATAAGAAGCCCGTGAGGCTCAGAAGGCAGCTTGGGGCTGTGTGTCCCAGTGAGGCAGAGGTGCTGCAGGAGGTTGATGCGCAGGTCCAGGGCAGAGGCAGGATGTCCACGTTGCCTGGTGGAAGTCATCGATCTGCTCAGTGCGCTTGTCACTGTCATGCCCATCTTGGGAGACCTCATGCTGCCTTTTTGTTGGATTGGGACCATGGCTGTCCTGGGTCAGTCTTGGAGTGGGGTATTTAAAGGCATCACCTGGCCTAGGTTTGCCTAGGAACCAGTGCCTACCACGCTTCTGTAAATACTTTCCTCTGCTGCTCAGGTAGTTGCAAGCCTGGGATTAGACAAATATCTAGTAGCTAAGGTTTAGCTTCAGCTCTTGATTTCCCAGGAGCCTTTTTACATCCAGGAAAATGAAATTTTAAGCCTGTCTTTTGGAACTGCCCTCTTCAGGTCAGGCTGTGTCCGTGCTTTCTTTTCCATCATCTTTCCTGAACATGACTAACTCTTTCTGGCAGGGCTGGGTGACCAGGCATCTGCCTGGACCCAAACCAAGCTCACTTACTACATTTCCTGTTGTTCCCCAGCCTGGCCAGCCTGCCTCTGTCTCCCCCAGCTGATAACACCCCACCAAGAGGTGCTGAGGTATTTCCTTGCCTTGATGCTTCTCTAAGTCATCCCTGCGTAGAGGAATGATCGTCTTAGAGCCCAGTCTATTTTTAGTGCTTTTATAGGCTACTTCTCTGACCTTTAGCCACCCGCTGTCCCATTTCGTCATTTGCAATACAGATTACTCCTACCTCGTCTCCAAAGCATTCGTGGGTTGGTAGCACTTGGAGTTTTAACATTAATTTTCCAAAGCACTGAAGGAACACAGCCTTTTACCCAGCAGTAGCTGGGACATCATAGCTGGCTGTTCACTGGGCGGGTGGTTGCTTTTGCTGATCATAAACTCAGAGGAGCAGTTTCATTCTCTTTAGCTATATTTTTATCATTATTATTGTTGTTTTTTTTTTTTTTTTGGCCAGTTCTATAGTTTTGGTGAAAATATTCAGAAGTGGGTGTTAATTAGGAGTATGTGATCCGAGGGTCTTCATCCTTCTGCCTCTTGTCAGCCTCCCCTGAGGGAGAGTGTGCCAAGGTGAGGTGATACTGTGCCACAGCACGGTTATGGATGCCCATTAAAACTCCGAGACAGATGGGAGGAGAATGCCTTTTCTAGGCACTTTAGCAGCACGTGGCTGGCAGCAACAGTGGTGACAGACCCCCTAAAAAGGGGCAAAGTGGGTTCCCAGCAGTTCCAATATCCTGCCACCACTCTCCTTCCTCTCCTGTGGCCAGGCTTGCAGCTGGACAGGGCAGCTAACACCTTCTTCAGGGTGGTGGATCTGACTTTGCAGCATCCCCCCTGGCAACCCCAGGAAGATTTCTGTCTGCGTCAGCCAAAATTCCTGCCGGGGACTCTGCTGCAATGCAGCACACCACACCCCCGCCGGCGCTGAGCCCCAGCCTGGGCAGCCGATGCTGCTCAGCTCCAGCCCCGCACCGCCCTAGGCTTCCTTCTTCCTCCTCCTCCTCTTCCAAAGGAACCCTGATGATTCCAGGTTGCTTGGCATTATCTCCTGCGGGCAGCTGGTGTCCGCAGCCTGTGTCAGTGCAGCCCAGCGCACGTTCAGTCTCACAAGGCGCTGCCTGCGGAACGTGCTGGCTCCCTGAAGGGATCGGCTGTGGTTTCATATTTCATTTCCCTTGCACGCTACACCCGAATTCCAGACGCTTTCTGGCTTCACTGCTGCATGGACTTAGAGCACAGGTCCTTTGCCGGACCCAGCGGAGGCAGACGGGGCTTCCCTCAGCTCCAGGGAGCGGACCATGAAGACGTCAATTGTATTTTTGCTTTGCATCTCGGTTTTCCCAGGCTTTTCCCAGGGCAGAGTTGTTGGAGAGGATGAAACTGGTTTTGCTGAGTGTAATGTGTTCTTCCCTGGACAAGTTCCACCCGAAGGATTTACGGAGCCTTTCCATGTGAAAATCTGTCAGCAGTACAACAAAGAGCCACGCTTTGCAACCCTCTACAGTACTAAGGACAAAATCCCTCTTTATTCGGCTTTTAAGTATACAAAGCCAGCCCAAAATGAGGAGGAGAGCTGGCTGGTCGAACCACAGGTAAGTCAGCCTTTCCTTCACTGTAAAGCAAATGTTCCTGGAGAACGTTTCCCGGGGGGGAAGCTGGGGATAGGATTTCCTAAAGGAGGCAGGAGCTTGTTGAACTTCTTTGGATATCAATTTAGCACAAGCAGAACTTATTTTTGTGCTTGGAACCGAGCAAACAAATATTTCCTTGTCCCATTTGGCTTATTAATGGAAGCTGGGAGAGGAGAAAAAGTCATCTTTGACACCAGCTGATGCATCTGTCCTGCCCAGCCGGCTCTCGCGGGCAGGGAGCACTGCCGGTGGGTTGCAGGGTTAAACATCATGGTGTCAAGTTGAAGTTTGTTCTGTTGCCAGCGTGATCGCAGTGTTGATAAAAACTCTTTAGCTTCGCTGCACAGCGATAAAACATCCCTTTGCGGTTCACCAAGTTGGCTGCTGCAGCTTTTTGTTGTGTCCATGTTGCAGGCGCCGGTAGGGAAATGAGTTGCTGTGTTTTGGAGCGCGTGGGCTTCAGTTGGGTCAGAAGTGTGTTGTATAAAATGAATTTTGCCAGGACCTCAGTGGTTTGTGTCTCCCTTGACACTTGGCATGTTTAAGCAAGTCCTTCAGGCTCTTATATTTAAAGGAAATCCTTAAAAAATTGCTGGTGCCCTAAGAAAACAAGTACTCTTCACCTCTTGTATTTCCACCCCCCTCGCCCACTGTTTCTGGTTTTTCAGGAGTAATCATGGTGAATTTTTAGCAAACACTAAGCTATTCCCAACTACTGAGCTCAGGAAGGATTGGCGGGGTGTGAGGGTGCTTCGTCAGGTCAGGAATGGCTGTAGCACCCGCACAGTGTGGTGGAAGCAGGGCCCTTGGGTGCTAGAGCCAGAACTAAAGCTTACCCCTGCCCCAGGTGGGTGGCTGCCATGTTCATTTTCCTTGTGCGGGGCAACGAGATGGATCCTGTCCTCACCTCGGACTGTCTGCCTGATCGCTGGGCTGGGTTTTGAGTTGCAGAACTTCCCGAGGGCCCTTTGGTCTGCTCTCCTTCCACCTCTCAGGTGGCCATGGGAGGTGTCTGCCTGCCCTTTTAAAACAGAGGGAAGCTTTTTGCAGACTGTTATGGTGTTGAGGAAGGGTGATGAGTTTTTAAAGCACAGAGAGGATCTAGAAGAGCATCTGCTTATCAGTGCCATGGAGGCAAAACGGCAGAGGTGAGATCCTTTCCCATTTCCCTCAGCCGCTGATGCCCTTCATCACTTCTAGCCACCATATCTCCTCCTGCTCCTTGTGGTCTGACTCACCAAGACCTGCCCAGACAGGCTCGAAAGCCATCCCTGCCATGGAGCAACAGGCAGGCCCTCCACAGCAGCTTTGGAGCACCTTCCTCCAGCAGGCTCTCCTGCCTTCCCTGCTCCATGCCTCTTCACTCCTCACCTTGTCATCACCCCTGCCAGAACTCCAGAGCCCCAAACCTTGTGTCTCCTGCCTCCAAACTGTACCGCAGCCCCAGAAATAATTGGCCAGGTGCTACCTTTAGCTGTTCTGGCTTCTCCAGAGCATCCCTGTAGATTGCTGTGGGTCTGTTCTTAGTTTACACTGAGGAGTCCTCTTCACCCACTGCTGAAATGCAGGTGTCTCAGAGGAAGGAGGCAGCAGCTCTGTGGTTCACTGGAGGAACCTCAGTCCGAGACAGGAAAATACTAGGGAAAAAAACTGGCAGAAGAATCTGTAAGGGGAATCATAGAATCAATAAGGTTGGAAGGGACCTTTAAGATCATCAAGTCCAACCATTAACCTACCCTGACAAAAACCCCTTCTAAACCATGTCCCTCAGTACCTCATCTACCTTTTTCTTAAACACCTCCAGGGATGGGGAATCCACCACCTCCCTGGGCAGCCTATTCCAACGTTTAATAACCCTTTCAGTGAAAAAATGTTTCCCGATATCCAATCTAAACCTGCCCTGACATAACTTGAACCTGTTTCCTCTCGTACTATCCCTTGTCCCCAGGGAGAAGAGCTCAGCCCCCATCGCTCTACACCCTCCTTTCAGGTAGTTGTAGAGGGTGATGAGGTCTCCCCTCAGCCTCCTCTTCTCCAGGCTGAACAACCCCAGTTCCCTCAGTCGTTCCTTGTAAGGTTTGTAAGATATCAGGACTATAAAAAATTCCTGTAACTCAAGAAATAAGCACCACCATGCTGGATCTGAGAGAAGCAAATGGGGAAGAGATTTCATAGACGTTATGTCTGTTCCTATCAAGGCTTGGTCAGATGGTTAGGAAAGGTCAGATGTGTGCTGAAGGGAACCCTTAGCAATACCTGCTCTGCAGTGTAGCCCCATGAGGTTATCTTGCCTATTTTCTGGGGAATTTCCTCATCAAGACAGGGATAGTTGGGTATGAGCAGGCTCAGCGGCACAGGGGCATGTGCTTACGCCTGTGTGCAGGCAGACGCACATGCAGAGACACAGCAAGCAGAAAGGAATCACTATAAAAACGCTCTCTGCCCTCTGGTGAGGGCCTCAGGGTTGTCACATGCCTTTTTTTTTGGGTAATGATGTAAGTGGTGAGGGCACCCTCTCACTCCCTGCGTGCCTACCTCCTCAGGAATGTCTGCCTGAGAAACAAGTGCCAAGTGTAGCACAGAGGCAGTAATTGGGTGAGAAATACGAGGAATGTCAGTGCCACCCACTGCAGATTGGAGGCTGGAAACAGCAAATTAATTCAGCAATTAGTGAAAAATTAAAGAGCAGGAAGGGTAGGCTGATGAGCAGGGTCCTGGTGGGACTCCCCCAGGCTCAGGTCTGGAAACATGCTCTGCCACAGATTGTCTAGGGGTTGAGGGCAAGTTACTTAGGTGGCTTTCACCTCGTCTTGTTTCAGTGGTCTGAAAATCTATGGGTTTGACTCTTTCTGTAGCTTAGAGAGCGATGGAAAACCTTGGAGTTGCTTTCTCTGCCCAAACGTACGACAGACTGGATGAATCACCTTGGGTTTTCATTTGGCTGATGACTACCACCAGCCACATGACCAAGGTGGGGTTTGCTTCACCCAGCTATAGCTACCTCTGAGCCACTCTTGCCACCTTTCCTGGTAGACAGTCAAGAGAAACAGGTACTTCTAGAGCCACTCATGTGACCATCCTACGACAGAAACCTTGGTGTAAGATGCACCGTGCCTCCTCCCTGAGAAACAAGTCCCACGCTAAGGTTGGATGAAATATTTCCACTGCCGTCAAAGGCATGAGTGTGCCTGAGGCAGCAGCGAGGGGAGAAGGATGCTGAAGTTCGGCTGGGATGGTCCTGGAGTGAGGAAAGTAGGAGGTAACAGTGTCCTGCACTGTTAAATGGCCAAACTTGATGGAAGCTGCTGGCTCTAATAGCTGTGTGTTGCCACACGTTTAATCCCCCTCTGCCTCCGCCCCTTCTGTGAAACTGCAACTCCCACTTTATGAAACACAGAAGTGTTTTTAGGTGCTCTCATCCATACAGGTGTTCAGATGCATAATTCATTTTTAAATCCCCCATCCTCTGAATGAGGTGTTTACCTGACTGCCTGGATCTTGCCCTTAGCTATTCCAGGTTATTTGGACAGATGGCTTCGTGGGCTCCGTGGATGCAGATATGCTTTGGCGGTGACACAAACCAAAAGCTTTCTGAAGCAGTGAGGAAAGGCAGCTTGCAATGCAGATTAGATGCAGTGCTGGAGACAGCTTGCCGTTGGGGCTGAGCTGCAGGAGGCACGAAAACCTCAGTTACACACGAGTTATTACAAACCATAATATGAGTTATTATAAGCATACCTGGTGATGTCAGAGCCTTACGCATGAGCAGCACACGGCCGCATTTTTATCATGTTCTTTTTTAATTACACCTAAACAATCCCAATGGTATGTGCAAAAGCCTGCAGCTGAATAGGTAACCAGAGACGTATTTTCTTGATAGGCACCTCAAGGTTTGCATGCATTGGCTCAGGAGGAGCCAAAATTAAGTTTATACCGTCTGCTTCATGTAGGCTGTGAATCTCTGCCAGGAGACAGAGCTGACCTGTTTTGGGTGTACATGTCCTTGTCGTATGGCAGCACTGCCATGGGAGCGAGAGGGCAGGAGTGTCTCTGCGAGGGCTGTCAGGGTCGAAGGGGCCATACCATGGGGGGCAGTTCCCAGGCACAGCCTTGCCCACCTCCCCGCTCCCCCCTCACCTGTACTGTGGGATAAAACACACTGAGTGCGTCCCTTGTCCCATGGCACAACACCATCATTGCATCAAGATGGGGAGAATGAGCTGGGGGCGGGGGCCAGGCCAGGACAGTGACTATGAGGAATGCAGAATGTCTGGCTTTCTCAGCCAGCTCCAGCCCTTGAGTTTGGGGTGTCTGAGCAAGAGGAGCAGAAGAAGGCAGAAGTGCAGGGTAAGTCTTTTTTAAGTGGGGTATATAGAAAAAGCTACGACTTGTGCATCAGTACGCAGGACTAGCTGTGCTCCTTTTGGTCCTGAAGCAATAACCAGCTTCAAAACGAAGTGCAAGAAACCTCCTAGCAGGAGACGGGGGTAATGCAGCGCTGGCACTGTCACCAGCCTTGGTGCAGAGGGAGCCCTGAGCCTGGACCGCGGGGGCCTGGCTGAGGCAGGAGGCCAGCCAGAGCTGGGTTCCTACGGTGGGGGTGATGGATAGCGGCCGACACTCGCCGCTGCTGGCACGTTCACCCCGGCTCTCAGTGCAGACAGACGTGGCGCTGCGAGGCAGGGATGCGGCACCAAGAGGGTCGCAAAGACGTAGTTGTACATCTGTCCAAGTGCATGGCAGGATGGCCAAGGGACAAGAAAGGACGACTGGGGAGTGATTCAAGGTAGACTATGAACCGTCTGCCATAAATGTCTCCAAAGTACGTATTATACAGTGCAGTAAACAGCCTGTAGGCCAGGAGCAAAGACAGCAGGTTTAATTGGGAGCTGAGGGACACAGCAGCCTCTGAAGCAGAGACTGCAGTAGGCAGCGACTGCCAGAGACTGTCTGCCACCCCCGAGCTTCTACCAACATGCTCACCCTCTAATTTGGGGAAGAAAATGACCATCTGGCAACCCCCTCAGCATGGCTGCAGGCAGCGATGACAGGGGACAAGGAGCAGACGGAGCTGCGGCCACCCGATAAAGACCTGAGCATGCCCTGTCATTCAGTGCTCCTGCTCCCACTGCTTGTTACCTCCCCGTGCGTGGCTCTGTGCATGGCCCCGGGATGAGTTCCTGTTGCAGCAGACATGAGCAGGTAGCACAGATTCCATTGAGGACCTGCGGTGGTGGCATCCTCTCCCATGTTATGCCAGGAGCTGTGCGGTCATTAAGGATGAGGTTCAGACTATTAATGACATGAGGTTCAAACTACTAATGACCAGCCCTGAGACAGCCCTAGGAGCTCAGTGCCGTGTCTGTGTTCAAGGCAGGGAAATTCAGGTCACCTGCCATGGTGCCTGGCTTCATTCTGCCTTCTCACACAACTGGTGGCGAGAGGTAAATGCCTTCTCTACACATCTTATATACCATGGGTTTTTTTTGTCTTCATGGCTTGGATTTGATAGTTCAGAGGGACTGAATTAAGTGGTAGGTGCTCGAGTGAACTGGTGGTACCACCACCGTAGGAGGTGAGAACATGGCCCTAAATCAAGCCATCTATGGTCTTAAAAAATCTCTTCTAGAAAAAAAAGCCCAAGTGAGAGGCTTGGTGCAGGGTGGCTGCTGAGATTCTGGAGGCTGTGTTGGGCTGCGGACCAAACGGGAGAGCTGCAGGCATCAGAGCACTGGAACAGGTTGCCCAGGGAGGTGGTGGAGTCTCCGTCTCTGGAGACATTCAAAACCCGCCTGGACGCGTTCCTGTGTAACCTGCTCTAAGGTGGCCCTGCTCTGGCAGGGGGGTTGGACTAGATGATCTACTAAGGTCCCTTCCAACCCTAGGATTCTATGATTCTATGATTCTATGATTCTATGATCCCTTGCACCTAAACTGATGTGTTTGGGCGGGCAGCTCAGTAGAGCTCCCGCTCCTCTGAAGCACTGCAATGAAAATAAGGAGGGAGCGCAGGATGTGGTACGAGGCACAGCATGCAGTAGTAGTCATAATGGAAAAGACACTTCAAGGCCCATTTTACACCTTGCCTTCTAGAAAGGCAAATTTTATCCAGTAACTCTCCTCTCTACTATTTCAGATAGACGATCCAGAAAATGACCTGCATGAGATGGTGCATGAAGCTGATGTCACTGGCACTGTGGCCAGCCTGGGTGCAAACCAAGCCCTGACCTCAGACTACGTGGGCTCTGGTTACGAGAGAGGGCTGCTCAATCCCAGCTCGCTCAATGAGGAGGATTTCCAGACGGCCACTTACACGCTCACCAACGCCGTCCCGCTGAGCCCATCTCTGAGCCAAAGCTGGCACAGAGACATCGGGAGGGTAGTGGAGCAAGCTCTGGTCCCTCACTGCTCCAAGAAGGATCATCTGTATCTCCTTGCAGGAGCAATTCCTTCCAGTGTCCGAGTTAAAGGCAAGGTGTCAGTGCCAGAGAGCCTCTGGCTGGCAGCCTGCTGTGATGCTCCGGAGGGATGGTCCCTGGGGCTGGTGAAAAAAATGAATGATGAAAACAGCTTGGCGGACCTCACGGTGGGAGAGCTGGAGAAGCAGCTTCTAGCAGGAGTTCACTTGTTTAAGGGCAGCTGTGGGGAAGACAACCAAAGCCAAGAGAAAACAGAAGCGGTACTGCAGGCTGTCAGTCAGATCCGCTCTGGAGAGCGAGTAGGAACAAACGACAACCAGGAGGCCAAAGACAGTGGCTTGGTGAGAAAAGTGGCTGGCATCATTGCTACCCCTTTCATCAAACTTCTGGAACTCCTCATCTATGTGTTTGTGGAGCTGGTGAAATTTGTGTTTTATTTTCTGTGGCTTGTTATCAAGCGGGTTGGTGGTGCAGTTCTGGATGGAGCCTACAGCCTGTGGAACGGGCTGGTGTCCTACCTTAAAGCCATCAGCATGGTGCTGATCAGCATCCCCTATGATGTGGGGAGGGTCATCGTCAACATCGCCCTGGGCTTCCTGGAAATTGTTCAAGATGTGGCATCCCTCACCTACAGGATTCTGCGCATCCCTGTGGGATTTGTCCTTCACCTCGCTGCTTTCCCTTACCACTCCATCTGTGCCATTCCCTCTGTCCTCAAAGACATGGCCACCGGGATCGGGGGTACCTTCTCGCTCGTCATCGATGCCACAGCCGCACTTCTGCATGGCTTTTATTACTTGGCTGGTCACATAGTCAAGCGGTTTGTCCCTAAAGTCTCCTCTGATGACTGATAGGGATGGAAGCCCAGGCTGCAAAGACATGGAGTAAAGGAGGAGTGAGGCGATGCTTTAAGATACGTGGCCAAACGCTGTCAATTTTGTTCTGGTATTTATTGTAGTGACATTAATAACAATGAACTGACTGGGGAGTAACAGGGACGGCTGAGGTAATGTTGCCGAGGGACGCCACCATTGTAACTCAAGTTCTGCTGTTGTAAAGTGTTCGGGTTTTATTGGTGCAGGCCACAAAGTTCCTGTGATTTGCAGATGTCGAGGTGCTTCCTCTGGGAGACGCATGGTAAATGTGGTACGGGGTTATTTCTTTCCAGCAAAGATAAAACTGAGATGTATGCACTGTCAGAGAGCTCCACAGAAGCCCATCCCTGCTGGAGAGGAGGTGACGGTTGGGGCAGGATTTTAGTTACAGAGAAGGAAGTGAGAGTGCAAGGATTTGGGGCTGGGAAATGATGGGGAACGAGGAGGGATGGGGATGAAGTCCTACTGTTGGTTTCAGTGCTCATTGTGGAGGGGATGTGACCTGGTGGAGGGGATGTGACCTGGTGTATCTCATAGTCCTCGGACCTTTCCAGGCAGATGGAATCACATGGATCTTGTTGCGAGGAAAGACCTCCTGCCTCTTCTTTCTCATGGTGGGAAAACATTTTCCTTTAGCCATACCGAAGTCATCTTCACCCAAACCTTCCTTGCTCTTTGGTGACCACTGAAAGTCTAAGCCCTGAAGCTTCAAGACATGTCATTCCATGATGGTCTGATCCCCTGAAGGTCTCAGCCCTGAAGCTCTTGTGCCTCCTCCGAAGCCCAGCGGTGCTCGGGAGTCGTGCTTTTGGCTTTGAATCCGCTGCCACCCGCCTTGCCTCACTCGAGAGCTGGCAGCTCCCCAGGCACGCAGTGTATTGACGTGCCTGAGGTCTCCGCGAGACGGTGCTCAGGCTGGGGATGGGTAACACCACAGCTGTCCTTCTGGGGATTGTTTTGAAAGCCCAGCTTTCCCAGGGGGGAAATGGTCCTCCTGGGTTTCCCTCGAGGGTAAAAGAAAAGCAGCTCTGCCCTTCCCACCAGTCTGGTTCAGCAGCAGGGACATCCTTACAGAGAGGGAACACGGGAGAGGAGATGCATGGGGAGCATGAGGGAATTTTGCTGCTTTTGCATGGGTTGATTTGGTGTTTTCATAGCCCCTACCCAGTGGTAGGGTCAGCGGAGCTGGCGCCAGCCCTGGGCAGGGCGGGAGGATCCCCTCGGTGCTGGCAGTGAAGCTGCTGGAGGGATGTCAGGGAAGGGAGTCCTGCAAACGCGATGGAAAAGGCAGAGGGAATAGGACACTTGTGGTGAGCTGCTTACACTTGGAGGTCGGCAGGACTCATGGCAGGCGCCCCTGCTGCCGGGAGAGGAGGAGAGGTCCACATGGCTGTTCCAGCTGCAGGGACCAGCTCGGCCAAGCTCAACGTGAGCCCTAACAGCAAAGGCTTTTGCTGGGCTTTTCCCTTCCTTAGCCAATTTCGGAAACCAGGGACACCCACTACTGCTGGAGGAGGGCTCAGGGCTGCTGCCCTTCCATGGGGCTCGACTCATGGGGGGCTTTGGATCTCTTGGTTCAGCTGCCAGCAGGAGGAATGTTCTCAGTCTCAGCAGCGTGTGCTCTAGCTGGACTCCCAGAGGCATTTGGGAGTGCTACAAGGATGGATCCGCCCTTCACCCCCCCCTCTGTCCCTGCCTCCAGCGCCAGGTTGGTTGCGGACCCTTGATCTGCCATAGCATAAGGAGTCCCAGGGATGCACAAGCCGGTGCTGCCATCCCCGTGGGGGACCCAGTGGTGCTGTGTTGCTGGTGGCCAGTCCTGGGTTGAAGGAAGCCCAATTAATCCATGCAGCATCTCTGCTGCCCCACACTGCTCACGGAGGGGCTGAGCTGGGGGTAGATGGATTCGGAGGTGGGGGGTACGTAAGATTCGGCTGGTTCGTGGCAGCAACAGAGGGCTGTTTCCTTGGCTCAGGGGCTGCATTCAACGCAACCAGCTGTGCCTGCACAGCCCTGACCAGCCGGCAACCCCGTTTGGCAACAATGCTAATGGCGTTGGTGAGGATGCTGACAGTGGGGGTGAAGTGGGGAGGCGGTGGGCTAAGCAGGGACAGAGGACAGCTCGTCCCACCCTTCATGGGCCACGGAGAAAGAGAGGCCACCCAGCAGGCAGCGCTGGCTTGCTTCAAAAGGAAGGCAGCTTTTGTGTGCCAACCTGAGTCTAATTGGGTGAGGTCAGCAGTGTTTTACAGATCCCTCCTTTGCCTTGGAGCTGCTGGTCCGGAGATTTCGGTTGCAAAGGGCAAGGTCCAGGTCGCTGCTCCCAGCAGGCAGACAGCAGCCGGCGGATGCTCTCCAAACCAAACTTTGCACCTTTTTCCTACTCAAATATGCCTTCCCCGCAGCAGAGCCAGACGCCCCCCGCCGCTGCCCATCTCCTGCCTTCTGCGTGGCCTCGTCTCTGACCCACCTGAGCTTTGCGGCGCCGCGCAGCAGCTGGCGAGGCACTTCTCGGGGGTCCTGCACCCACAGCAGCTTCCCCACGCCTTCACCCAGCAGCCCCCGCATCCCAGCTCCACCAGCATCTCCAGCGCACCCCCCGGCCGCAGTGACGTGGGAGCTCCTGTGCCGGGAGGCAGCAGAGCTGAGACACCTCCGGAGGTCCATCCCCGTCCCTACCCAGCCTAGCTCGGGCCAGGCCAGCAGGTCCCCATGCTGTGACCGTGTCTTCTGACCGCAAGTGGACATTCCTTGAACTCTAAGGGGCTGCAGCACTGTAGGATTTGGGTAGATGTGGAGCAGTATTATTAAAAATTATCTTAACATGCTCAGATTTCAAATGCTAAGGCAAATGGCAGGGGGTGTTGGGCTTCTGTGCTGCGTGTGTGAGCCGGCGGTGGGAAATCTGCCTCGAACGCTCAGCAATTATCACAGAACAAGCAACATCCTGCCGCAAACTAATTATTGTTTGAGATCATTCTTATGTGGGCATGATTTACGGCTTGCGAGCTTTACTCGGTCCTTGGAAACGTATGGCTTCAACAAAAATAAAAGTTACTTTTCCAAAGAGGGGCTGGTATGGTGTTTCTGTCACTGTGGCAAACGGGATAATGCAGCCTGGGGTGCCCTGGCTAATCTAGAAAGCGCCAGCAGGACAGTTGTTCCCTGTTACGGTTTGACATCTGATATTAACGGCCCTTCTGTGCTTTTAAAACACCTTTCCCCTCTCAAAGCACTTGACAAGAGTCAATTCATTAAGCTGTGGGACCCATAGGTAAAAGCTGGGGGGTTGCAGGCGGATTTAGCTCCATCCTTGTGTGCCAGAGGAGAGAGCGAGGGCGAGGGGAAATGCAGCCGGGGTGCAGTGCCATGGATACAGGTGGATACAGCGGTTTGGATGCAGAAAAATCACATCCTGGCAGGATGATTCTTTGCAGCTGACGGGGAAGAACTCCCTATTGTGCGATGCCGTTCCCTTGACTGGTTTTATCTTCTTTAGCAGGAGAACAAGCAGTCCCTAAAAGTGGCCGTTTTCCTCCACTGACAGTATAGAGATCCTGGGATGGATAAACCAGATGTTGGCACCCGCATTTTGCAGGTACCCCTGGGCAGATGAATCCATCCAGTGGGGTCCGCATTCCTCTCAGGTCTGCAGGAACTGGTGAGGCACTGGCTCAGGTTGCTCAGGGAAGCTGTGGATGCCTCATCCCTGGAAGTGTTCAAGGCCAGGCTGGATGGGGCTTTGAGCAGCCTGGTCTGGTGGGAGGTGTCCCTGCCTCATCCAGATCACCCAGCGCTTCTACGCAGGGGTCTCTGCGCATCTCCAGGTGATCCGTGTGTCTGCTGCAGCCTCCCTGGGGCTGGGCACGGGTAATGGCAGAGGGACTCAGCACGGCCCCTCGGTCACGGCCTGGGCTGTGTCCTTTGGGGCACACTTCGGCTGCCGCTGCAGGTTTCAGAGCCGCCCACCTCCGCGTGGAGCTCCATCACCCGCTCCACACCTCTGTGCGGGCAGGGAGCCGCTCCGGTTCGGAAGGGAACTGAGCCGTGCTTGTTCACGGGTTACCTCTTAGTCATGGAAAAGGAAAAGAGAAAAATGGAAAAGGTGATGTAAAATAAATAGCAGTGTAACTCGTTTGTCTGGGAAGGATTGCCCGGGAGCAAGGAGCGTGTCTGGGGTTTTGCGTGGTAGTGGGGCAGCGATCCCGCGGGACGATTCCTCTTCCCTGCACAGTCTCCCAGGCTGTTGGACTCACTCCGGTTTGGGAATGGATCTCACACTGGGTAACATCTGCCATCGATTTCCACAGAACTGGTGTTTCCAGCCAAGCAGAAAGGCCTACAGACTTTCCAGCGGTGTCAGTGTTACAGCTGGTTGGAAAATCTCCAAGGAAATAAATATATCCTGTCAGAACAGGGTGATTTATCAAACACGGTGGTTTTTTTTTTTTTTTCATGGCAATTTACCACTTTCAGTGGAAAAGTTTTTTTGGGTCCAGGCTGAAACTAGGACCAGAGTCATCCAAGAGCAGCCCATGGTCTGGTTCAGAGGTTTAGACGTGGATATTCGGCGCTCGCTCCTGCCTAAAGCCAAGCCTGGCACATGAATGTGTCTCTCTCCACCTCGGAGGAGAGCCAGTACCTTTATAACCATGGCTCGTCTTAGCTGATGTCTCATCTTCTCCCATTTGTAAGAGTGAAAAAAAAACCTCTTTCCTTTCCAAAAATACTGAAACTGGGACCATTTTCCTGGGAGGTGGAAGCCGTTTTCCACTGACCCAGCAGCGAAATTATCTGCAAAGCTGAAGCAGGGGCTTCGAATTCCCCTGAAGTATCACCTTCGTTAAGATCTTGATGTCTTAATCTAATTTTACACGGTGGAGAGCGGACACTTGGAGCAGATGTCACTGCATCTTTACCTCCCCGTGTCTGCCGGTGGAACATGGTGATGGACCAAAGCCAGGAGCTGCAGCAAGCGGGCAGGATGCTGCTGGTGGGCAGGGGAGGGACCATGGGAGGTCCTCAGTGGTGGGAGAAGAGCATCAGATGGATGGGAAGTTTCAACCCGAGTGGCTGGGAGCTAAATAGTGAACAGTGACAGCTGCGAAGTGGCCTCTGCTCGGTCCTGACACCAACAAGCTGCTGAGGTGAGCGGAGCAGCTCCGGAGGGGTGATACAAGAGCCCCAGGGAGACGTCACTACCTGGATTTGTGCCACCCAAGTTAGAATCATAGAATCGGTGAGGTTGGAAGGGACCTTTAAGATCATGTGGACATTGAAAATCTGTTCTTTGCACGCACTGGAGTCCCTCCATTCGATATAAACCTCTCACTAACCTTTCACCTGGGCTCCTCAGCGGGACCCCTGAAGGTGGGGACAATGAGGCTTCGTTGGGGTTGGTGGCTGATGGGGGCTTGTCCCACCCATGGGGGCCTTTGAGGTGACCACTGACGTGGGTCACCCGGGTGATAGTGCAGGTGGGATGGTCTTTCCTGCAGCCCCTTGGGAGACTTTGGGGTCACTAAGCCCTTCGGCGCAGCTAGCCACGATACCAGGGGCTGATGCCCGCTGAGTGCTGCTGGAAACAACCCCCAGCGCTCGCGGCACGTTCGGGTGGTGGTGGGGATTTGTAGGTGGCCCTGCGGCAACAGAGGGCATTCACCACCATGTGCACCTCAAGCCCTACGAGTTGGCCTGAGCTGTGTGGAGTCGTCCCATCCCTTAAAGAATTTGGCCCACGTTTTTTTGAGTTCATGGCAAACACGCATGTTTGTGGGGTGGTTGAGTGCATCCCTCACCCTCAGGCGTCCATGGGGTGTGACTGCACACCTGTGCATGGTAGNCTTTTTCAGCGGGAAAACCGAAAGAAAAAAATGTAGGGATTTGCTTAAATCTAATAAAAAACCCAGTGTTTCCAGGTGATCTTGTTGGTGGGGCTGTGCTGTGTGGCAGTTCTGCGCTGGAGTTCAGTCTCCTGCCAGCCCAGCGCTGCAGGCCAAGCCTGTGTCCCCCCGGCATTGGGTGGGGAGGAGGCAGCTCAGACCCCCCCCAGGCAGTGATTCAGGGGAGATGTCACCCCCCGGGAGGTGGTTCAGGGCAGATGTCACCCCCGGGAGGTGGTTCAGGGGAGATGTCACCCCCCGGGAGGTGGTTCAGGGCAGATGTCACCCCCGGGAGGTGGTTCAGGGGAGATGTCACCCTCCGGTGGAGTCCCTCTGTCTCCCCACCGGTTGCAGAGGAAGCCAAGGGAGATCCGGGCAGGCGATTTAGCCAGACAAATTAGAAGTCAGTCCTCTATGGCAGCGCCATCTCCCCAGCCCGGCTCTTCCCCTCCTGGGGCTTTCGCTGCGTGAGGAGGGGCACCGGGCCATGAGGACAGCGTGGGAGAGGGGGGCTGAACCTGCGGCAGAAAACTGCTGGGGAACTCCTTCGTGGGCAAGTCAACACTGGGCGCTGCAGGTCATAGCTGCTAAAGCACTACAGTTTTGACCGAAATCGCTTGTTTTGTTGTATTTCCTGTATGTGGTTTTTGGAAGCGTTTTTGTTCCTTGGTTCTGAACCCCAGCCCCAGGCAGGAGGAGGAGGAGAGCTTCCCTTCTGCAAAAGCACTTCCCTGCAGGTCGGAAACGTTCACGTTTTGCTCCAAGGACAAAAAGCACATGCTGAGGACGCAGAGGGTAGGTTTTAATTTAGCAGGAAACACAAATGCAGGGGTTGGCTTCTTTCATACACTGAAAAGCTTACAAAAATCCCCAATGGTCATTAGCGTGATGAGTGATGTCATTTATAACATCTATAATTCTAGCTTGGATTTGTAGAGACCCTGCTCTGCCGTCCAGGTGCCTCGCCAGATTGCTCTGTCATGGTCAAATTAAAAGTTACTGGGGGGAATTTGCACGTTTCCACACGGTTTATAATTCAGGCTATTTTAGTGTGCAGCATTGAAATCGCATGATGTGCCGGTGGGAGCACGTCAGCAGCAATTAATGCAAACGCTTGGCAGAGAGGGCCCAGTAGTTGCCCTGTACGGGGGCCTGGTCCAAGTCATCATTGCTTCCCAGTGCCACGGCACCAGGAGCCGGAGGGGATGCTGGGAAGAGGCTAAGGAGACACCAGTACAAGCTGAAATCCAACCCTAGGGATGAGGGCTTGCTCAAGCCATGAGTGGCCACCTGGTCTCTGATGCTCCTGGCCACCCTGATGCTGCTCACGGCTTTTTGGCTCCATCCAGGAAGCTGGGGGTGGCTCCCAGCTGGTCTTTGGGGCACACTGGGATGTCTCCTCGTGCTCCGTGAGGCTGGGCAGGGACCTGGGGGGGCTTGGGAGACTCCCCAAGAACATGCCGCCCGTGCGGGGCTGGCATCCCATGGGGTCATCTACGGGGTGCAGGTCCCATGCCCACCCTTACCCTGGGCACGGCCCATTCCCAGATCCCGGGGGGCATCCCATGGGGTCACCTACGGGGTGCAGGTCCCATGCCCGCCCTTACCCTGGGCACGGCCCTTTCCCAGATCCCGGGGGGCATCCCATGGGGTCACCTACGGGGTGCAGGTCCCATGCCCACCGTGGGGAGCGGTCAAGGCGAAGGTCTGGGGAATCACCAACACGCACAAACGGTTTTGGCTTTGGTTTTCCTGGGGGAACGGGCCAGGGGTGAGGAGGGGCTGCAGGGCAAGGCGGGGGTCCCTGGGGAGCAGGGATGTCCCCTGCCCATGCCGGGTGCCCCGTCCGAGCGCCGACAGGCCGGGTGAAGGTGCAGGGACCAGCCTCAGGGCTGGGCTCGCTTGAGGAGGGCACCCTCCTGCCCTGCTGCTCGCCCGTTCTGCGGGACCTTCCGGAGCTGCAGCAGGGACTCCACAGCAGCCTTGGGTTTGGAGGAATATTGCAAGTTTTTTTAACTGTTTCACGACGGTGCTGGTGACACGGTGGGCCTCCCCCCAGTCCGGGGCTGCACTGGTGCTCGGTGACAGCCACAGCGCCCGTAAGGGGACGGGAAGCTCTGCCCGGAGCCGAGAGGGTATTTTCAGTATTTTGAAACTGCCGCTGAAAGTAAATAAATAAGCACTTTATAGATTTCCAAATCAACTTTTTTTATTGTGGCAAGCGTATTTTTCCGGGCAGGATGAAGCTGAAGCAGCGGAAGACGCCAGCAGGTCCCGGCCATGCGGTGACAGCTCTCTGCCGCAGCCCACCTCGGGGCACACACACCTCTGACAGAGCCAGCCACGGGTCTCCAGGGGTTTCCGGGGGGTTATTTCCATTGCAGGGTGAGGGGAGGGCGGGCCCGTGAGCATCCAGCAGCTGGAGGACAAGATACACCCAAAACTCCCCTGGGATGTGTGATGCCCCATCCCTGGAAGTGTCCAAGGCCAGGCTGGATGGGGCTTGGAGCAGCCTGGTCTGGTGGGAGGTGTCCCTGCCCAGGGCAGGGGGTTGGAACTAGATGGTCTTTAAGGTCCCTTCCAACCCAAACCATTCTGGGATTCTGTGTTTCTGTGAGATCAGCATCTCTCCAGGACAAACCCCTGGGTGATCCCTCGGCCACCCTTCCCTGGGGCGGATGGCAGGACTGCGGGGGTCGGGGGCAATGCGGCTGCGGACAAGCTCGGCACGGCCCCCAGCCGGCGCCCTCGGCACGCGTCCCTTCGCTCCTTTGTGCTTCCTTCAGGGTTTTGTGGCTCTCACCCACGCCTGCTCCGGGGCTCGCTCAGGGCTCCCGGGAAGAGGGAGGGAGCAGCTCCGGGTGCATCCCACTGCCTGGGCCTCTCACGGCACCAGTTTCTAAGAGGAAGGTGACGAGCCCTGAACCACCAGCGAACATCACGATGCCCATGACCCCATCCATCCCTCCCCACGGACAACCGTCTGTCTACAGGTCATCCCTTCCGGCGAGCACTATAAATTTATCAGGATCTATGTTCACAAAGATTAAACAGAATTATTATCTACGCCTACCTATATATGAATAACCTATATATTAAATAATATATAGACTAAGAACCAGGACAAAGGCATGGAGGGGAAGGACACTTCCAGGACTGGATCCCGTCACAAAACACAGCGCGATGCTCTGCTCCAGAGACGTGTTTCCCAGCACGTGACAAATGATGGATCAAACAGGGGACGGGTTTTATCCATTTTATTTAACCAATGAAATTCCTACTGATAACAATGAAAGTAATTTCAGCAAGTATAAATGCGATACAGTTTTAAACAAACCCCATTGTTCCGTACCTATAAATAGATTTTTCAAAACCTCATAAAAAGTGCAGATTTATGAATTGCTGTTAAAATGTTAATACATGATTCCTTTGTTTAAAAATGTGTTTTTGTCTCTTAACTCACCAGAAAAAAAAAAAAAAAAGTTCCTTCTGCATCTGTTCAGATAAATTCAAGTTGGGTAACTTAAAAACTAACAAAAGTCACACACACACAAAAAAATAATCCATCCCACTAGGTCAGTCTGTCCTCTGCAAAAAACAAAAACAAAAACAAAAAACAAACCAACAAAAAAAAATCCCAACCAGCAACAACAGAAAGAAATAACTGGTACAAGCTGCTGTGGAAACCCACAGTGAGCTCCTAGCAGCTGCCTCACGCTTGCAGGCAAACCTCCCGCGAAAGCACGGAGCCTGTGGCATCTCTGGAGCTCCAGCGGCCCCCGAGGCAGGCCAGGCGAAGTGCCCCCCGCCCGCGGGACGCTGCAGGGACGGCGGGACACACCGAGCTGCCACGCTGTCCCGCTCCGTGCTGGTGGCGGGAGCAGCAGGATCAGAGCTTTGTCCTTAATCCTCCATCCCGAGCCACCTGCGCAGCTGTGACGGGAGGAGGCGAGACGCTGGGAGCCGCGGGGCTGGGGCTGGGCACCACCGGCCCCCGTGTGGGGCGAGCGGGGGGAGATGGGGCGGAACGTCACCCCCCGGTGCTGCCCTGCCAGGGGGCTCAGACCCACGGCCGCCCACGGGCCGCCCCACGCGCCGGGCTCTGCAGACGGCAAATCAAGGGCTAATTTTTACACTTGCGAGAGGCTTGGAAGGTTTTCGGCTGCAGAAACATGGTGCGCACGTTTTCGGTCCAGCCGCTGGTCCGTCCATCCCTCCCACCTTGGCAAGACTCACGTTTCCCCCCCGAGCAGACGGCAGGGGTCAGCCAGCAGCAGGCTGAGGGGTGTGGGGGGGCTGAAACACAGGGGGACCCCGGCTTTCCCCGCGTTTGGGGGCGGCCGCGCAGCTGAGACGGTGCTTTTCGCAGAGAGGAGCTCAGCTCAGCCACGGTGGAGAGAGGTCTGCCGGCCTCCCTCTGTCTACAGTGGTATTTTATCTACAGCAGGGTCTGTTTAGCAAGAGCAGTTTAAAGTGGCTATGTTTATCAAGTTTGCTACTTTATGAATTTTAAAAAACAAAACAAAACCAACAACGAAACAAAAAAAAAAAACCAACCCCCAAACCCCAACAACTATAAATACAAAGACTCTCACACACCAGACACTTGCAGCCTGCGTGACTCATAAAACCGCATCAATATTCTGTTAAAAAGCTTATTCTACTTAAAACTATACATAGTACAAGAGACTGAAAAGTGGCAGCGGCGTCCGGGCACGCTGCCTGCCCCAGGGTGGCCCACAGTCAGGTGCTGCCTAAAAAATGAAGGAGTTACAGTAACACGGCACAGGACTGCAAAGCCCATCACAGCTTCTGCTTACACCGCATACGAAGTACCAAGGGGAACACAAAAAAGAACTGGTGTTAATACTGATGGATTAAAGAGTAACTATAAAGATCAAAACAGACGTTCACAGCATGCTACATATATTGCTCACAAACTTTTCTTTTTTTTTTTTTTTTCCTTTAAAAAAAAAGAAAAAAGGCTAATACAAAACCAGGAGTTGGCAGTCTGATTTTCAGTTATGTCGGATAGAAAGATAAAGCGTATACATTCATCATGTGGCTTTCCAGCAAAAGGAGAAAAGGGTAAAACCAAGAGAATTCAAGTTTACAAAACTCCTATTTCTTTTCAAGCTACAGTTTACATCCAGTTCCGGTCACAGTCGTGAAAAAGATTTCTGACCGCGTCGCCGCGCGGAGTCCAAGGGCTGTAGCCTAATTATTATTATTTTTCCCCGTGGCAGCGCGGCTGGAGGGATGAGGTTGGGTCTGGTGGCACGACATGAGCGTGAAGCGGGGAATGAGAAGCAGTTTTGGGCTGCGCATGTTTGGACCTGCTGCTGTCGCTGCCCCCCAGACCCCTCAGCTGGAGACACAACATGTGGAGATTCACCCTTTTTGTCTGAAAACTCCTTCCCAAGGGCTGATGGGGGCTAGAAAATGTAATTCAACAGCAGCACGTTTTTCTCGGGCAGGAGCGAACGGTTCCCTTCCCCTGCTTCATTCACGGAGTAAGGAAAGGGTCCCGGCTCTCGTCCTACAGAGGCCCTCTGGACACCTCAGAAGAAGGCATCTCCCAGCATCTCCCTCATGCACAGACTTACACAAGAACCTCCCGGACACATCCGTGAAGTTTCTTCCACTGACCGGTATGTTCATTCCTGTGCTGGCTGTCTCCCCTTGAGAGTGCCCTCTGGTGGTTCTGTGGCTTGCTCCCCACAATTAGTATATTAATTGGCATCTTCAATACCACCTCTAACTACTGTTGGGAACAAGAGCAGAATTCAGATTTCTATTCTCCACAAGCCCTGATGATACTCAGTACCTGTGGGAACACCCAACCCTGCCCGTGTCTCCAGTGCATGGCGTGCCCGTGGATTTACCCCATAGATAAATGAAAAACCCAAATCCACTTGTTCCAGGGGCTGGCCACGGTCTGCCCGGCTGCAAGGCACCCAAGGAGCTGCCGATCCAGCGGCCCCACAAGCCTGCCTGGCACAAGAGGACCTCAAATCACCTATTAGATATCCCTCAAAGAAACCTGCACGGCTCAACAGCTCAAGCATGGGGATCTTTGCCAAGGAAAGCGTTTCCTTTGCGGATCCACTGGATTATTACTGTACCTCCAGAGATGGGATCTGACACACTACTGGCAAATCCTACCTAAACATTGTAAGCAAGTACTGAGTGTCATCCTTTCGAACCAGAGCTAGAATTTTCCTGTCCAGAAAATAACCTACTACAGCAATTAAGTGTTTCTGAAGGTGAGAAAGATCCCCTGAACCCAACAGCAAAGGGTGACAGAGGAGCCCAGCGCTGTTTCACAAGGTTAAGGCCGGGAGGGGTTGTGAGTTAGGAAGAGAGATAGGAAGCACTTGATGTGTGTGTGTGGGGTGGTGGCAGGTTGTAAAATGACAACTTTTGCCCCTGGTGAGCAGCAGAAGGATTAAACGCAAGAGAGACCTGAAGTGTGCTGGGGGAGCAGCAGCATGACCGCATGCCAGGAAATGTGCCCGAAGGGATAAATTAATACTGATCAAGGTGCTCCTAAAGTTTCCTCATACTACTGTGCTCTCTCCACCTCCCACACCTGTGACCTATGCAGTAGGTATGAAATGCTAAATTCATGTTCATTTGGAGATAAAAATTTCCATTCACAATTCCCCAGCGTGGAAAAGCTGGTGGATGCCTCTCTTCAGACAAACGTAGTGGTGGGAGACATCAGGGAGAATAAATCTGAAGTTCAGATAGTGAAAACTGGTGGTTTTGTCCATGTCTTGGAGTGATCGCTAACGACAAACCAATTCTTACAGCTTTAGATTCAGATCAGCTCTGGGAAAGTTCATCCACAATGAATCCGCTCCCCCCTCCCTCCATTTTGTGCAACATCACCCCTTATTTATGGGAGAAGGATCCAAATCTCTAAGGAAAGTAACTGAAAGAACATCACTCGAAATCAAGAAGATGTGGAGTATTTCTTTCTGGCCAAAACCTTTCAGTCTGGGCACAAGCTATCCACTTGCTACCACCAATAAATCTTTTCTGCAAGCAGAGGTTAACAATCCAGCTCTTCTAAGAGGGAGCCCAAACTCTGGAACATGAGCCTGAAATGCATGCCTATGTTCATGGAAAACACACACGCATGAGAAACATCGAGAACCTGTTCTGCAAGAGCAGCAGCTTACAGTTTAACTGCTTGGGGAAAGATTTCTCTGAGCCTATGTTAAGTCCCCAAAACAACCCATTTCATTAACAATCGCTGCAAATCACATGGATCTGCTACACATTATTCCTTTTATCTCTATGGAAACTGATTTTATTCTATTGAATTTCGGTGACTAAGTATCTTTAAAAATCTGACTCAAAAATGCAAGTGGGCACCTTGTGGGATTCTGCTGAGTGCCTAGGTGCTTAAATTCCCATGGTAATTTAGGCAATTAGCTGCTTTTTCCGGATCCCTTGAAAACATCTATCAGCATCACTACAAACAAAAATATTTCTGAAGAATGTGGCCCTCTGACCTCCTGCACTCAAGTAACAGAGAAGCAAGATGTTTTCTGTTCTGTTCTGATCTGTTCTAAATTTATAGAGACCTGACTTTATAATTGTTTACAATCACTGATTTTCCTGTCCCTAAAGATTTTTTTCTAATACATAGGAAGAGATGATAGTGGCAGTTCTTTAATTCTTAAAGCTGAAAGTACATCCTTTTCATTTTAATGAAGGCTTTAGGACAAAGAATATAAGTTTCAGTTGTCTAGATGAAAACACAGCTCACCAAAATTCTCACAGGACAGCACAACTCCAGCGTTAGCAGCTATCTGCACAAACTGTCCCTTCGTTTTAAATGGTTTCTGTTCCTGCGTGACGGCACTCTTGTGACGTTCTGCTGCAGGCAGAGTGTTCTGGGAAATGCAAGTGCTTTTCTCCAATCGGCACCTTTTTCCCTTCTCTTCATTACCAAAAAAAACCCAAAAGGATCAATTTCAGCCAGAATGTACTCTGTACTCTACAGCAGCACGCATTTTGAAGTGATTTGGCAATGGTTAAGAAGCAGTTCATGCTCAAAAGCTCTGTTCCCTACTTCCAGCTTTCCCTGTGCTCGCTGGCTGATTTGTACCTACCAAGCTGTCTCTCCAGCAGAAGGGAGACTGCACATTCTGTTTTTATGTTGGTCACAGCTGGGATTTTGTGGACTAACATTCATTAACGCTGGTAAATATCAATCCCAATAAAGGAACACAGAGGGAGAATATCTACATTTCTAACGATTACGGTACTCTTAAGAATAACATGAATGAACAAAATGTGAAGATTCACATTCACGAGTGCTTTAAAAATGCAAAAAAACCAAGAACACTTGCACATTAAAATTTGGCACAGTGTGAGCCTAAAGCGTGCGTCAAGTGTATGGTAGAGTTGTCTGACTTTAAACACCTATTCTGAGCAAACACCTACTAAAAATCATAAATTTGAGTATAAAACCTAGGCTATAAACCGTTACACTGTAAATGCAGTACTTCGGAAAAAAAATGCCATGTGGAAAACATTTCCAGAAGTTTCAAGTTTGCATTTAATATTAAAAAAAAGAGAAACAGCAAACTAGTTGTACAATGACATTTCCTACGGTGGAATGTCTTGCAGGCCATACGTGACTTGATATGGCACCTTAAAAACAAAAAAGAAATCACTGGTTTACTACAAATTTTATGAAGCAATCCATTTATGGTTTCTGTATTTCAAATCTGCTCATGTACTTTGCTCAGAAGGCATTTGAGCTGGTAATCATGTTTCGTAAGGAAAGAAGTAAAGGCACTCATGTTTCCAAACGTAAAACTCAACCTACTCTAAGAGTCTTCGCATTTATGAAGGGAAACTAAGCCGCTGTATTAGTTACCCAAATCTAGTTTCACCTCCTTTCCAGAGCTCAGCTGTGCTTCTTGAGAACTACTTGACTTTTCAAAGCAAAGGAATTTAAAGTAGTACTGTACAGCTCCTATCATGTGAAAAAAAGCAGAAGTATTGCATGAAAACTTCTCTCAGCAGAACTGTTTTACGCACAAAAGCCATTAGGTATGGCCACTACAGTCACAAGAGGGAGCAAAAAGGACCATAACAACTTAGAAAGTTAATCTAAGTTCACACACAGGAGCATCTCAACACTTCTGAGAAATCTTTGCAGGTGCTATACAAGATAAATAAATCTGACGTTTTATCCAACGCTCTCTCTAGAAGAGAATCTGATGCTGTCCATTGAGCAGTTTTCTAAATAGCCAACATTACATTAAAAAAAAATAACTACTGATTTCTTCCTCAAAAGGTTTTCACATGCAGAGCCTGCAGTCTGAAAGTGCAGAAAAGTGTACAATCATTTAGCTTTCCAATCCGGAACAGACAGATAAAGCGAAAAAACCAACATGCGAAGTCACAGAAAGGTATCAGGAAAAGCAAAAAAGAGAGAAAACTAACTTTTGTAGCGTACTGGTCCATGATTTTGTCAATGAAAAGTGTTAAAATTACGACTGATAGTATTTTTAAAAACTATTCTGCAATCACCAATGGAAAAAAAAATCCTGTATAAACTTCTACAATCCAATGGAACATTCAAAACAAACCTATCCAGTTATTTTTGAATGTATGCAACAGAAATAAAGGTCACCCTCCTCAAAGAAATATGAAAGTCCAAACCAACAGACAAAAGTTGAAGCAGTGACAACTTGCATCCTACTGGGTAGGTTTAAGCATCTCTTTAGGCACTTCACTGGTTCATTAATGCAATACAAAATAAAGCTATAAATATCAACATTTTGTGCTCTTAAAAATCAGTCAAAAGCAACAGAAAACAGCACAAAAGTGTGACATTTTTGGCAGCTTATTTCTTCCCTTCCCCAATATCACCAGTTGTCCAAGAATGCTTTGTCTTGGGGATGCTTTGGCATCTCAGTATCAGGTTGTCTTAAGCCGTAAAAGCTAAAACAAAACTGCTAGGCCTTAGACAATAAAGAAATTTGGTTTTAAAATTTCTTTATGGCTATGTAAGAAGGACACTTTAGCAGTGGCATGACAGGGAAAAAAGCTTGCTTTCTTTTTCAATATTGCACTTTTCTTTTGTTCACTCACACTAATGCATAGAAACTTTTTAAACTTTGAATATTAAAATTTCACGCTATGAAAACGTTATGGGAAATAAATTTCTATACATCCAATATGAAAGAACAGATATGCTAGCCTTCCTTTACTTTCCTTAGTTAAAACATTGAGAGAGAGTGCAAAAAAACCCACAACCCTATTTTTGGTCAGCCTGTGTATTAACTTTATAGGTGCCAACTAAACAAATCGCAATGTGATGAGCATGGGTATTGTAAGGACAACTGAGGGTGACTGTCAGTAAAACAAGATTATGCATGATCGAAACACGGGAAGTGTGGCTGAAATGGCAAATCGTGAGGCCCCTTCTCTCGGGAAGGGGCACGACAAAGCAGATGAATTTCGCACTTCAGTAGCATGCTGTAGGATTTATCACGATTAATTTCACATTACAGTGTGCTCAATGTTTGCATCCACATCTCGCATCACCTTCAATTGCTGTAGTAAGACAGTGACTGGCAAGCAGCCTCCAGGAGACACAGAAGAATCCAGTGGGCAATCCGATGCAGCGCAGCCCGCGCGTCTCTGTCGCGAGTCACGACACGGTGGTACATTCTCAGGACAGGCAGAACCCATCTTCTGCTGGACTCCACTAATCTGAAAAATGATTGCTTGGAAAAAGAAGTCTCTAAGCACTTCACTCTGGTGCTTAAAGAACAAAGCGCTAGGATCGGATATAATAAAACCAGTTTCAGGATCCTGACCACTGGACAGAAATCCAGCCGGAAACAATGCAGAGTAGTGCTCCTCAGTGTTACTTTTGTTATCATTAGTAATGTTAAGCATCAAGAAAATAAAACACGTCATTGCACATTACAGCCGCCAAGAAGCACGGCTAAACTTTGACACTAGAGAATTGAATAACCTGATGCTACATCACAAACAGCTTCTGGTGTGTATCTATTTCGAAAGGTCTTTACATACTCAGTAAAAACTCCTTTACTCCAGCTCAGCGAATGCCTCAGGTTAAGTGACGAGTTATGGCACGAAGGGCATACAGAAGTTCGGCTTGCATACGAGCTTCCATTAGAAGTAGATTGACATGAACCTGTTAAAAATCAAATCAGCCTTTAGTTCACCTCTGAATGCAACATTCTGCTTAACGTGTATCCATTTAGGCTAAAATTTCTAATCTTCAGTAAAGTATCACTGCAAGAAAGCATGTCCTTTCTCCCTGGACCCTGCTGCAAGACTCCAGTTCCTCTTGAGACAGCTGTGTCGTAGGGCACCACTAGGCAACATCCTAGGACTGTGAGGAACTAGCCTCAACTGCTGCTTTAAGCAGTCTTCCATCTGAGGAGTCCCAGTAAAACCATTTTTGCATCTTAGTGGTATTAGTTCTTTATGAATTATATTTTGTTTTCTTTACTACCACCTGTCACCGCTATACAGGAGCACAGAATAAGGAAGGGTTTAGGTGCCAGACAGGCCAGCAGGCACACAAGCACTGATCCCTTGTCAGGAAGCATTTAACTTGGATATCCGAAAGCATGTTGACATTTTTATTGATGAAAAACACCATGAAGATTACATATATACACACACACGTATAGGAGTTAAGATCTTTGACTCCCCAATCCCAAGTATTGGTGTGGTTGGCCACTTCTGCATTCACAAGTTTATCCACTTTTGTTTTACAGTTGTCAGTTCAATTTTATGGAGAAGTCACTCAAAATAATAATAATAAAAAAAGAATCAGTATTTCCAGTACTCTAAGAAGTAATTTGGTAAAACTGGTATCTGTTTTCTCATTAAAAACAGGGGTTTTGACAGCTACTGCCATTTTCAGACAGCATAGGGTCTCCGTGAAGCCATTTCAGCTTTGAAATACGTACCTTCTCCGAGTGCTTGAACTGACGCCAGTAACTATCGTACATGCGCTTGGTAGTTCTCTCCGGGTAGCAGGTCACTGTCTTTATGTAAACCTTCAGGCTGCGTTCAAGTAACTGATTAACTTCTCCATAATCATAGTCATCATACCTAAATAACACAGGCAATCACTCTCTTGGATCTAAGTTTTAAAAAGCATGGTCTTATGCAGCATTATGTTCTTAAGTGTGGGAATTGGAGCATTTGTAATACATACTAGAAAATCACCTGCTAACAGAGGATCTGAAAGGCCTAGTACTAGGATGTTGTCTTTTCTGAACAAAGGATACAGGCTGGCTTCAGAGAAGACATTTTTGTGATAATTTCCATCCTGATTCATAATCATTTTCTCACTGGAAGCAAAAGTTATATTGATATGCCACCAAAACCACTCTAACTTCCAGACTGAGGTACCGTCTCCACTTTAACACCCAGAGTCTAAAATTATGCTTTTCACACGGTTCATTTTCTGTTCTGTTTACACAGTTTAAAATGCACTCCTAAACCAGGGGATTTTTGTCCATACCTGATTCCATACATACAGTGGACATAGTTAAATAAAGCTCTTCTTAGCGTAGTTGTATCAACATCTTCGTGCGTTGCCATAGTGTTATACGTGAGGTTATATACCATCCGAAACTTCTCATCGAGGAGATGCCCAATATCAGAATAAAGCCTGTTTACAAGGGAAAAGCCATGATTTTCCCAAGTATAGTCCTGCAGGAAGAGAAGGAAATACATAAATGCACAAATGAAGTTAAGTCCCTACCTGATCCTTTCTATAGCTCAACAATTTTTGTTGTCTGCTAGTTAAAATTTTATTCTCTTCAAAAAATTTGCATTTTGAATTCTTCATCCCTATCACCTACTCCATTTCCCCAGCTTTCCTGGCAATGAATACATCACAGCACCCCACCTCCATCTGGATATCATTAGCCTACAGGAGGAAAAACCCCAAGTTTGCATTTGGGGAAGAAAAACACAATGTACCAGTACAGGTTGGGGGCTGACCTGCTGGAGAGCAGTGTAGGTGAAAGGGACCTGGGGGTCCTGGTAGACGGGAGGATGACCATGAGCCAGCAATGTGCCCTTGTGGCTAAGAAGGCCAATGGCATCCTGGGCTGCATTAGAAAGGGTGTGGTGAGTCGGTCAAGAGAGGTTCTCCTCCCCCTCTATTCTGCATTGGTGAGGCCACATCTGGAGTATTGTGTCCAGTTCTGGGCCCCTCAGTTCAAGAAGGACAGGGAACTGCTTGAGAGAGTCCAGCGCAGAGCCACAAAGATGATTAAGGGAGTGGAACATCTCCCTTATGAGGAAAGGCTGAGGGAGCTGGGTCTCTTTAGTCTGGAGAAAAGGAGACTGAGGGGTGACCTCATCAATGTCTTCAAATACATAAAGGGGGAGTGTCAGGAAGATGGAGTGAAGTTGTTTTCAGTGATGACCAGTGATAGGACAAGGAGTAATGGATGCAAATTGGAGCATAGGAGATTCAAGAGGAATATCAGGAAGAATTTTTTTACTGTGAGAGTGACAGAGCACTGGAACAGGCTGCCCAGAGAGGTTGTGGAGTCTCCTTCACTGGAGACATTCAAAACCCGCCTGGACGCGTTCCTGGGTGATGTGCTCTAGGTGACCCTGCTCTGGCAGGGGGGTTGGACTAGATGATCTTTCGAGGTCCCTTCCAACCCTATGATTCTATGCTTCTATGATTCTCTTGAAGTGTTGAGGCATTTTTCGGCTCTCTGCTGTGCCCCTGTGACCAGTGACATTCTATGTGGGATGGGCCTGTAAGTTTAAAAACTTGTTCCCCTTGGTGGCTTTCATGCTTAGCTCTCAGCAGAGATGGAGTATTTACTTCCACCTAGGATGTACGCTCACTGGGAAAGTGCTGGACCATCCTTGAACAAACTAATAAAATCCAGGCTGCTTTGGTCTTAGACAAGCATCTGGATTGCAAGGATAAAAGCTTGCCTGTTCATTTCAGGAATGGGAAGTCTTTGCAGAGCACTGGCACAGCATCAGCAGCAGAGAACGACCCTGCTTCGGAGCAGCATGCAACCACTCTCCACGCTGCAGTTATACAGAACATGTTATTTTGCCCACAACCTTGGCAGGGGCTCAATCATTCAGTCACTGATGCCATCTTTATAATCGAGGCAAGTTTGCTGATGACACAAAGCTGGGAGGGGTGGCTGACACACCGTAAAGCTGTGCCGCCATCCAGAGAGACCTGGACAGGCTGGAGAGTTGGGCAGAGGAGAACCTTATGAAATTCA
>VXBO01009342.1:326735-356205 GCA_013400135.1 Rhinoptilus africanus
TTCATTACATGTGATCAAAGTAACTGTTACGTGGACCCTTTCTCTTGCCTTTGTGAAGAAAACAGGCCTCTACTAGAAATACATCAAAGTTTGAGGCTCTGTGAACCGTACTTATCACTCCGATTTTTCGTAAGATAAATTGCTTATTTTTTCTTTTCCATCTTTTCCTTTTGATTCTGTTCTTCTCCCCATAGCTGTAACTGTTTTTTAGTATGTTACTCACTGCTTAACAACCAGCAGAGTCAGCAGCAGCCCTTTGCCCACTACAAATGGGGAATAAGACAGCTCAGTGATTTGAACTAGCATATGCCTTATAGACATGTCTTATACAGCGATTGAACTGACTGATCACGTGTTGACATTGTACTGCTAATTTTTAAAGATACACTTCGTGACTCTGTTTATAATCCCAATCTTCCATCAAAGGCAATGAGGCTAATTCATCAGTCGGCATTAATTTAAGGACATGTCTTCAAAGCATTATAGAGACACTTTCAGAAAAAAAGTGTCTACGTTTAAGTCAATTAACTAGTAATCAAAGTTCTCAGTTGGTTGATTCAAGACTGGGACACCAGGGTGAAGAATTAAGTAATTTTATTTCAGATATCTCCTCCCATCTATGTGGAAGTGTTTCAGAATTGACCTGCTTTGTGATTGTAAGCCTTGAAGTCAAAAATTATTGTAGTTACTATGACTTTGGTTTTTTTTTTTTTTCGTCTCTTTCTTCATTCTGCATGTTAGGAACGTGGATGACACTCCAGTCAGCGACACACTATCTGAAGAAACTGGGACTTTAAGCTTTCAGCTGAAAGCAAAGTTTTAGTCTTGCCCAATGGGTTGTAAGATTTAACTATTAGAATCCCATTGCTCTGACTACCATCAACTGTTAAAATGCAGTTTTCAACAGATTACACTGAAAACTGCTAGAGGGAATGTAAGAGCTATCAGACTCCAGTATTCCAGTAAAGTAGACAAAAAACTTTCAAACTACCCTGAAATTTCAACAGGAAAGAATGGAAGAAAGTTTTCTAATGCAAAACAGAGGCAAGCAAAAGAATCTTCTTGCAACACTAACCCCAAAGTTGCTACTTGTGAGGGATGCATTTTCTATGTTGTTGTCATTGGCAAGATCACAGACACAGAAGTTGTTGACTGCTATAAGTCTGACTCCATTAGATGTATCCGGATCTCTCTCTGGATTAATGCCACTACCAAATACAAAACTTGCCAAGGCGTGATAATGTGCCAACAGGACAACAGCGTGCACCAGTTCAGGAAGAGACCAATTATTTTCCCCAGTCTTGACAAGTTTCTGAAATGAGAATAAAAAAAAGTGTAAATATAAAATTTCCGTTGGCTCCCAGCTTTTTTATAAAACACTATGTATTTTAAAAAGTGATCAATTCTTCCCTTCCAATAATACCATATTCCTTTTGCACACAAACTCTCACTGGATAAAAAAAGAGACACCAAACATATTACCTCTTTTCTTTTGGGGTTATTCTAGCCAATGCCATTCCTAAAAAGTAAATCTTGTTGGCTTTGTCACACAGAAGAATTTATTGGCTTATTCGATGCTCTAGTACGTCCCTGAATTTTTTAACTCAAGGTAATAAAGCCTAACCAGACACTTGCATACTTCTTAGCAGTTCTTATTACTGGACATTTACTGCTATTACAGGGTACGACTTAACAGGTACCTGGATGTGCTCTTTCGTGATTAACCAGGGCCGGTGTGCAAGGAGTTTGTTTATTTCATTCAGATTTTTCAGTCTTTGGGGAATGTATTCTAAACCATTCAACCACTCTGCAATCCCGCCGGTCTTCAAAAACTCATCAACGTGCATATTTATTAGGTAGGAACACTGATGTCTGGCAGCAGCCTGGAATAATTAAACACAGAGGGAAAAGGGCAGCACATTACTGTGTAATTGGATTTTGCTGCAGGTGGAAGACAGGTTACTAACACAAAACAAAAATACAATTTCATTCCAAAGGGCCATGTTTTATATTGCAATGCATTTCTATACAGTACGGAGGATTCTCCAATAAAAACTATGTTTGATTACTTTACTCTGAAACACAGAATCTAATTTAGGTTAGAAGAGATCTCTAGAGGAGACCTGGTCCAACCCCCTGCTCACAGTAGGGCTGACTTAGATCAGGTTGCTTGGAGCCTTGTCCAGACAAGATCTCCATCCCTGGAGATCCCACAAACTCTCTCAGCCCCTGTTGCAATGTCTGAACATCCTCATGGTAAAAATTGTTTTCCTAGTGTCCACCTGGAATTTGTTGTGACTTGAGTCCACTGCACCTCATGCTACTGCTGCGCACTGATGGCTAAATATCCAGAAATAAGGCTACACAGCTTTAACTGCTGTCTGTAACACCTCGCTCTCATGGGGACATGAGAAGTGTATCACTGTGGGAAACTGAGAAACATGTTCATTGCCAATTCTCCCTTCTCACTGAAAACTTTTGGCTAGGCATGCTTTATTCTGATGAAAATTGACTACAAAAATTCATCCCCTGTCAAAATATCACACTCATCTCTCCTTTCTAAAGTCTTCCTTTTTTCTTCTTTTTTAAATACACAAGTCAAGGCCGAAGGAGTAAATATATAGCCTGTTGGTACATACCATTATAGCAATGTAGTGCCTATAGGGCAAAGGAAGGGGCCCATCCATACGTAGCATATAGAACTGGCTGCGGAGGAAAGACTCCAGGTACTGAGTATGGATACTCATGACCTGTGTGATGTTGTCCAGGCGTCCAGATGTAGAGTATTCTTCCACAAGAAGATTGGTACGTTCATCCAAACCATTTGCTTGCATAACCTTAAAAATAAGATGGACAAACTTAACAGAGAAAGAGATTTTCTTTAGCTTTACCCCTGGAGAGAAACATATTGCGGTATGAAAGGTTTGCTTGTGTACAAACTTAAAGGAGATCTGGATGCTTATTTGTAAATATACATGCTTGCATGCGTGCAAATACACACATACAGATGCTACTTGTATACTGAGAACTGAAGAGCACTTTACACTGTACCTCTGTTGTTTTAATATGTTCTTATGAAAACCAAAAACATTTTTCTGTAGATCTTTCCAAAACGTCTGAACTCGCAGATACTTAAAGTCAAGCCTGTACAGACAGCTGGAAGGAAGCAAGAGCTAAATGGAAAGTAAAGCCTTTATGGAAATCTGCCTGTATAGACACACACCACCCGAGCATTCAGCCCTAAAACAAATTTCAAAATTAATAGAGAGGAACTGGGTTAGGTAACCAAATTATAGAAACAGCCTGGCAATCCACCCCTTCTGTGCTTGTATAATTGAAGAGGAGATCAAATGCTAATTTGTCCATAACGTTCAAGTATTATTTAGAATAGGAATTTAATGCTTTCTTTAAACAAAAGCTGTTCTTTAATTACTCCAACCAATCCAAACCTTGGGCACAAGATGAAATGAAACAGCAAAAGAGTAAGCAGCTCTCGCATTGCAAGCCCTGACACAGTATTAGGGCTATTACTCAGTGTTTATCACCAGGAACAGCCATTCTCAGCATGTTCACCTCTGAAGTTACAAGCACAAGACTAGAATACCCATCATTTATTCTGAAAATGAACAGTATTACACCAGCCAGCTTATCATTGCAAATACCATGACATGAGAAAACATTTTAGCCGGTTTACTGCACATCAAGGCAGAAAGTACCTAAAATCAAGAAGACACAATGCCTTTGCTGAAGTATTCTATTTAAAATACATTTTCCTTCTTTACCATGGGCTGACGAATGGGCTGTGTCTCAAATATTTTCCCATCAAATCTTATATAGAAGTTACATACAAAAAACCCACAAACAACATACTACGTTTTCACTGCACTTCCGTGGTGTAATTTGTTGTCCCAGAAAGAAAAGGAAGAAGCAGCTACACAGCCAGGCAGCTCCATCATTTTCACACGTGTAGCTCTTCACTGTGCCAGCTTACCCAAAATGATGCCTCCTCAGTTTTCCTTAAGAATGTTTTTACCATCAGAAGTTTACTCACACGTTAGAGAACATTTTATCTCAGTTATTACTGTATATCCCTCGCTCCACTGCAAGGAGTCCCCCTTACTCTTCAGCAAGTGCATCTCCCATGTATTTAAGAGATCTTTGTCTCATTTAGTATTTTCTTGGGGAAATCATACTTTTCCTGTCTCTGGTAAGGTTTCCAATCTCCAGCTTGTCAGGAGTTTTCTTTGTAACAGTACAAGTTATGGCGAAGAAATTCTGCTGACAAAATTGAAATATAATCCGGTAGGACTACACTGCTGCTATGTTAGGCATAGCAACATGCTGCATTATTGCTTCTGAGATTTATCTCCACCTATACTACTATGCTCTTCTTACTGTATATGTACTTCATCCTGATTTATTACCATCCATGGATCCACAAACATGTTTTTTTTATTCCGCTTGTAAATTCTTACGGCACTTTAACAGGAACCTTTACAATTAAGTTGCTATTGCTCCATCCATATTCCTTCCATTACGACAATAAAGCAGGCTTTGACATGAGCAGTGTTATTATGAAGATTTGTGAGACATTCAGTGTATCACTAATCTCTAACTTCATCCTTCCTATCCACTGCATTATTTCATGCCAAGGAACAGGGCAAAAAGGTAGTTGCTTGCTTAACAAACAATATTTAACATTTGTTCGTGATATTGAATAGCTGTTTTATCCATGCAGGCGGAGGTTTCCCACTTGTACTGGGGTTACTCCTTTCTGAGAGCTACACAGTGATTCCTCCGGCACCCTTGGCTAGCACCTTTACCAAGTGTTACCAGCCGTGAAATAAATTCATTAACAATTATCTCAAAATATGATATCATTTTAACTACATTTATTTTTCTGCTTTTTATACTATGAGAAAAATTAAGTTGTTATGAAGTTCGGCATCTCAATTTCATAGGAAAGGGAAGTCCTTTTCACAAGTTTGGCTGGCTGGAACTCATTCTGCTTCCCTCTTCCCAAGTCTAAAAGACTTTTCACCCTGTCTTCCTTTTTGCTTCATTATGGTTTTTTGTTGCCAGCCTTTACACTCTGTTTGGTTTTATATTCAAACCTTGCCAGTGTACAAATGGAGAGAGACCCAGAGAGCAGCAGCTACCCCATCTTTCAAAACCCCTTTTTGGCCCTTCTAGCATGTGAATTACCTGCCTTTAGCAACTACTTAGAACAAAACCATAGAAAAGGCCCCATGGTCAGCCATCCCAAATAATCAATTGATCAATAAATAATACTCTGTGAAGACTGAGATCGCAGGAGAACATCATAGCGAAGTTTCTACTTACTGCAGCAAGCTGCAAATCAAGGCTTAAGCTGAACATTAAATCATGAGCAGAAATCTTGAGTTTGAAGTCGAACAGTACCTTTCAATCCTACATTCTCTCAAGAGCCACAGTTATGGTCTAAGGAGTTAAGTCATATTTTTAGGTTCTCTCAAACTGAAGGTCAGACGCTGCTGTGAGAGCTATATAATCATACCGCTGCAGTAGTGGATAGGCCTCCCCTTAGGCCTGGCATTAAGAGTAGTAAGTGATCATGCCCCACGAGAAGAGCAGAGCAGCACTCGTGGCTGTCTCCAGGAGCGCTGGTGACCAAACCGATGTCAAATGGCACCACTGGTGTGAAAGGGCAGGGTGGTTCTTACCCACTGCTCCACAGAAACCATCGGTTTTTCTTGCGAAGGAGCTCATCTGGGTACCATGGGACAAGCAGGATGGTAAAACTGCCCTTCAGTATTTCCGTTTTTAAAACTACCACCTGCCCAGCCCAACTGCAAACTTACTTCGTTCTCTGGTATAAAGGCACTTGGTCCTCTTGTCAATGGTGGGGAGACTTGTACTCTTTTTTCCTGCAAAACAGTCACATAATTGGGTCAGCATCAGGAATATCATACTGACTCACATTATCTCACAAGATGAGATCTTCAAGGCCTGGATTCGGTTCTCTTTTCCAGGCCACCTGGGTGTTTTACAGCCCACTGAGGAGGTGAAGCCACCACACCACGTTGGTTAGATCAACTTTGGACGAATGAACGGCACCAATTTTGGCAAGGCCTAAGACAGAAAAAACCCAACAAAACCTAATCCCGGTTGGTTTATAGACCAGCTTGAAGATACAAAGACAACAGCAATAAAACATTTGGCAGGATGCTAAAATTGGCCATTTACTGGATTGAATGGAAGTTTGGAAAGCGGAGGGGAAAAAAAGCCACACTCAGGAAATTCTAAGCAAAATGCTGTTTTCTTCAGTATCAGCATCTAATGAGATCCTCAGTGCTGACGAGCACTTTGAGTGTCAAATATTGGCAAGAAAAGCACAGTCCATGCAAACTAGCAAGACCCAATTAAAGACTTGTTCTAGAAACGCGATGGAAGGGCTGCCTCGCTCAGCTGCCGAGGCCGGAGGAGACCACCACATGCAGTACGAGCCTTGGTGCGCAAACCCCACCTAGAAGTCATGAAGCACCCACTGAGGATGATATATTTAGTACAGAACAGGCTGACAGCTCAGCAAGAGCCACAGGACTTTTTTGATTTAATAGAGAGAAGAAATTGAACTAAGATAAACTGTGGAGGGTTTCACAGTGTGGCTACTGACAGCCAGAGAGGTGAACGGACCTTGGGGAGGCTGCCCACTCCTCTGGTTCACCAGGGGCAGGACCAGCACTGCCCATGTCATTCCTGACCAATGTTGGTCCAACCTTCTCCTAATGACCCTCCTGGAGGTTCCTCCATCTCTCCAGGTCATTCAGTTCCTCGGATCTTTAGAAAATTTTCCTAAACTCTAACCTGAATTTCCCTTGCAGTAATTTAAACCTGCCGCTTCTTGTCTTTTTTCTTTTTTTCCTCTTTACAGTTCTATTCCAGCTATCTGGAAACTATGGCTGCACACTTTCTCAAGTCCTTGATTGCACCACAGCATTGGTGACCCTTAATAAGTTATCCATCAACAGCCATATGGGATTTGCATACTAAATATTTTGTGCCCTTTACATAAAAGTCCAAGGTTTTCCATAACAAATGACCCTTAAATACCTCTACCAGGGTCTTAAGCTTAATTGCCATGTGCACAAACAGCAGCGCTGGTCCCAGAAGGAGTGTGCCACCGACTTCCACACAGGAAAATGAAGCCACTGGAGCTGCGTAACTATTGTCCTGCTCCTTGAAAACATCCTGTCCTTTCTAAATTAGATTATGAGAAAACATGCAAAAATCAGCAGCGATTATTCAGGAAAGATGTTCCAAAGCAAACTCTCGCATGACAATTAGATTTGTGACTTTGGAATAATGAGCTGCTAAAAGATGCAGAAATAAGCTGGATCTACTGTGTGAAGCTCAGCAGCCGTGAGACAACTTACTGCAACTGCTGCCTGCTGCCATAGCCCTAAAATCCCGTAAAAGACTTCCTGTGAATCAAATGTACTCAGTCTAAAATAAGAAGAAAGGGTGTGGAGAGACCGGGTATCTGCACGTGCAACCCCTTCCTCGCACAGCTACACATGGCACAGAAGGACATCATCTAGCTTTAAATACACAACCTTGCTAGCAGCCAGTCATTTCTGCCAGCGTTAAAAAAAGAAATGCTTTCCAAGATTGCTATTAAGGTTGCATTTCACTCGTTTTATGACGAGTGGGTATCTGGATGTTAGAGTTTAAAACCTTTATTTCATACTGAATAATCTGGAGGAAGCAGCTTGTGCGAGCGGGACAACTTGGATAGCTGTAAAGCGTCAGCTCCACATGGAGCACAGGTCTAAACTGGAGCTGAACCATTGCCTTCTCCATCTTGCTCTCTGACCTATACCCTGCTTCCTCAGGCTCTCAAAGCTGGTCCTCGAGGCCAGACCAGGGCAAAAAAATGCATATGCTGCTTCTAGCGGGATCTGGGCTCTGTTCCCCTGTTTCCCCATTCAGTGTGACTGCTATTACTCCTTTGACCCTGCAGATAAGCTACTGCTGAGAAGGACGGGAGGAAAGGGTACTTGGGTGCATCAACGTAAGCAAGTATCTCCAAATAATTCCTGTGAGCGATGACAGAAAGCTAAAGAGATAGTCAGACACAGAACACAAGGTGTGCTAAATATACTACAAAAAGGACAAAACCCAGCTTCTTTTGGGTGATGGTAGTTCCAAGAAACAAAAGCCTGGAAAAATCAGACAAACAACCAAGACAAACAAGAACAAAAAAGCAAAACCCCAAACATGATAGTTCAAGTTGGTAAATCTAATCATGGCAAAGTTTCAAGGATCTGGGTTTTTTTTCTATATTTGAAGCGTTTACTCTTTCCTTCCATCAACACGGAAGATTACTTTGCCTTCATGTCAAGACTTTCATTTTATTAAAACTAGTTAAAACAAGATTGTCAGAAGAAGAGAGGCAAATATCATCTGCTTGCACAAGTTCTCAGGATACTATTAATAAAAACATGGGAAGTTTACAAGCATTAAGAAAGATAACGTTGGCTTTGTCAAACTGTAGATAAGAACCACTGTTTCTGGGCATGCTTTATCTAAAGTAGTGATTTAAGGTCTACCCAAGAACCCAAACATGAAAAAACTACGTAGGGGAATTAAAAAGCAACATTGCAGATATATGGTCCTTTACGGTGAAAGTTCTTGCAAAGCTTCTCGTTTCCCAAGAAAGTGGGTTTGTTTTCCTGTCCAGCTGGTCTCTGCAGGTTACACTAGCTATTGCTAAGTCAGCCGGGGTCCCTAATATCTTATTTGAAACTGGATTCTTATGCTAAGTGGCTGAAGCAAGAATCAGGTTGCTCAGCAACCAAAATACCATACGCACGTATACCAGCCATTTTCTGCTTCACATTCCTCCAGAAACGCTGGAGTCTGAATAAGTTATCTTAAAGGGTTTGCAACCAATTCCACTTACGTCAAAACTAGAGCCTTTTTTGGGTTTGCTTCTTCAGAAGGAGAAAGATGATGAAGAGCTTCAAAGATAAGCAGAGAAAACTGAGCCTGGGCAGGTTACTGGGAGAGGGGACACTGCAAGCCAGAGCCCAGAAGCAGGTTTCACAGTAGCACGCTGCGGTGTTGGACGGCAGGAGGAGACCTCTGCAGAGCACAGGAGAGCTGCTGCAGGAATTCCTGAAAAAACAGGCCTGAGCAAGCTGTATCTGTGACTTGATTTCTTTCCTTAAGCCGCGCTTGGAACGGTGTTGTGAGCTAAATACCAGGAATTCTAATAGTGATGAAATGGAACCATTCCCCATTGCACGTCTATAATTGTCGTGGTTTGGGCAAGAAACACCTTCATCCTTGGACAAGCTCTGCCCAAATTCCCCCAAAGCCAAAAGCTGTGACTTGCCGTCTCACGGATTTATTTTTAGTTATGGCAGTGACCGGGCACCTTCCCTCCAGAGCCAAGAGCCGCAGGCTCTGGGACATGGCACCTGCATCCCAAATAGCTGCTGGGCTGCTGCGGCAAAGGCAGGGATGCCAGGGCCACCCGGCTGGCAACGCAGCCCTGAAACCGAAGCGAGAGCAAGCGCAAACCCGGCCGGTGCTGAGGCAGCACAGTGGCTTTCCTCCCAAAGCCTAAAGCAAAAGAAATAACCCTTTTTCCTCTTCGCTATCACATGAGTCACCGTGTCCTCAGGCTTTAAAGAAACACCTATTTTTAGCAAGCTGTAAAAGGAGGCTGTTTTATTTGAGAACGGAGCCGCTAGCTGGCAGGGCGGATCGAGCAGCTGGTTTGGGAAGTACTTCTGAATGCCCAGGAACGCAGAAAGCACAGGCGAGAAGCAAGTGGTCGCACCAGCGCGGGTGCACGGGGGCTTCTCACACCTGTGGCACATAAAAGCTCATTCATGCTGAACTCCACATTAAGGTGGTCATGCTGCAACTGGGGGAGAAAAGAAATCACCAGGAAGAAACACTTTGCACTTCAAGATGGAATTTTGCGAGTCATGGCAATGCTGCCACTCATGTCCCTGTGAACTTCTAGAGCAGAGCAAGTGGCTGGGAAACATCCACAAAGGGGCTCAGAGCCTTCAATCCAACCAAAATTGCCACCGCTATAAAGACATCAGGATAACAAACAACACTAGATCAAATATAAATCCTATGGGCATCCCAAAATTAGCTTCTCCTGAGGAACAAACTTTTTCCTGAGCAAGCTGGAATTTTTTGGGGAGGAATATTTATTATACCTCTTCTTATATTGTAATCTACAAGCAATTTTGCTTGTAGAAATGCTACCTAGCATTTCTAAGGATCTTTGTTATCAAATTCAGTGGTCTATCTCTTTATAACATACATTATTACTAGATATTAGGAAGAATTACTTTACTGAAAGAGCGGTCAGGCACTGGAACAGCCTGCCCAGGGAGGTGGTTGAGTCACCATCCCTAGAGGTATTTAAGAAACTTATAGATTTGGCACTTCAGGGCATGCTCTAGTGGCAGAGATTGTAGGGGGTTTTTTTGTGTGTGTATGGTTGGACTCAATGATCTCAAAGATCCTTTTCAACCATTAATATTCTATGATTATCATCTGCAACAATAATCTGGAGCCAAGCCCATCACTGGGACACCAACATGGAGACATCTCCATTTCTACGAGGTGTCTAACCTTCTCCAGCAGAAAGCAAGAGCAAGGTGCAGTGCCACTGAAACCAGGAGTTGAGTGCCATTCAAGACTCCCTCGAGTCTCCTACTTGGCATCCAACCACGGCCCCAGAAGGGAATGGGCTTCCCATAGGTAGGTATCGTGTCGGCCAGTCCCTATGGATGCCCTGGAGACCCTTAAGCATCCTAAATTGTACTTAATGCAGGAGCTGGGCACCGTGGCCCTGGTCGCAGCACTTGGAGTGCAGTTTGGGTTACCCTCAGACCTAGCGACCGGTGAGGCAGGTACCTGCTGGGCTTTGCCACCTGCAGCAGGTGTTTGGACACTGAGGGTAGGAGCGGCGAACTGGGTTTAGGATTCTAGATCTGGGGCCGAATTTCCCCAAAGGGATCGATTTTATCCCAGTCTCAGATTTATCTTGCAGTTCTTCAAAATACGCCAGTTCAATCTCATGGACCTGATGCTACAGAGCCCACTTTTGGTTTTCAGTCTGGCACACACAGAACCCTTGTGTTTTAGCTCACGTGGCACAGGCATTTGCATTATTTGCTGCTGGTTAAAACCCTGCCTACAAACGGGCTTCTACTACCCCAGTTATTGTTTACTGAACACACTCCCAGTCTTGGTTCTTGGATCCGGAGCAGGGTCCACCCCCGTTTGCTCTGATCACAGCTAAATGCTCTGGTCTTCATTAATGCCTACAATAATTTTACACTTATACTGGACCGTCTGCTCATTCTATGCTCGCTGAAGACAAAAGAAAGCATGGAAAAAAAATAATATCTGAACACTGATTGCATCTTACCTTCTGCTATTATTCAAACCCTTCCTTGGGATGCAAGAGGGATTTTTTGTTATTTCTACATATGCCAAACTGCATTTTAATTTATTCACCTAACTTTGTCGGAAGAACAGTTTAGAAACATGGCAGAAGTTTAGGACGCATCCCATTCATTTTAGGTGGAAATTTCAATACTTTTCATAAATGTATAGAGGAATAATATAATAATTAAAGCTACACATAGTCTTGCTGCTAACAGAAAACCAAATAGACACAGCTTATTTGCCTTCAAATGTCAGTACTCCTGAGAGGTTCTGATTGACAAGAACAAAAAAGTGTATCCATCAAAACTGTGAAATCTTGAAATTTATTGACAAACACTTATTGAGATATTTTTTAAAGAAAAAAATCTGTTTATGGCACCTAATGTAATAAAATCATGAGCTTTATAGCTTCAGAATGTGTTCTGCAATTCAGCTCCAATTAAGTTTGTGCTGCATGGTCAAAAATTTGGATACACGTTAGAGGGATAAACCTTGGTGTCCTGTTTTTCAAAACAATTTCCATAGAAAGAAAAGAGACAAAAGAAAAAAGAGAAAATGTGAAGAGGAGTAAGTTGAATGATGTACAACACTTTATTTGCTGACGGTGCAGAACTCCTCTTTACAACTGATCCATTCCTATAATTAAACCCAGGACATATCTCCAGAAGCAATAAAAGGGGTGTTCAGAACAAACAATGTCAAAATGTTAAGAGTTCACAAAGTAAAAGTCCTAGCCTACAGTCATTTGTTAAGGGTATTTCAAGTGATTTTGCAACGGTTTCTTCCTCTTAACAGACTGTACAACTCCCAAAAATGCAAACTAAGCGATAAAGATGAAAATTAGCAGAGGAAGTCAAACAGTAGGAAATCTTTTTTATGGAACAGCATTTCAAAATACTTAAACCAGTCACTTTTAACATCAAGAATTTGGCATCTTTGTGCCTAACAGCTGATGAAGTGTTGCAAGGAGCTGGGAAGAGAGCCAGTGCAGTACAATTGAGGGGAGCTTTTGCTTTGGTAACAGGTTACAGCCCTTTTGGATTTCACACAATAAAAGGAAGCCTATCCCAAGTTCCCATCCCTCCACCAGCTATTAAGAACACAATCCACACTAATTAGAAACCAAAGGGCAGCAATTTCTACCCAACCCAAGATGGATGGCCAGGCAGCAAAAGTCCAACAGTGGTTCCTCGATCTTTGAAAGATATCCGGTACACCCAAATCTACTGGAGAAAAACTCAAGTGAACGCGCAGTTACTGGCAGAAAAGCCTATCTCCTTCTTTCATAAAGAAAGCCAACATCTACATCCTCTTTTAGTCCTACTTCTATCGTATCACGCTCCCTATCCGGGAGGTAATTTCCTTTAACCAAAACCAACCTTCAACTGCAACTGGGAGCAGACAGGCAAGGACTTCAAGTCAAACGTCAGAGTAACAGGCATGCTGCAAAACACTTCCTTATTTAAGAAGTCCTAACTGTGTTTGTATTTTTTTCAGAACAGATCTGAATATATCAAGACACACCTGTAATTCAACATTGGCGTCACTGAAGTACAGAGTACATCTAAATGAGAAAGTAAGGCTGAGGGTCTTGACTGGAAAGATGGAGAGATCTTCATGAGAAGATCTGTCCAACTAAAGGTGTCAACAGTCAAACCTAAACATCAATTACTAATACATGAAAAGGCTGAGAGACAGTCATTTCTTCTACTTCCTTGTTGCTAGAGATTCACTTCCACCTGATTTAAGCCAAATTCAAAATCTGAATTCTTATCAATGCCTCAATCCTTATCAGATACCGAGGGTGAAACTCTAATGACCAAACACAGACACTCAAATCAGAGTTAGCCGGCTGGACCCTCATTACAATGGAAAAAGAAAGGTGACACTAATTCAGGATGAGATCAATCACACCATGGAAAAGCCTCATTTTCCTCCATAGACTAACAGGAATCCATGGCTAACCAGATCAAACTTAGTGATCTGAAGCTAGGCAAGACACTTACCCAGCAGACAACGAATGGTTTTCTGGGCTACTTCGGCCTTTAAAAAAAAAAAGAAGAAAAAAAAAAAAGTCGAGGAACAAAGCTTCCCTGTTATCAGTCCGTGAAGAACCTCGCGTCCGTCCCTCCCTGCACGCCCAGTGGTAACAGTGGAGTTTATGTGCTCCCCAAGAAATGCCCTCAGGACAGAAGATCTTGTGATCGTCAAGATGACTCAAAATCCTACGAGCACGGCAGAAGAGCATTTTCTATGTTTCAACAGCATCAGATATCAAGGGCAAAAGTCACAGTGGAAAACTTCAGCAGTTTAAGCTGAGACTTGTTTTATCTGTACCTTGGCCCACTTCCACCTTCAGATTTAGCCCAAGTGTGACACACTGAGACAGATCAATATTATCTCATTTGGGGAACGTAGCCTCTAGACACTAAATTGGCATAACTGCATCTAGTTAATCTGCCTCATCATGAGCCAGAACAGCAATGCTGCTTGCTAACGCAGAGTCTCTGAAGCAGCTCGGCATATCCTTTAATCCACCGCCTCCTGCGCAGAGCGCTGCCTCGTCCTGCCCGAGCACAGCCCGTCGAACCGAGCCTGGTTCTGCTCTGCCAGTGGGGTCCCACGTGCTTCGGAGGCTGCGTGCTCAGCGTGGGTGAGGGCAGCAGCCGTGGTCAGGCGTGTGGGCTCTGTCCTCCCACGGAGAGACCGTATCGACTTCCCCACTCAGTCCACGCAGCAAACCACTGCCGACAGGTAGAACAAACGCTTGCCAGAAAGCACAGATAAAGCAGCAGCTGCTCTGACAGGCCTGAATTAAAACCTAAGTTAACTACTGATAGCACAGCCTTTATACAATACAGTAATTGAATGGTTAAATACTTCAATTCATAAATACACACGCATTTGATTTATTGGGCATGCTGCCAATCGGAGAGGCATAACTGGTAGCTATTAAAGAAAAAGAGAGAAAGACTCCTAGGGCTATGTAAATTTGTCATGTATCCCTGGCAGAACTGCCTCCCAAGAATGCTCTGCCGAATTTTTAATAGAAGTATTGTTTGAAAATATATGCCTTGTAAGCAAGCAAAATTGAATGGTAGTCATCCATACTGTAAATGCATAATGGCATCCTTCTACTGTGAAGAAAGCAGCTTAGGGGTTTTTTTAAGAAAAGTATTTAAAAGATGCTAAATGTTCAAACCAGTAGATTAATATAAGAGCAGTGCATAGCAAAATACTCCAACAATATGTTTTAAAGAAAACCTTTAACGGACTCACTTGCAATTCATTCTGGAACATCCTCAAGTGCCACAGTATTCCTGCAGAGATCGTGCTCACCGAGGGCTTACAGAAAGGAAGATGCACTTAAGTGCAGGTTACTATAAAAGCAGACTGAGAGAAGTGTTCAACCAGGGTCTGGCATGAAGGCTGCATTCTCTCACCTTTCCTCTTTGGCACTGCCATCACATTCATTACGACAAAGAGCGGAGAGAGAGACAAGTCAGGTGCAGCGTGTCGCACCTTAAAACATTAAGACTTACATTTTTACCAAGGGTAAGACTCTTAAGGTTATGGCTGCACCGCAGTTGCTAGCACAACTCCTGCTCTTCTAGAAATATTTAAAGGTAGTTTTAAAGAAGTCCCTGGCTAACAGTCGTTTTAGAGAAGTCCTTGGTTAACAGTTCCTAAGTCAGGCAGGGGCATGGAGCTCAGCTGCACAACCTGCTTGAGAAACCAGACAAACACTAATTCAGCCACTGCCGAGTTTTCAGTTGAAATGATGCAGATAGAGAGTTCAGACCGAATGGTATCATCAAGAGGTCTGCTCACAGCAAGTATGGACTTCTACCTTTGCACCTCAATGGGAAAAATAATAACAATATCCTCCTCCGATTAGCATCTCAATCCTCCTGCAGTTGCAGGGGAGGAAGCTGGGCTCTGACCTCTGCACCAGCTCGCTGACATTGTTTCCTTCCCAGCTTCAGAAGCACCAAGGCCGCTCTGGTGTCCTGGCTGCACAAGGTATTTTGCTGGCTGAGGTGTTCATCAAGCCATGCTCGTGACTATTATCAAACACCACCTGTTTACTAACCACCAAACAGTAAAAAATCTCTCCTAGCAAAGCATGGAAACCCACCAGAGGGTTTAACCCAAGAAGGCAAAGGCTGGGGATCTTTCCAAAGCGAAACGCTGTGTGGGCTGTAGCTGTGAGATCTCAGAGCACACAGCCCTGCTTCCCAGGCACTTCCACTACCTTTCACCGAGTATTTCATCACGCAATGCCTGGTTACAGCTCTCAATTCTTGTAGCTGTTCTCTTAAAATGTGCTCTGCCTGCTCCCCTGTTCGGCCAACCAGTAAGAACTATAGAATCAGGTTGTTTAAGTGGAAAGTTTGAATTTTAGCAGAAGGGCAGCGCACTTGCTGCACGGGAGCATTTCGTCGTCTGGAGCGTTATCACAGGTGCTTCTTCACTGCATCTCAAAGAAAAGGTAAAAACACAGAAGCCACTCACTCCAGACATAAACTCACCACGTGTCCCTGCCAAAACTCCCTCTTAATAAGTCTGTGTCCTTGTAAAAGTTTTCAGCTCAAGAAAAACTCTTAGTGAGCAAATAAATAGTGTCCCAGAATACGCTGCCACAGAAACATGCTCCCAAGCACCTTTCACTTACCAGGTACTATATAAAACCAAATTCTATTCTGAGACATAGGAAAGTCAAGCAGATGGCAGAAGCATGGGTTTTCAAACTGCTTTTCCCACACACTTTATATACAAAATGATCACAGCGGTTATTTTAACTCTGTGTGCAGGAACTATCTTAAAAGTCGCGGAAGTAACTTGCCAAAATTCAGAAAAACAAATCCTCTCACTCAGATAAAAGAGGGAAATGTGCTCAGCTCAGTACTGGAGCACCCCCTCCCCCTAGCCAGCCTTCTGCCATCTTTTTAACATCGGATTGTGAAACACCGTAGCTCGAGTCTTGGAAAGCTACTCTGAAGTGCTGAGCTTGCTGTCACAAGCATGTCAAGATATTTTAATTGATTGCCTCCTGGCTGTCACAGACCATGCATAGTGCGCTTTTACCACCTCCAATAAAAGGATTAGGAACCAACCAGCAGGTGACAAGCTCAAGCAGAGGTACTTAACCTTTTCCACAATGTGGAACTAAGCTGTGGAAATCCTTGCCCTAAGATGCTGCAGACACCTGAAGTCAGTGTGTGTTCAAAAGTGAACTGTTCAAGCTCTTGGGAGAGAAATGCAAGAACGGTTATTAAATATGGAGAAACCACCTCCAGCTCAGAAGAGTTTTCAAGTTTCAAATCAAACTTGAAGACTGGGAGTCAGTGCTGAGGCACTGTCACAATGAGCTTGTTCCACTTGGTGTCCTCTTCCTTACATACCTTCCTTTGTCCACCTTAGATACCTTCCTTTGGCTACCATCAGAGACACCAGGACATCGAGTATCAAACGGACACACTATACCTGCTCTAATGCTGTTACATTATATACCTGCAGCAGATTGTTTCAAGAATACTAATTATTCTATAAATGCTATTAAAAAATGAAATCTATTTTCTAATATAGATAGGAATTGGCATCACCCAAAGAGACATTTCAACTGAACTGGACCGTTGTAGAAACAAGCATTTTGCTAATCCAGTCTAAAAGATGCAACCCATCTGTTGTTAGTTTTAGTGGCCAGCTCAGCCCAAACCACACCACCACATTATGGAGCTCCTTAGTGCCTGGGCGAGCACATTCCTACACTGTCTGTTCAACACAGGCAGTATCATATCTTTTACTTCATAATCTTGAGTACATTACACTTCAGTTATTTACCAATGCTGTTTTTAGGAAGCAAATGTTACTTTTTTGCCCTTTTCTGAATGTGCCTCATCAGAAGTGACATCAGTGTAGATCTGAAAAAGGTCAAGAAAAATACCCTGAAGGGTTAAAACATGAACAATGACAATATAATTATCTACCCTTCCTACTCACTTGATGGGCAGATGATGTTTGTTTAGATTCATGGTATCTACCTGGAATAATATAAGCAGATGTTGGCTGTGTTACCTCACCATGAAGAACTTCAGCTAAGCTCTTCACATTAAAATTCAAGCAGATATAAAAATATTAAAACATGAGGCTGACATAAGGTTTATAGTTTATAGCAAACAAAACTTGTGGCCAACGTTCCTTAAAATCTTAAAAGTTAATTCTAAAAAAATAAGCCCCCTTGGCACAAGTTTCTCAGACGAATGCTCATGTACAATTGATGACCACCGAGCATCTTTGTTACAGATCAAAACACGTAAGGAACGCTGGTGCTATTCTCACAGCTCTGCCTGGAAAGGGATAGTCCCCCTGGATATCCAAAAGGAGTAATGTCCTCTTGCTTTAAGAGAGCACCTTTTTTTGCCATCTTTCTTTGGTTGATGACTCAAACAGAAAGAACGTGCCTGACGAACAATAAAATCTGCCTGACTAACACGCTTTACCTCTTGCCTAAAGGTACAATTTCCAAGAGCAAGCGCCTTGCTGTCTAAGCCAGAAGTTTAAGCCTTTTTTGATTAGTTGACTCGTAAGCAGTTTTTAGAAGGAGGTGGCATCTACACTGTACCTCTGAGTTTACTGGAATAAGTTTTCCTACACAGTCTTCTTGAAAGAAGTCCAGAGAAATCTTACAGGTACTAGGGCCACAGACGGAAAACCACAGGTGAGCCCTTTGGATTCCGCACCTGATAGGAAATCCTAAAATAGTCACCAATTAGAGCAAATTATTTCTCCAAGGAGTCTTGTTTGCAAAGGCTGGAGATGTTTTTGCAATGAGCAGGGAGCTGACATGCTCACTGCTTCACGTTTGATTAGTCTGGGAGAGGTTTGGGCAAGAGACTGACAGAGGAAAGGCTTCAGCTCGGAAGCACGTCTGAAAGCCACCAACTTGCTGGAACAACCATAACAATACTCGCAGTCAAGCAGTTTCTTCCTCTTTCTTCTTCTTCTTTTTTTAAAGAACATTTTACATCTTAAGCTACATCTCACCAAAGTGAGTCATACTGAGATACAATCTCCAAAACACACTGACTTCATGTGGCTGAGCTGGTGGCAGCAAAGACCTAAGATACAAATGTGTTTTCCTGACAGAGCTTAAAAGAGATGCTGATGTTCAAAAATGAAGACTCATAACTGTTACAGAAGATTTATTGCATGTAAATAGAGAGACGTGCCCAGAGACAGATCAGCCATTCCTGCTCTCTTCAGCCGTCCAGGCCAGCAGATTGGCAGAACTTCAGATTTACCTCCAACCTCAGAGCTGACAGGCACTACTGTCTCCTCAGATTACTGCCTACATTTACATTACCTTTTAGTGACTCCACAAAAAAATCACCAGCAAGTACTACAGAAATAACAAACCCACTTATTTTATACTCTGCCTGAATACAGACTTAGGTAGCTATGGAAGAGTGATTAACGTGCGTTGCCTAATGAGACCCTCCATTGCGTTACGGTCTACTTGCCCTTTTTCTGAATGAAGTCACCAAACCCAAACTGAGACCTTGCGTCAGACTAAGCCCAACTCGTGAGAGACACGTTCCCAGCCTCTATTTGCACCCAGCTTAGCTCTGTACAGATAGACCATGGACCGGGTATTCCAACTTTTCCGGGAAACAAGAACCAACGCCATAGACCTGGCTTCTCAAACAAGACCAATTACTCATGTTGGATGGCTGGATGCTGCCTCTAAGTATTCATGAGGCACAGCTTAACCCAAAGGAGTGTCCCACACAAAACACCAACAGTGCTGGATAGTCAAACTGCTTTTGCTTGTACTGCAAGTTTCTGTTGGATAAATAGGTCAAGTAACTACAGCTTTATCTAATGCCTTTTGCATAAGTGACATAAAGAGCAGGGGCATGGAGGGAGACCTTCCTTCCGCCTCTATTCCCATTTTGCATTTCTAAGCTGTATGTGAAAGACGGCTCCAGCACACCTCCCCTTGGTGCAGACTGCTCTTTCCCCACTCCTCCTCTGCCCAGGTGTAACAACCACTAAGCTCCCTCTCCCCGAAGAACTACACCACCGGCTGCAGGCTCCGCTCCGTCAGCCTTTAATTACACTACAGTTGACCTTTTCAACCAACACACCTTTTCTTCTAACTACTTGTGAAGCACCAGTGTTGAAGTGAGACAACAAGTTTTAAATTGTAGGAGTAGAAGTCACTTATCTCAAAGCAGGCTCAACCTGCATTTTTCCTAATGTTACTGCCTCATCCAATCTTTCCCCAGTAACGCAAAATTTAAACTACTAATGTAAATGAACAGTTTGAGTTTTCTGAAAGTGACAGAAGTTGAAATAAAATTATGAAGTCTCCTGAAGCATTAATACAGCTGGTATTAACAGCTGGAGTTCTTCTAGTTCAACACTTCTGCTGTATTTCTTTAACTGTGGAGACTGCAAAGTGTAAAAATATTAAATATGGTGGAGAAACAGAATAATAATGATAAAAAAATCGACAGGGAAGAAGACAAAAGGCTGTATGACTATTTCAGATGCATTAGAGCTTATCTTCTGTATTTCAGAAGAAGCAGCTAACCGGTCAAAATGAACGGTTGACTAACGAACATCATGCACGTGAAGTGTTGTTTTAACGCATTTCCCACCACTAGGGACTACAAGTTTCCACTGCAGGATGCTAATGAAGAGTCCTGATTCAGAGTTTTCTGGCAATAGCGCTCTTGAGCGAAAACTGATGCAACTCCGTTAAAGAGGACTTAAACCAGGGCTGCTAGAACTGCTGCCGCTGCACTCAACAGGTGTTCCAATCAGCCTTTGGAGAGGAAAGAACAAGACAGCTTGTAACAGGGAGAGAGATGTGATGCTTCAACTTTAAATTTTCATTTAGAGTGTGTTGTTATCAACTTATTACTACACTACTACTGCACCTTTTGAACAGCGTGCTTCTACCTCATATATGCTTCATACGATGTATAACATATGCGTGCATCCACTCTTAAGTCCAGCTTATAGAGTTAGTAGTATGGATGCTTCCACATAAACAGTTGCCTTACTTTTCAAACTCTAAGCTAATTATTGCAGTAAAGCAATGAGCGCTCAGTGGAATAATCAAATCCTCACGCCTATTTCCAGGAAGGGTCAAGGTTCACTCTGTTTGCTGAACAGCCAGTGGGTATTTGCATGCAGGCAGCACAGTTGATTTCAAGACACAAAACATATTGTAGTAAAGCAACATTTCAAGTGTTCTTCCATGCTGGATGAGATCCAGCTGGTGTCAGGTAGAATATTTAGACAGCGTGTAGGCGCTCCATTTCATTAGAGGTCTAATCAAATTTCTAAATGCTAGAACAAATTACTATTTCCACACCTCTAATCAGCAACAAGGGTGCTTTACTGAGAAGAATGTCAATCAACTCCAAGGGAATATTTTTTATTTTTTCAGTTAATAGAGATAATTACATTAAAACAGATCTAGAACCATATGGCCAAACCCCCTCCAGATACATTTAACCAATAATGTAACTAAATTCCCTTCACCACATGCTAAAGGAGGAGATACTAAACATATTTACAAGCACATGCTATTAGATTAGGTTCAACGCCGTGAAGATACTGTCTTATTAAATACTTATTAAATATTTTTTAACTGTACAATTCATACAGAGGAGAGAACATATGCTGGCTTTCAGTTGTTTTGTTGGTATCAGCCAGAACAAATCCAACACAGTAATAAACAGCCCAGAGATAAAAGATGATTTTGAGCAAGCAGCTCTGTACTGCTCTAAGAATGGCTTATACTAAGACAGCTAGTACTTCTTCGCTATCATCAACGTAACTCTGCTTTACTTAGGGTCTGTGGAATTGCTCATAAGCACAAATTCTTAATTCCCAAGTAACCTACAAGTCACATTTAATGTTCACTTTTGTGTGAAAACGTTAAATGAGGAGTCATCCTTGCAACCATTCCTCCCTTCTAAGGAAGAATTGATCCTTTAAAGTATCAAAAGACTCTAAAAGAGTCTCTCTAGTTTCATGTCAAAACTAAGTTAAAATTTAATACACTTTAAAACAGATAAACAATCATGCATTTTGATTCCGAGGTGCAGCAACTGAGACATACTGGTTGCATTTGTGAATTTATTGCTCATTCTGAATACATGAAAAGCTAAATTTAAAGTCACCTTTTACTTTTCTTCCAAATGTCTTCTGTGCTGAACAGATAATAGGGACCTAGGGTTCCACATAATTCTCAAGAATGCGGTTTCTCCTGGCTTTCATACATGTTAACCTAGTATTTGTGTACTTTGGAAGACTTAAACCCCAACCGTAAGGGTGGTCCACGCACTGACCACACAATATGGAGCAAATCCATGAGGAGCTAACTTCTTGTGTGATGCAGGCTTATCCCTTCAGTCCCAGCCTACTCACAACACATGAAGCCAGGAATACTTCATATTCGTCTCCACCATTATTTTTTCCCACCTGATCCCCTGAGGAAGGGGACTGTAGGTAGCCTCATGCTGTTACCAGGTTCACTAGGTTGTGTGCCGAGCTCAGAATCCATTAGAAATCCATTGCCAGTCAAACAAAACCAGATGCTTACCTTGAAAGAAACTGAGAGTCATTAACAAGAAAAAAAATATAGATGTTTAATCATAAGATTGTATCTGTTTGTTTATCTTACTCCAGTTCAGGTAACCAGGGACGTTCCGGAAAGATCCACGATACCTTTCTAGATTTCGGGCACTGACTTCCATCTCCTATCCTAAGCACCATCACTTATACCCCGTTCAGCCCCTCCCTAACTCAGGTCCCTGAATGGCACAAGCCCTAGCAGAAAAAAGCTTGCTTTCAATTTAAATAAGATTCAAGAATGAAGATATTTGTATAAATCAATGGTTGACATGGTCTACATCAAGAAAACAGTTTCCCAGTGTCCCAAACACGCAATATTAACTATCATCTACACCAGCGTTTTGCCCCAACTGATAGTTATCCAGTGTCTGATATGCAAGAAGCATCCTATAATAAGAATTTGAAACTAGTGGTTAAGAGAGACATTTAAAATTAACGCCCCTTGATCATGGCCTCCCCTATTATCAGTAACACTAGTTTGCCCAGGGCGGCATACTGAGAAGCCCCTAAAATTTCTTGGACTATCCCTAACAGCATTGGATGGACTGACTGGTAAACAGCCAGAAAAAGTTGTTTGTGGAGAATATTCCCACCTCCCTTTAATGGAATTTCACAAGATACTTGAGTCATCTGCATTACGCTCCCTATAGCTTCTACTTAAAGCGCACAGACTACCGGGCTGGGTTGCAGAGCCAACAATGGGAAGGACCTCTGCACACAAACAGGAACACCTGCAAAGAACAGAGAAATTAAACAGCATAAATTACTTCCATGCAGGTTTTTCCAAAGCTGATGAGGTGCAATTTCTCATTAACTGAGGTCTTCCTCCTGACGATTCGAATTTCTTTTCTACTGAAATCACCCCTTTTCCCCTCAGTCTATTCTGACCCACTTAGACAAAAGCCAATATTCAGCCTGGACAAGCAAATTACGTTTGCGACCCCTTCTTATTCTCCAGGGCTGGAAATGGAAATCTGATAATAAAATCGCCAGACCAACTCCCCTAGCTTCACAAAGCCAGGGGAGAATTATACCGCTATCTTCTCTCGCTCCGATCTCCCTAACCAGAAAAAAAGGTTCAAATAAAGAACCAAACGAGTATTAACAGCTCCCTCGTCAATGTGGGAGAGAGGAAAAACCAAGGATGCTTAACAAACCATATTACTCTTTTTTTCAGATTTCAAAACACCGCCATTTACAGAGATGTGAAATTTGAAGCGCTAATTAAGTAATATACATAAATTTAAAGCAAATGCTCACAGAGCCCGCATCCCCAAACCACAGCCTGCGATTTGGCTAATGCAACGCACCACTCCTACCAGCAGCAGTACGTCTTAACAGAGGACAACCTCCAGGCTTGGCTAACCCACTCCCAACACTAAACCTCAAAGTTTCTTTTGAAGAAAATCCTCCTCCCCACTTTCTTTCCTTTCCTGCCTCCACTCACTTGGTGTAGTTCAGAGAAGACTGGGTTTTTTTTGGTTTTGTTTTTTTAAAATAAAAGTTACTGTTCTAAATGAGCGTGGTTCCTACGAGGCCACCTCTTACAGCTTCTCATTGCAAAACAGCGTCCTTCACCAGAGGTTCATTTCACTCATGCCACTCTCATTACAGGTCTAATGAAAATTTAATAGTTCTGCCTTCTTATTTTCAGGACATGACACTAGAAAGGTCAAAGGGAAATTTTTTACACTAGCTTTTAAGGGAAAAGTGGAAGAGCCCAGGACCCTTCAAGACTGGGGAACATGTGCAAAGAGCAACAGCAGTTCCAGGCAGTGAAGCCAATAATTAACACAGGGGGGTGGGAGAACAATTATTTCAAAGGGTCAGACTCTGAAAAGATACAAATCACTGCAAGACTTGTGAGGATGGGGAAGGAGAGAAACCACAGTCATCTCTGGACTTTCAGTGCATTTATTTCACAGGAAAGAATCCTGTTCTGGAAGTTTTGTTTGGGTTTCTTTTTTAACCAAATCTTTCCAGAAAAAGTAAGAACAAATGATGAGGGTGAGGGGCCCGCTGCTGACAATTTTAACTGACGTAAAAGGCTGGGTTTGTTGCTTTTGGTTCACAGCTTTACATTTTGGACCGTTGGAGATCCATCTTCTCCCGCTAGCTGTGCCCATGGGATTAGTGGTGGAGCGACCCGAGATGGTTTCACCACGGCAGCGCTGCAGGGGACTGGAAGACACAAACACCGAAGGCAGACACCATGTTGTACACAGCAGAAAGCTGCTAAAATTAGAGCCAATAAAAACAGAGCTAGGTTGTCATGCTGGAGTTTGAAAACCACTTTGAGAACTCCTGTAAAAGAGGCACATCAGAGATTTAAAGCCATCTAGGCAACCATAAATTAAGACAAATATAGCGTGATGTGACTATTGTTAAGAGTGGTCAAACTATGGAAGACATAATTTGATTTTGCAAAATAAGATTCTCTGTGACAGTCAAGTTTGTTGATCAGATTTCCAAAACCAACTACGCTATGCAACTTGATGATGAAGATGCTGCGTTGTGGAAAAGCTGGGGGGCTTTCCAGGGAAAGGCACAGCAACCTTCATTTGCCTGTGTTCAGAATAGATTGAATCGGGTTGACTTTCCTCAAAATAGTTGAGACGTCCTTGAAAGGCCTCTTGATTTCTACTGAACAGGTAACAGCACCTCCATGCACCCTCATGACTCATGGTGACACATATTTTAGCTTACACGGGCTTATGAGACCTGACATTAGACTATTTTTGGTTCACTTTTGGGCTACTTTCCTACTCACCCACACAGAACAATAAAATGAATGTGTGTCTTTTTTTTTTTTTTTTGGATATGACCTCAACTCCCTCAGCCTAGGCTGCTGCTATTGTAAGCACTGCATCATTTAATGATGTTCACACACTCTTCTATCTTAAAAGGAGTGCTTTTTTTGACAGCACCAGACCTAGAACAAACTCTTCCAGAACCTCATACCTCTGGACAATTCAATTTTCCAGCCCAAACGTATTTACGACCATTTTACATCCATCTACTCTTAAGCTAATTTCTCCTCGCTGGCTCTTACCACTGGATGTATTTAGACACATGGATCATATCCCCTCTTAGCCTTTGTTTCTGCGGGACTAAAAAAGCAAAGTATTTTAAAGTCTCCTCCTGCAAAACCAGTACTCCATTTCTCCCAGCAGCCAGCCAGCTCACCTCTGAGCCTGTTTCATTTGGATGTCCCTCCTTCCCGGCCTCCCTCCTCCCCAGCGACACTGTCCTGCAGGGTGACAGTAAGCTGCTGGTCCTCCAGCACACCAACATCCTTCTCCCGGCTCCTTACAAGAAGCTGTTCTTAAGTTATGAGTAACAAATAGCCAAGCCTATAACTCTGACATTGCATACCACTGGATTTCACCCCACTTCTAACTACGCCAGTGCTCAAGGTATCCCAGCTTTCTACAAAATAGTCTGCTCTTTCCTTGGACCGACAGTATCTACCACTTCTGCTGTGTGTGCATATTACAGAAACAGTCACGCTCTCATTGTGACCCGGGACAGTGTTAAACCAGATTAGTGATCCCTTGAAAACCCACTGGTGGTCTCCTCTCAGCACAGTGACTTCTCCTTTCAGCATGGCCCACCACCATCCCCACTCCCATCAGTTCCCGATCACTCCTCCAATTAACAAGAACAGAAAAATAACCAAAATGTGTCAGATCCAAGGTCCCTATTGCCCAGTAACCTGTCACGGCCAGAGGGCAATAGCAGACATGTAACAGCCAGGAAAGCATATAGAAACTATACCAGAAAGTGTTGCTATTTCCTATTTACAGGTCTTGTTTAATTTTTCTGTTATGAATTTGCCCAAATACTTTTCAAACCCACATAAAAGTTTTGGTATTTAGAACATTTTGTGTTAGCAAATCCCAAAGTTTAATTTCAGCTGACTTGCTAATGCAGCAAGAAGTTCAACCTTTGATGGTACTTCAGATGTTTAATGAATGAAGTCTTGTTGTAGTCCATCCAAAGCTTTCAGAAGAGGACGCTCCAGCAGATGTCTTATCAACAGACGACTACTACATTAGTGTAGCGTGACCTACTTTTGTTGGTATCATGTCATACATGGGGTTTTTTTTCATGTATCTGCATGTTTTTCCTTCAAAATTTGCTTTACTAACTTGTACAGTGTTGTGATTCATGCTAAAGAAGGAGACTGGCAGGGGGATGAGGAGCCCTGAAAATTACACTCACCATATTGATGGCTATTTCCCTCTCACGGGATCACCCTGATTGGGCAGGTCTACGAAAACACGGAACAGATCCAGGATTTCAAATACCTTTTTCCAAGACTCCAGTACAGAGAGCGGCTCAAGCCAGGAGGGTCGGCTAAGCCGGGTTCACTTCCACTTTGCCAACAGTGATGGATGCTTATAAACCACACACTCCCAACACCCGTTTTGCCATTGCCCTTGTGTCTTCCTCACTGAAATCTAACACAAAACAAGTATTTAATCCTAGAACCACTCTTACACTCTCTTTCTTTTCTGTCCTACTGACCTGTATGTACATGCAAAAGAACCATTTACTTCACAAGCTTTGCAATTTGCAACTAAGATTGAACAGTTGGCAAACTCTCCCTGTTCCTACATTTCCTGACATATCAGGATTTTTCCATCCCCTGAAGACTCTGTTTATTCCTAAAAGCCTTCCTGAGGCAGTTATTTGTCCAAAGAAGTACTAGGCCCTTCCAATTCTCTTCTTGCTTGCTTGGGCTACTGATTTTGTTTAGTCAGGAGAGCTCTGTGTTTCCATCAGGCTCCAGACCCCCCCAAAATGTATGACCCAGAGCTCCCCAGCCTGGGGACCCCCACCGACATTGGATTTTCAAACATTAGAGCTGGACGTTGCCCGGGTCACAGCAATAGGCAGCAGCTCTCAGCCACCTCTATGACAGACCTGGCTACAGCGCTCGTATGCCATTTGAAGCACTTTCCCTACCGATACACCACAGCTTTGTTAAAAAGCCTGCCCATCAATCCCACAAGCCCCAGTTACTCATCTCGCTTTGCTCACTCTTCCATTTATTTAGAGTCAAAGCATTAGTTTTGGTTGTCTGTTCAACACATCACTCACAAAATCCCCACTAACATAACCTATCCCTAGTTGTCATCATTTGATTTAGAAGAAAGTCCAACACAGATGTCGTATCTATAACTCTCTAAAGCCTTCTCATCAGCAGCAATTGTTCTGCAAGTAGATCTGGTTATTTAAAGCATCCTGTAACAATAAACACAACTGCAAATTGTATCTTTTTAATATGAAAAACCTTTCTCACAGGCAAATTTAATCCATGGTTCCTTATCAAGTTCCTAGCACTACCGTAATAGAACTTTCTGTAATAAAACACAACTTTGATTAATTGGAAATTAGCTGAAACCTGAAGCGCTGCACCTAGCTTTTCCTGTTGCACTGCTGAACGAGAAACTTACCTTCACGCGGGAGAATCCCAAACCTGCTAGAATATTTCAAATTTCATTATGTGTCACCAAGCAGAAAGCTTGCATTGCCCCTTATCATTTTGACAACAGCACTACCTAAACTGCACTACCTAAACTGCAAACATTCAAGTGGCTTCAAATCAAGACTTAAGACTGAGGAGGGCAGAAGAGATTCAACATGTTTTAAGGCCAATCATTTTTCTGGTACACTATCACATGAGCATGAAAAAAAAAAACCACCACCATCAAAAGAACAGATGAGGCAGCACTTGTCTAAAGATTATTACTCTCAGACTCAGGTCAAATTTGCATCTCACTTCCACCAAGGCTTTTTTTTTTTTTTTTCTCCTGGTTTTCTACGTGCATGCTTGTCAACGAAATGCAAAAGGTTAAAATTTACAGTGATTTTTATTATGCCAAATTTTAAATGAACACAGATGTAGTCAGAAGCTTTGTACTTCCATGTTTATTGTCCAGCCTAAGACACAGATGCAAGGATGTCCTAGTGCAACCACTGCAAGCATGAAACACCTATATTTCAAGAGGGTTTCATGGACTGCTGCTTCAGTTTCTTTCTTTCTTTCCCCAATTTTGCAATGGAAGTAGTTGAACTGACCACAGACAAACCAGGATAGTGCTGAGCTGCCTTCCTCAACAGACCCAACCGTTTACCTATGTTTTACCATCATCGTCCCTAAATGACTTAAAAGTAATAATAAAAACTAAATAAAAAATAAATCTAATCTGTCAAGTTTCCTGTTACAAAGAAAATAACATCTAGGCCTGCCCCCCTAGCGATATTAAAGAGGTACACAAAAAAACTCCTACCCAGCAAGATGAGACTACGGCTTCAAAAAAATTCAATAATTTAAATTTAATTTTAGATCTACAAGTGCTGCCAAGCACTACTTTATTTGTCAACAAAACATTTTGATTATTTGGCAGAACAAAGCAAGCTGCCTCCCTTCTTTCTCCACAGACATATTTGGCACTGGTTAATTTGTATGTCTTCAGACATATGTCAAGTCTGAAGCTGTTTCGGGCTTTAACCCCGCAGAACTTCTCTCTTTTAAGTACTTGTTTTTCTTAAAGCAGTAACAGCAGCAAGTTAAAAGCCACGAAGGGATTCGATCCTGCAAGGAAATGGTTAAAAATCAGACTCTGCTGATGTGCGCTTCTCTGATCCATTACATTTCTCGCAAGCTGAGCTAAGAGCTGAGCACCAAGTATCAACTGTAATATGATCCAAGAGTTTATGGAAAAAATAACTGCACATACCAAGCATGCACATTTAATAAGATTTTGTTTCCATTAAAATAGTCGAGAAACATGATTTTTAAGATCTGCTTCTCTCTCTGACCGATTTTTAACGTTTCTCCTCCCCCCTCCCCTAAATACACACCTCCTTTCCAAAAACCAAACCCTTAAAAAAAAAAAAAAAGAAGAAGAAGAAAGAAAAAAGCGATCCTACTGCAGGGAAGAGAGGCTTGAAAAACAACTTTGATTGGCACTTGGCCTGACCCACAGAGGAAGAAAAACAGTTTTTGGACAAAGAGCGCAAATATTTGAGCTCATTGACTTACAGGCTTTCTTAGCACTCGCAAGAACCAACCTGGCGCAGAATGTATGGGGCGAGATTGAATTAAAATAAAAACGCAAAAACGGCACCGGGTTGATCTGGGGCGCCGGGGCTGGGCGCATTTGCACAGCTCAGCAATTTTAATTCATTTGCCCCGGACAAACAAAAAGCACCTCAACCACGGCTCCCCGTTCAGCAGACGTGGGGAGGGTGGGGGACAGGGATTACACCCCTCCTGAGGCGGAGGGTCCCCGCAAGGGACCCGCTGACAACTGCGGGGATGGGGCTAAGCGGATTG
>VXBO01009342.1:356699-411478 GCA_013400135.1 Rhinoptilus africanus
AGGCGCGGGAAGCCACGCCCCCGGAGCTGCGGGGCCGCGGCCCGGCGGGGGCAGTGAGGGAGCGGCGGGGGCTCGGGGGTCGCGGGGGGCTCGGTTCCCCCCGGCCCTGCTCGGGGGCACCCCCCCTCTCGGAAGGGTCCGCTCCCCTCTCGGAAGGGTCCCCCAAGGACCCTGTCGCAGGGCGAGGGATCAGCGGTGCGAGGAGGTGCGAGTCTCGGCCTCCCGCCCTGCCTGGCTGTCGGCCCCTGGGACCAGGCCTCGGCCTAGGCCCGGGCCCAGGCCGTCCTCCCGGGTTGTCCTCTCCCCAGGGCCGCGGATCCGTTAATCGTGGTGAGGGTGCTGGCTGCGGCCAGCCGGTGGCACCCAGGGCGGGGGGCTGGCGGCCTGTGCGGAGGGTGAACTGTTTTCTGCAGAAGCGGCTGCTGTGAGGCGGCAGCCTGTGCGTGTAGGGACAAGACTGCTCTGCTGCCAGGCAGAATAGGATTAGGTGTCTGCTTCAGGGGAAGTTGGGAGCGTTCGGAGCGCGCATGCCAGCGTGCGTGTGTTTGCCTCGGGTCGCAGGGATTGTTGGAAATGATGAGTCAGGTTTTCTAGGCTCCATGCTAATGCACGGGGATGGAGTGTATAATTAGGACAGAGAGAAATCTATAATCTGCAGCCTAGGATAGCTGGGGTATAAACCTCTTTTTTACATCATAGCATCACTGCAGTTTTCCTTGTTTGTATGCTCTGTAGCTTTAGATTTTAAATATGTGTATGTGAGCTTTAACTGATGTCAATAAAAGTTTGTGTATTAAATTATAAGCAGTATGTAATTCCTATCATGAAAGATGGTGGTATAGAAAGACTTGTTTTTGTTATGGAAACGGAATATTATAACCTTCTGAAATTTCTTAGAAGGTTTGAGGTATTACATACGTCGTTTTCAAGGTTTCTGCCGTCAATTGTAAATCATCTGCCTGAGAACTCTGATCTGCTTTATATACTTTTATCCATGGGAATGCTTTCTATTTTTGCGAAATGAAGCATCATGCAATTTAGTCAACTGACTGGCTAAAAAGGGCACGATGCAATTAGTGATTTACATCTCTTAAAGGAGAGTAATTGAACCCAGATCTGACTGTCTTCAAGAACTGCTGAGTAGTTTCTCAGATCAGACTTGGCCACTGTAAGTAAAACCGCATCCACAGCAACATCCTCTTCCATTCTTCCACTTCCAGCCATTTCCAAAGGGATGTTTTCCTGAGGCAGAGCTGCCTTCAGCAGACAGGCGCGCTGTGGACTCTGCTATTGCCAGTCAAGTCAGTGTGGGATGCATCCAGGTGCTACAGTTGCAGGCAGACATACAAAATGCTTGGAGAGAAATAAATGTAAGAGTGGTTTGGGTTTGGTTTTTTTTTCCCAAGCAGTATAGTAGAAATGGCATCAACATGAGAAAACAGGTTTCTAGAGCTCAGGTACTTGCTGTGCCGTGTCTGCATCCCACGTACTACAGCACGGTGATAGTAGAACTGGAGTGACAAAGGAAAGCCAAACAGCTTAGCTCTGTCGTCTAATCTGAACGTAATACTAAAATGTAAGTAAGGAACATGAATGATGTAAATGGCTTTTTGCTTGTTGCCAAAGTCCACGATAATGTGATCTGAAATGAGAAGTTTTAAAGCATGCAGAAGAGAGTCAGAGTTGTTATAGCCACAACCAGTGGAGAGTTGACCCTTCAGCTCAAGTAAGGTCACTTTGCATCATTTGCTGTTGAAGTGCCTGGTTCAAAACTCAAACCCTATTGGCAAGGATGATAGCAGGCAAGTTTGAAACACAAACTGAGTTACTGTTAATACTTAACATTTGAACACTGGCAAATATTCAGATTTCAATAATAGCATCCATTCATTTATTTTATTTCCACAGTGGCAAGTACACATGACTGGACATCCTTAGAAATGGGGTTGGGTCCCATTCCTCTCCACTGAAATGATTTCCGCCTTGAGTGATAACTTCAGGCCCTTCGCAGAGCCCATTAAAACCAGGAAAATTTTCCATTAGCCGAGTGTAAAAGCTAGCCTGATTTGTATGGCAGTTTAAAATTTGTGAAATTTGATATCTAGTCTCTGTTCTGCCACAAACTTCTTGTGAAAGCGGGTGGGACATGCATGCCCAGATGCTGGAAGTATTTGGTTGCCTAACCCTCACTTAAACCATAAGCACTTAAGTACCTCTGTGGCTCCCAGTCTTGCCTTTCAGTACTTTAGTATCTGAGAAATGTCAAGAGAAGCATAAACTTTGAAAGTGTTTCATTGTTTCTGGAAACAATATGGCAAATGGAAGTTGCCTGAAATCCTTTCCTGCACCCAACAAATATTCTCTTGGATATCTTTTCTGAAGTTCATTTTTTCCTCTGCGTTTTCTTTTTATAAGGAGTTTTAATGCCCAATAGAGATCAGAAGTGTGCCTGACAGGGTGCTTATGCAGTGCTGGTGCCGTATCGGTGTTAGATAATCAGTGTATAGACTAAAGGCAATATCAGAATTTTCAAAATGCCAGAACTCTGTCCAGGTGCAGCGTTTGGAAAGGAACTGTTGAGATCCCTGGAGCGCCGATCCTGTGAAATGCCACGAATGTGCCCAGCTTATGACCCCTGTGCAGCCCTGCGGCCTGCAAAGGCTTGTGCCTGTGTCCCTGATTTTAAGGTCTCAGCTCACTGCATTTTGAGTTAAACATGTGCATTAAGTTCTGCAGAGTAAACGCCTCTCTTTGTCCAAGCTGGCTTCTTGGTGAACGTCCCCACCTTCTTGACAGTTCTCCTGGTAAACTTATTTCTCAAAAGAAGTATTGCAAAAAATATTCGGGGCTCCCTTCGCAATTGTCTGACAGCTTTTAGGATGCAACCGTACCTTACCTGCCATCTGCTGCTGTGAGTTTCCTTCAGTTTTTGCCCAGTTCCTGAGTCGTAAAGGAAAGCAGGATCCTGAAACTAAGAGGTAATTGAGTAACAAGCAGCCTGGCATCTTGAGCTGCTTGGAAGTTTTAAGACAGTGGTCAATTCTATAAACCCAGCCAATCCTCCCTGCTGAGGTCCCCTGAAGAGGCTGGGAGCTATTGCCATGTATGGGGAAAAATGGAGTGGTTTTTTTCCTTGATGATACGGAGCACACTGACTTGAGACCATCGCATCCTTTCCGAGAGATTGCTGACCCCCTGAGATAGAGTTGCACAGACGGTTACTGGTTTAAACAGATTTTTATCATCAATGATCGTAACTTTTGCAAAGTGCAAAAACCAAACACTATGATGACACAACAAGGCAGGAACAGACTTCCAAAGGTGTCCTGGTTTGAGGTAAAGCAGAACCAGCTTTCTGTTCAGTAGATTTATTTCTTAGCTAGACCTCTTCCAGCTCTCTGAAATTCCCAGCATGTTGTGTCTGAAATGGTTGGTTCAGAGGGATAAGACAGTTTGTGCCAATGGTACGCGGTGAGGCTCTTGCTTATACTTGTTGCTGTAACAACCGAGGTCACCTAATTTTGTTATTTGTCCCGTTAGAGGGTCGGAAGCGGAGGGACGTAGAGGGGTCCCACCTGCAGGAGGAGTGGACAGGACAGGTGACCCAAACCTGACCAACAGGGTATTCCATCCCATCTGCCCCATGCTCAGTATAAAAGCTGAGGGATCAAAGGGGCAACTCTTTTCTGTCAATGGCCTATGTCCGGGGAGGACCCTGTCTGTTCATCTGCCTTTGATCCCAATCCGAGCATTCCTGACTCCAGCTCTGGAACCTGGTTCCCACCCATCACTGAGTCCAGCCTGGGACTGCCCCAGTGCCTGACAGTGACATCATCTGGGAGCTTAATACAGTTTTGTATATACCTTATCTATTTCATTATTTTCCCTTTTATCTTATTATTAATATTTCATTAAAGTAGTTTAGCTTCTTCTAAACTCGTAAATCTCTTTATCTCTCCCCCTCCTCCCCATGCACGAGAGGCTGGGGGGGAGCATCTGTCACCGGCCATTGGCTGATTTGGCAAAAACTGTGACAAAAGGAAGCAGGGATTTCTCTGCCTCCTGAAATCATCAGATGCATTTTTGGGAGACACGTTGCAGCCAGGCGCGGACTGCTGCCCTCGCCGTAGGGTTGGATGAGACGTGACGATAAGGTCAAAGTTCTCCTAATGCCTTGTGTACCCTTCAAGCTGACGTGGTTCAAACGGATCGGCTAAGAGAGAGAGCACACCCAAGCGTCAAGCTGCTTTCATCCCCCACAACGAGCACCTACACCGTGGGTTAGCAGCGTGATACCAGCTTTGAACTCCTACCGGGGCTGCGATATTTCTGCCTGGAGTTTCCTGAAGAGACGCTAGAGAGCTGGACACAGCGCATCTCCACTGCCTTCCAGAAGGCATCACACCCAACAACCATCCACCCTACAACAACCTCTGAGACGCAACAGAGCAAGAACAATAACAATAATATTTTATTATTGCTCTTGCAATAAGAAGATGCTCTGTAGCTCCTCTGTGCAGTATTGACTGCGCTGTGTCCCCTGGAGAAGCCATCCTAGCTGGAGCGTGCTGTGCAGGTGCTACGGGAGTGCGCAGTCCATCCATACGATGCTTCCCCAAGACGCACGCCTACTGTACAAGCGTGCAGTGCTTTTGTTGTTCATACCTTAACGCAGCAGCTTGATGCTTCCTGAAAAGTCTGGGTTGGCAAGATCAGTGCTGTGAAATTGAACTCGTTATGCAGTGACTATGCATTGTGATTCACAGGCCTCCAGCAGCTTGGAGAGAGAGGAAGGGAAGGGGCAGCTGCCACGCAACAGCTCTGATTGGATTGCTGCAAGACTAGAAATCCTGCGTGGAATGAAAGGATCCTCAAGTTTGGCTCAGGAGCAAGAAAAGAGGGCATGGCTGAGCACTCAGCTCTGGAGACTTACCCACGCTCCCCGTCTGATGGCCACAACGAAGTGCTACACACGGGGTTAGGTGAGGAGACTGACACGTCACGTGCCTTACAGTTCATCAGTCCACAAATCACTCAGTAAAGCCACACTGAACATGGATACGCAGGAAAATAGACGTGGATTCTCAAGGCAAAAAATCCAGCCCAAATGAGTGGTAGACCTGCCTTCGTCATCAAAACTTTTGTTGCACCGTTTTAATATCACTTGCACAGGATTTGTATTACGTTGTTAGGGGAAGGAAGGGCAGTAGATAAAGTTTATGCCCTGAGTGATGTTATGGACACTTTGACACTACAAAATGACTTCCCGTCCTTACAATTGCAAATCCTAATTTGCAAAATGAGTGTTCAGATGGTTAGGGGAGACAGGGAGATGTGATTGTTTGTGGAACTCTTCCTTGAGGGTGGGGGTACACGCCTTTTCATTTGCAGCATTTAAATAAACCTTGACTAGATAAAGGACTCGAAATTATGTTTATCATAAGAAACAATTACAGCCTGCCCCAGGAGAGTTGAGCTTGCTGGCCTAATAAGCCTTTTTTAATATCTAATTTCTTTGACAGTTAAATAACTCTAAAAAGCATTAAATCACTACCCAACCAAGAAGCCTCTTCTCCTCTCTCTCTTTATGTTCTTCTGTGGTTCGCATGATAATTCGCTAAATATATTTCAACATGTTGTTTACTTCAGTTCAGCCTTCTGAGACCACACTGGCCAACGCTGCGAGCCTGTAAATAGGGATCATCTGGAAAAAATAGGTTATGCTTCAAGTTAACTTTGGAAGTACTTTGGCCCGTACAATTTTTGGGAACGATACAGAGGGGAAGTGCCTTAATTGAAAAAAAATATGAAAGGCAAGACAAAGGTAGCTTGGGTTTACTCCCTGCAAGAGGAGAATTACGAGTAATCCCTTGCAATATATTCATATTAATAGTGAAGATAGTCCTACCGAGCAGGTTTAGTGACAGCAGCGGGACTATCTTTGGTGACAGAAGTGTCTCTCCCCTGCAGTGCTGGAGGTGGAGTTCGCAGGGTGGCCTGGGGTCGTAGACATGGAACAGGGACAAGTCTGGGTCTCAGCACCGGCTGCACAACCGCGATGTGAAGCACCAGCCGCAGCACCAGGAAGGATGTGCCTGAAGTTTCGTCCCTCTCCTAAACATGGGTGCCTGCATCAAAGCCGCGGTTATGACATCTCTGTGAGATGTAGGTGCCCGCCAGTGCCTTGAGCCTGGGTCCAGGTGGCAGGATTTCTTTGAGAAGACAGAGGAGTGCTCCTGGCTGTTGGCTGGAAAGTGGGAGCTCCTGCCTCGGATCCCAGCTACATCGCAGGTCACTGGAGAGAACAGCCTAACCGTGACCGCAGGTCAGGCTGGGTAAAAGCACCTCGAGCCCTCCTTTTGCAGCCAGGCCACCATGAAGCCAAGAGTTCGAAAGCCAAGGAGCTAAAAGAAGGCAAGCAGGAGGCAGCTGGCTCAGATACCTGCTGGTCTGGGAGGTGAACTCAAACCTGGGATTTTGCTGCCTGTTTCCTTCCACTGCTTTGGCTCGGTTCTGTGCCCTGCACAAATGTTTTTGTCTGAAAAAAAATAAAATTTCTCACGCAGCAGAACATGTCTCTTGCTATTTTGCAAATGAAGCTCGTGGTACAGCATGATGCCACGCTAAGGATGGAGCTGATCAGTGAAATTAGCTTCCTGTATTCACTGGCAATGTTATGACTTTCATTATTTGCACAACAAATACAAAACTCAGCGGTTTTTGGGATATGCACATAATTTAGGTCCATTTCCCATTGAACCCCCCAAGATATGAACCTAAGTATGCTGGAAGATCAGGCTGAATTATGACAGAGTTTTGTTCTTTGTTTCTAGACAAAGAAAAGCTGAAGTGCTGAAAGATTTGCGTCTGTTATGGACTTGGCCTATTTTGATTTAAAGATGTTCTTACCCTGTTTCATTATTTTCCTGATGGTTACACCCTGAGAACCCCGAGTGTCAGTGCAAGCAGGATTTTCTCAGAAGGTACCACACTCAGGCGCAATTAGGCACGTGAGCGAAGGCAGTTAGCACATGGGATCTTCCCCAGCAGAATCGGCTGAGAGCTGAAGGCTTGTTTGCCTGGTGTGTTTCTTCTTTCATCTACTGCCATCCGGATGCCAGGGACATCCTTGGACAGGAGAAGCCCCGGATTTTGAGGTTCGGCCTTAAAGAGAGATGCCTGCAGGGAATCCAGCTGAGAGAACCGGCAGCGCATCGTGCCCGCGTGGTGCCACGCAGCCCGCTAACCTTGGCACTTCTGCCTCCCTCCCTCCCCCCGGCGCGGCCAGGCGGTGCCTGCTGTGATAAACCAAAATACAGCAAGCAGGATGGGCCCAGCCATCTGGTGCTGCGGAGCGAGAGAAAAGGAGCAGCAGCTTCCCTGGATCCACATCAGCCAACTCCTTTCTGCTCCCGTCTCCCCTAGCCTCTGCCTGTTTGTCTGCCGGCGGATGGAAAGGCATGACTCCTGCATGTAGATTTCCCTTTGAAGACTCTCTGACCTATTTCAGCCCAGCTTTGCAGCAGGCACGAGCTCTGTTTATAATCTTGGGAGAGGGGAAAGGGAGGGTTAGCCTGGAAGGGAAAAAAAAAGGGGTGTAAGCAATGCACCTTGCTCTGCCGGTGAAGCCCTGGCAGTCGCAGCTTCAGCGCTGGAGAACCCGACTCCCGTTTGGACAAATACATGAATAATAACAGGGGTCGTTGCAGCTTGCTCTGCTAACTGCCAGATCCCTCTCGTATAACCGAACCTCGGGCACCCAGACCTGACTGTTTACTATCGCCACCGAAGCATCTATACTGATGAAAGTTTGGGAGAAGGCTGGGCGGCAGAAGCAGAGAGATGACTGTTTTATAGGCAGAGCGATGCCTTTGCACAGCACAGGAGCATGATCTGAGATGGAAAACATAAAAGGATTGTATTTCCACAGCAAGGTCATGTCTTAAGAATTTTATTTGTCCTCATTTCAATTAAAATGTCCTTTTACAGGGAGAAATAACTTTTTTTAGTCATGTTGTATTGCTCTTGAAACTTAACCTTCCTCTAGCTGGGCTCTATAAATCACTGGAAATCATGGATTTTCTTATAAACAGCCTGCAGATCAGCTTTCGTTGTTGTATTATTTGGCTCCTTCATTTCAGAAACAGTATGGGCCAAATTCTTCCCTGGCATAACTCCAGCCCTAGTACTCCTATTTTGAGAACGCTGGGCCAAATTCCCGCTCCCTCTTTTGTCGATATACGTTCAGAGCCACTCTGCTGTAATCACTGGAGTCACATATCATTAACACTAATGTACTGCTGAGCAGAATGTAGCCTTCTCTATAAATATCCCTTCGGTCAAGGGAAGTAAGGAAAATAATGCTGAATGTGGCCTTAAGCGTATTACTTATTCTGTTGAAAGATCATTCACTCTTGTCTTAACTCATTTCAAGCATGACAGTCCAGGAAAAAAGTGTATCTGTGAGTGAAATGAGACTCAATAAGAGTCAATAAACCCAATGTATTGCGGTATTAATAAATGTATATTTGTGCTGAAGCATGCTAAACCTCAAAGGCTGGGTATAAATATCAATGTCTATTGAATTTCAGGAAGAGGTGGCTGGCGGTAACCGTGCTCGATGTCATTCTGCAAAATGTGATCTGTGTTTACACAGGGGCTATTCATAGGCACGTTCCTGCTGGTAGGCAGAGAATTTGTCTCTTCCTTGTCAGTTTGTGAAAAGTGAATTTCTTCCTTTACTTCCCTGGCAGGATCGTTAGATTCCCTTTGAGTAAAGTAGCAGCGATATGCTACTGTGTGAGTGACGTGTCAGCTGAAAGCACTGGAGAAAGAGTGCCGAGAAGCCCACCATGGGATGAGGGTAGCTCTTGGTTAAAGGCAAAGGAGGTCCTGGTGCCTCAAGCAAGCTCCTGCAGCCAGTGGGCAAAGCATCCTCCATGCAAACTGGGGATCCTCCGAACCTCCGCAGCGACTTCTCCCCGCGACAAAATACGGCGTGCACGCATTTAATCAGAAAATGTGTCATAAGCGGTGGGGACAAGTCATACTGCGAGAGAAGGATGTGGTTTAGAAGCGGTGTCTGTAATATGACTAAGCTAGGGGAGGCAGAAGAAAGTGACTGGTAACTGTTTGTCAGCGCGGTGAGCAACGTGCGACTGTGCCGGGTGATTTCGTGGGTTGTGTTCTGAGCTGCCACGTCCAGCTGTTGTTAAAGCAACGCCGACTTGTTTGGCTATGGGTGGGAGAGAGGGGCACAAGTGAATAAATCACGTCTTCAGGTTTGCAGACCCGTAACTATCTGCCCCAAAGCAGAGAAGCTGACATTTAACCTGAAAAATTCTGGACAAAATAGTTGGTGTCTGGTTAAAAAAAAATAAAATAAAAATTGAGGCATGTCCTTTCTGCATCACGTTTTCCTTTTGCCCGCAGGGCTGGTGGATGTGAGAGATTATTCAGAAAGGAGAAGGGGTGCTGGACGGCTGCTGTGGGGGCAGCATTGCCCTGGGTGAAATGAAACTTCTCAGCGCTAAAACTACCGTCACCTTCCCAAGCTGCCTGGTACCCAAGCCCTGGTCTCCACTCCTTCTGTTTGCTGAGGCTCACTCCTAAAACAAGATGCTGGGACAGCCGACCACTGTCTTCTAGGGCTGCCGTGGACTTCTTGTGTCTTCTATAACATGAGAGTTACTCTCTAGAGACACAGTGCTCACCAGTATCCAGCTTTGTTATAACAAGCAGTCAGAAATTGGAATTCTGGCAAACTGGATTCTCCTTTCTCACACCTGGAATTTCTTTGGAGATGTTAATGCTTTATGTAGTTATTCAGGACAACATGAGACACTGGAGAATCAGACCCCATCAGCCTCCTGATACTCTTTTTCAGGGCTTCCTGAAGTACGTGGAGATCTGAGTACTCATGCAAGGTGCCGAATGGTGAAAATAAAAGTCCAGAAAGAGTAGTCATCTGTGGAGTTACCAAAGAGCACTGTCTACACTTGATAAGCTGCAGGGAAAGTAAAACAGGAAAATACTCAAACTGAAGACAAAGCTGATGTGGCTGCTGAGCTCCTGATAATAGCATCAATGGGAAGAGCTCAACAGATTGTGCACAGTGTATCTGAAGTTATCTAAGTGATGCACAGAAATAAATTCCATTCTTCTCACCAAGAAAGGCTGTGTGATAGCTTTAGTGTGATTTCATTTTCTTCTGCTATCAACATTTTCCTGCAACTCATGCTAAAGTGATTAGCCAAGGCAGGGTTTCCTAGGAGAGCTACAAGGCCTGGTGGGACACTAGCCATCTAATTAGCTGCCAGTGCTTAGCGCAGGGGAAAAGCTGAGCAGCAGATTTTCCCTCCCCCGCAGCACCATGGCTGCCTTCATCCCTGAGAGCTGGTGTGTTACCAGAAGAGGAGAATACTTCATGCATTGGGTAAATCAAGACATGGCCATAGCCTGTGCTGGAGCATGGTGCCCAGACCTCCACACTGGTGTTTCCTACAGCTTGTACTGGCACACGGGACAGTCACGTGCTGGTCCATGAGCAGAGCCATGGTGCTTCCCCGGCGCTGGGATGAATGGCTATCCTGCTTCCAGCCCCTGAGCAGAGCTGGTGAGCAGCAGCATGAGCCTCCAGCCCCTTGCATGGAGCCAGTGTGCCATCAGGCAGCCTCTCCCGGGAGGACAGAGAGCTGCCTGAGAGGAGCCTGTGGGTTGGCTGGAAGGTCCTGGGCCTCTGAGTTATCTTAAATGTCTTGCCTAATTGCTGCACAATTTCTAGGGGGCTTGAAGATAAGGTGATCTGTTCTGATGCCTGGCTTCCCAGGGGCGCTGCATCTGGACACCAGCTTTTGGGTGCTTTAGTGATCTGCAGAGTTCACATTTGGACCTGAAAAAAAACCCCGGTGCGGAAATGGTGTGTCGGGGCTTTCCAGCCCAGAACTGCTGAAAGCAAAACCGGACCTACTCAGTGCAACTGCGTTACGGGCATGTGGTGAGCTTGCCATTTTTCCACTCAATCTGTTGCGGAAGTATTAATGTGCTTTGCTCTTCATCTTTTAAGAGGAGGGTAGAAATGCACACTGCGGGCTCCTTACACCACCGAAGGCATTGGCAAATGTGTGGGGTTTGCTGAAGAGCTATTAAAAGCTGCTGGCCGCAGTTAGATGGATGTTCACGGTATAATGGGAACCAAAGGTGGCGTGCATCTAGCAGAATACCCCGAGCAGCACCAAGAGACTTGCACAAGCTCTTGCATAAATATGCATTTGAGGTGAGAAATCCCCAAATAGTTTAATACTTTCCTTTGCACTTTCTGTTATGCCTCTTGCCCTTGAAGATCCACGGGAGACTTGCAGTCTCGAGCGGCTAGCGGCTTTTCTCTGAGATTAAGAAGGAAGAAAAAGTAGAAAAGAAGTAGACCCTCCAGAGGTGAGGACGGGCTCTCTGCCGTCACAGGCAGTATTCAAATGCCGCTGCCATCAGAACCGTACTTCACAGCAAGTGAGGTCGCAGCAGTGAATTGGAATGAAACTTCTCCAAGAGACAGGTATTTTAAACAAATTCTGCGCCGTTTCTAGGTCTCCCGTGGCTTATCGGTATGGCCCCTGCTCCACAGTTTCCCCATGGCCAGAGGCTGCAGTGCCGTGGAGCAAGAGTCCCGCCAGTAATTGCAGAGGTCAGGCAAGTGCAAGGGTTTTGGCTTCTGGCTGGCGAAAATGGGACTCTCAAGCCACAGATGAGAAACAGCGATACTGAAACTTCATCTGAGACAATCGCTACCAGGAAGATGAAACCAGCAGTTAAGGGTGTCGGCGTGAAACGAAGCAGCCAGTCAAAGAGGCACATCGGCTTCGGGCACCTATTGAACAAAAGGCCGTTTCATGAAGACGATGCCCTGGGAACAGCGCTGACGGGGGGAGGAGGGCAGCAATCAAAGAGTGGGCAAAAAAATAAGGTGGCTGGGTATCAGTGGACAGGGCGACTCCAAAGGCTGCCAGTCCTCCCAGCTGAGATGAATGGTTTCTTTTTAGTTACGTAGACCCGTATGCAGAAAAACATTATAAGTATGATCTAAGTAGCGTCACAGACATTTTGGTGCCTGGGCTGGTTCCCTCCTCCCACTCCAACAAGCAGGGCTTGACCCGGGCGGTGAAACGCATCCTGCAAGCCCTGTACATTGCACCCCACGCCATGCCAAGCCCCATGGACGGCACGGACTGCCGATCACCCCCCATTTCGCAGCCGGGCTGCTCCTGAGGGGCTTCCTGCAACAAGGTGACCCCATCCCTCGGAGGGAGGGCATGTAGGCAACGCATCCCCCCTGCTGGACCAGTGCTACCACACCTCGACCCTGCCCCACGCCCCCCACCACGCAGCTCCGCATGCGTTTTGCTTTGAATTCAGCAAAGCCACCGGAGCCTCAGGTGCCATCCCAAGTTGAGCATGAGCTGAAGTGCTCTGCAAGCAGCCGGCTGAGTCATAAGCCCATCCAGCAATGCCTATTCAAAGGCTGCTGTCTCTGCCCTTGTGGAAAATGCATTTATTGTTTTGGTTTTTTTGCCTCTTTGTGCTAAAGTTCAAGCAGTGCTTTACTTGTTATTGCATGTAATGGTTTGTACGCGGCACACCAGCACAGCGAGGTCTGATGCCAAGATACAGGCAGCGCCGGGACTGCGCAGGTACCCTCGGCTTGGCACAGCAGCGGCTGGCCAGGGGGAGCCGCACAGTGTGAGCCCCAGCATCGGATAAACTGGGAAACTCATAAACTACCGAGGTGAGATGGATCTGAGCGTAAAGCTACCGAGCGATTTGACTTGCTTACTGCAAGGTTGAATTTATTAAGTTATTTGTAAGGTAACAACAAGCTTTGCCCCCGGCAGTCTCAGGGCGTCCGATGCAGATGGGTGAGCTTGGGAGAGGGTCTCATCTCCTCTCCCTCCCTTCACAAATCTGGCTGGAGGCTGGAATTTGATGCAGGCTCCCGGGGTGACCTTGGGGCAAGTCGTTTTGCCTCCCACCTTGGGAGGGGCGATGCGATAAACCCGCTTCTGTATTTTATTCATGGAAGTGAACACAATGGGAGGCGTCTGGGTGCCGACTGTGAGCCCTGCCCCTGGGCTTTACACCTCTCCCCAGCGCACCGTGCCATGCCCAGCTCCTGGGTGTGGTAGTCCCCTCCACAAAGGGTCCGTGGGTGAGGTGGCTTTTGGGTGCTGTCACCTAGCCAGCGCGGTGTACGTACACCCTGCACTCCCCCCAGCAGCTTGGCAGCCCGTCCCTGTCACCCGACCTGGGCCATCTGCATCACCTGCTGGCACCCAGCGCGCCGGGGCAGGGGGACAAATAAAGATATGCATTGTTGTTGGCAGGATAATGACTCATTATCCCCGTTTTAGAGACGGGCTAGCAGGCCATCACACGCCATAACAAGCCAGCCATAGAATCGCCAACAGAAATATAGAAAGTCCAGGTTTCCTCCTTGCCAGCCCCTTTTCTTACTCCCTGGAGGGCTGCCCTGCACAGCTCATAGGGAGCAGAGATGGATTTTGGCTCCGCAGCGCTGTTTGGAGGAAGGGAGGAGTGCTGGGCCACCGGCATCGTGTGCAGCAGAGTGTGGAGGAGCGTGGGGCTGGCCTGATAAACAGGGCAAAAAACCTCCACCAACAACCCCACAGCCTTTGAATGGCAGCATCTTCCTTTGTAAACAGAATATGCAGACACATTATGCAACCCCTGGTAAATTAACTGGGTTTCCATGCTGTTAAAAGGCGGTAATTAGATGTTTGCTTGTCTAGTGCCTCTGCAATAGGAGCATTTTGACTCTCTACTAATTTTACTATTGTGGGTAAGTCATTTGTGTTCCTTCTGTCTTACTGCCACACTGCTAACACCAAGTCTTAAAAATAATGATTAGCACACCCAAAATAACACCACTTCACCTCTGCATTATTTCCATTCTCAAGTATGAACTTCTAGTACTTGCCTTTCCAAGCTTGCCTAAAAATGTACTTTCCTTTTAAATGAAAAACTAATTCAACACATCATCCCAGGAAAGGCGACTTCAGGAGAGCCACTGAACATGCAGACTTGCAGTGAATCCCTGAGAACTGGAAACATCGGCAGCGCCAAGAGGCACAAATCAGGCTGACAGCTCTGGTTTCGCGTGTATTGTACAAAGACAATGAAACTCATCTGCCCAGCTCACAAACCATGGAGTTAAATGGGAAAAGGTTGGAGTGGAAACGGAGGCGCAGGAAGATGAAGTGACATGGTGCAGGTCACGGCGCAGGTCATGGGCACAGTCGAGAACTGAACTTTCGAATCTGTCTTTCTCCAGCGGGGCAGCACTCCAGAAAGCATTAGATTTGAGTGTACTTTTACTTAGGTTGTACTGAGAGCTCTCCCCCACCAGCAGAAAAATCAATTACCAGCAGAGGTGCTCTTTAGCTAAGGGCACTGCGCAGGACATGCCAGTGAGACTGGAAAGTCATCATTTAAAGGAATAGTATCGAACAAGTGAGATGGAGATTTTGGCTAATAGTACTAATGTAACAGCCACTGTTACAAGCAATCTTTCTTATTTCTGTTTCTGCCTAGTTGTTTGCAAATAAAGCAGGTCTTTGGGTGTAAACATTGTTTGAAACATCCACAATGGAGTAGGATGTTCAAAGGGCTGCTTTTCTTGCCTATATGCAACAGGCGGCACTTTGCTACGAGCTGTTCTGGTAGGCATACGGTCACTTCTGCTGTAGCTGCTGAAGGGCAGAGGGTGGTGAGGGACACAAATGGACTCACAAAGCATTTAGAGGGTGCTGCAGTTCCCCTGCTTACCCTTGTCCTTTGTGTAAGAATGAGGTAGGAAAAAAGAAAAGGCACTTAGGCAACTTCAAAACTGAATTTGTTTTTTTTTTTTAAAGGCTCAGGGTTTCTTTCAAAAGCAAACACATCTTCCTTTGTGGTTCATACCCTCCTTTTGCCACGTGCTTCAAAATGCCACTGCATCAAGAGCCCCCATTTGTCATGCAGAGCTAATCTCCATTCCTAGTCCATCACTGTTCTCGAGCCAAATTCCTTGGCCTGTCTTAGCGTTTGCAGTGCGCCCGATAAGGGATCAAGGAATGAACAAACGTTTTCCTCCCAGGAGTTCAGTGCCTGTTTGCGCAGTTTCACGAACAACTCTTGGGCATTATTAAGCTCACCTAAGTTATGTGCAGAGCCGGGGTGTTTAAGTTAGAACCACGGATATGTTGGATTCCCTTTGCAGTGAGTTGGGAGGGATGGACCTTTCCAAAGAGTAAATCAGGCCATTTGACATCTGATGCATCACTTGAAATTCCTATAATTATGGGTGATAAAGGATGAGTCTAGACCTTATAGTATGTTGGTATTTCAGGTTTTACTTGTGTTGGATCCTGACCTTTGGTTTCCTCCGTTAGCCTATGTGCAAGTATCCCTGCTAATACTGTAGATGTGTCCCGTGCACGTAGCCATGCCCTCCCTAATACTGCAGTCAGCATGGTCTGGGGACACCCCACAGTCCTGGGTTGTTCCATGGTCATGTCCTGATGGCCAACTCTGCACAACATGAGAAAAATGGATGAGTGTCCCTGTAGCTCTGTGCTTTAACTTCATAAACATAGACACTTGAGGCCACTGTTGGTAGCCACTCTCCAGTCGTGGGTCGAGGGCAGGAAGACAAAGTCTTGGTGTTGGTGAGAGTCTTGTCATGGTATAGGCAGGAGAAATCAGGACCCACAACACGCTGGAGGCTGGTTTGGTAGCCACTTAATGCCCTGAGCCTTGGTGGTCATGCTTCAGTGAGGAGGTTTCTTAGGCTGGTAAAGTGGAGGTGATTGGCATAGATTTTAACAGACATAAATGTATGACGAGTAGCGATGAGTAGGCCAGGAACGTAGGATGAGCAGCAATGAGCCCCGAGCCCCCCTGTAGTGAAGGGGAGCCATACAACTGAAATCCTCCATCGGTGTAATGAATGAAAGATCGTCAGCCAGCCCTTTGTGCCCAGCCTGACTGCCCCAGCCCTGCAGGAGGTGATGAGGATTCAGGGTGCTGCAAAGGCTTAAAGGACGCCCCGGATAGCTCGCCTGGAAAAAATTCTGCTGTCTCAAGTCTGTCCTTCCATTTCCAGCTCTGAATACTGGTTCCCATCCCTTTCGTGATCCCGCAACAGCCCTTTGTCAACTGCAGTAGTTATTTATGTAGATAAATGAAGTTAGGAAAGAGCTTGATATCTTTTAAATTGCATCTCATGAAATCTGCCCGCAAGGGACACATTGGTGAGAAAGCCCCAGGGAACCCTTTGGTTCTCAGTGCCGGGCTCATCCATCACAGCCACTCCATCAGCCCTCCTCAGGGCCCTCATAAATTCATCTGGAAAAGTCCCTGCCTGCTCAGCAGTCATGAACCCTTTCTCCAGCTTGTCCCATGTTCACCATGAAGCTGGTTCTACGGCCACTGCAAAATATGATGAATAACTGATGGGTGAGGGCCAAAGCTGGAAGGCTCAGAATTTGCTTCTCTTCTTCTTCTTCTTCTTCTTTTTTTTTTTTTTTCCTATTTTTTTTGTTTTTACATGCACAAAGTATCTAGCATTCTTCTGAAGTCAGTATAAACTTTTGGGAGACCCTAGTTGTGGGACTAATTTTTGAGCAAGTTCCAGTAGCGTCCAGTAAATTATTTACTTCCTACCAGCTGATCATCCTCAGCCCAAATACACACATGCAGACCAGAGGGGGGGAAAAAAAAAGAGCAAAGTGAGTATAACAGAAGCAAGAGAAATATGGAAAAATAAGTTTATCTTAACTTCAAACATTATTAGAAGCGGTAGTTTGTAAAATAAGACAAACCTACCTAACGTGGAGAGATGAAACTATTTTCCTTGGAGGCAGCCTGGAGGCAACCTGAAGATGACCAGGTTGTGCTCTTGCTGTATGTAAAAGCCTGCTAAACTCTCTTCATTACCTGTTAATATCAAAGAGTTTCAAATGAAAATGAAGCCCCATTTTCTCATGTGCTTTTCAAAGCCTGAGCTTTCCCTGCACTGTCTCCTTGCAGCACGTTTCCAGGGCGGTGGGCTGTAATCCAAATTGCCCATGCCACTAGGTAGATGTTCCTGCCCTCCCTTCTTCCAGGACGGGCACATGGCTGTGCCCATAATGACCTGAGCCAACAGGAGACAAGTCTCTCTCCTAGATCTCCACCTTGCTGCATCTTGTCTAATTCCAGCGAGATCCATGTGTGTTATTGTACCTAATCCCCTAGTTGCTCCAACCTGCAGAAATTCCTGTGAAGCTTGAGGCATGGCTGAGACCTGACTTGCTGAAGTGACAGGTACCAGCAAGTTTTGTCCCTGCTTAGTGGATTTGGGAATGCAGGATGTTTGGGAAATGATGGGTGCCGATGCTACGTATAGGTAAAGGGCAGGATTCATGTCGCCTGGCTTTGGCCATCTGAAACCGAAGTGCCCCGTTTCAGTTGCTCCTCTTCTCTGGTCGCCTGTAGAAGCAGGAGCGCTCAGCAGATGGTTTGTCTCTTCTGTTTAAGATGCTCAGGACCACGTGAGTCACCATTTCTCTCTGTTGACCTGGGGGCCCTGTGGCAGGTTACTCCCCCTGCAGCACTGTCATTGTCCCCAGTCCCAGAGGGACATACGTGACCCTCAGGGCAGCTGCTTAACTTTGGGACAGGCCACACCAGGGCGAGGGTATCGATGTGGAGCTGCGCCAGCCACAGCTCCCAGTGGTCTTGCAGACCCTGGAAGCTGGGCTGGTTTTGTGCTGACGTGAAAACAAAATGTTCTCTGTCGTTCCTATCTAGGACTGCGAACGGGGGCACAGGCTGTGCTCTGCCTGCCTTCGCCAAGCAGATGCGAGGTCTCCGTTTTCTGCTCACCTCACAGGAGCGCTAGAGATAAACATCTGCAGTTTTCTGGGCTGAGAGCGCTAAAAGCGAATGCCACCCCTGTTCAGCTCTGCAGATGGTTGACGAAGCACTTTAAAGGTCCAAGTTATATTTGGAAATGAAAAGAGCTTTGTACCGAACAGAATATAGCTTGTGCGCCGTTGGGACCGACAGTCACTAAAAGCAAGCACATCTGCTGATGCAACCTAATTGCTGTTTTGATTGCCCAGCCATGACGGGGCATAAAAATATTGTCTGCCTACAAAAAAAGAATGAAACCTCACTTGACCATTTTGTGCCCAAATACCTTGGCACCCAGCCCTGCCGAGCTAGAGTTGGGCAATCTGAATTCAAAAATTCCCCAGTGAAACCAGCTCCTAACAATACAAAGCTGTGCCTGTCTGACTGGGTGGACTATTTTCATGACTCTGAATAAAAATCATGTCTAGAGCACCGCACGTTTCCGTGGGGGCTGTGCGAGCAGGGGGGCACGCTGGCCCGTGCCTGGAAGCTTTCCGAATTAAACGGGCGGAGGATGGGCCGCTGCTGAAGGCCAGTCTCTTGAGACTCACCGGCTTTCTGCTTGCCTGCGGACAAGAGGAGGATCCCTGCAAAATGCTGATAGGAACGTTTCTGAAGCAACGCGGCAGGACTGAAGCTAATCTCCAATTAGGAGAGACCACATCTGCTTACTGAAGTGGTTCTGGATCCATCTTGTGAAGCTTCCAGCATTGCTCACTGTGGGAAACAGGAGAGTGACCTCCTCGGCCGTGGGTATAAGTCAGAAGAACATCACCCTCTCACTTAATTCTGGTCAGTCCCGGGTGTTGTACCAGTATGACTTTTTACCAGTATGACCTGCCGCTAACTTCCCACCTCCCTGCCCCAAGCAACGTGGCCATTGCCCAGCCCCAAGTCCTGGGCGAGGGGCAGGTGAATACCAGCTGGCCGGACTGGGACAGACTGGGGACCCCTGCCACAAGCAGCACAGCCCAGCAGGATCCTGCTCCAGTGCCAGCTTTCTGGGCCAAACCCAGTCCCCCACAGTCCAGCTCTCCTAAATTTGCCTGGCTCTAAGAAGCGAACGCAGGGGAGCAGAGATAGCAGTGCGCCACGCAGGGAAAGGGAAAAGATTGATCTTTCCCTCCCATTAAAAGGGCTATTGATTGATCTGTCCATTTAATAGGCTGCAGCTGCTAAAGCCCAGCCTGCAGCCTGTCCTGTCCCTTCAGCCAGCTCCTCATAGCACTGCTCTTGTGTTTTTCTTCCCCTGTGGTGGAGCCCTTTCAAGTCTTTCTTTAAAGAGTGAACCAAGTGCTTTCCATCAGCTGCCAGCCCAGCCCTCTACCAGCGAGGGGCTCCCGGCTGCTCCCTGGCCGGGCTTGGCACAGCAGCATATGAAATCCCCGAGATCCACCCCTCCCTCAACACAAAAAACCCAGACTGGCTTAAAAACCAACAGATTAATGCTTTTTTTCTTCTAATTTGGGTTTTCTTAAATTGCCCTTGGGAACCAGTGGGTTTCCCATACTCCGTTAGCGGGATGCTGCTGTGCAGCAGAGCCAGGCTCTCGCTTTTCCCCACGGCCACCAGGAACAAGAGAGGTTGGCAGGATTAACACCTTGTGGTGCCCCACAGTTGAGAGCCCTTAGGGAGGATGTGTGGGGAGTGGGGCCATTTGTGGGAGTGGGACCATTTGTGGAGATCTCCCAGGGAGAAAGAATGAAGCTGCTGAGGAGAGGTCACATCTGCTCCCAGAAGCATTCCCAAGCAGTGCAGCAACACCTCCCTGCTGACGGAGTCAGAGGTAAGCGGTAGTTTGAACAGATGGATCTACATTTTTTTCCATGCTCACTTCCACAGATGGGACATTAAAAAAAAAAAAGTTTACTCCAAAAGCAAATGAAACTCTGAAATGGCAAAATTCCAGAAGTCATCTGAGAAAAGTTTAAGATGGCATTTTTTGTGTCAACAATTTACAAGCGTTCCCAAGACTTGCGGAGAGAAGGCTGAGGGAGGATGGCTTTCTTATCCCTGAGGCGGGTCACCTTTGCTGGGCTCTTTTGCTGCAGTAGCGGGAAGCTCTGGGAACTCCCTGTGCCCAGGAGCCTTGTGCCTGGGACTCAGCAGGGCCGTCTGCCAGGGGTGCTCTGCGTGAGCCGACGGGAAACGAGGAGGGTTTGGAAACCCACCTGGCAAGTGGGGCTGCGCTGGAAACTTGCCTGGTTTCTGTCAGAGTATCGTCAAAATCATCCCATTCCCAAAGTATGTTTTCTTTGTGTCAGATCAGCATTTCTGGGGGAAAAAAAAAAAAAAAAAAGAAAAGGAAAAAGAAAAAGAAAAGCTCACTGCTCTAGTTGGAAAGTTTGCAGCCAGCAGTCAGCCCAATGGCAGGTTGTCCCTGGTGATCACAGGTCTCCAAAGAAGGTTTCTAAGCCAACTCTACGTTTTAGACAGAGCTATCGTGAGACTGAGGAGGGTGAAGGAGAGCACAAGCACTTGGCTCCTGTGAGAGCTGCCTCTCTACAATCTGATCCCAAATGAAAATGCTGTAGCTGAGAATAACCAGGATTCCCAATATTCAGCAATGACTTCTTGAGCAAAAACCTCTTTTTTGATTCCTTCGAAGCAAAATCAGTCTACCTTCTTCAAAAGCAATGCTGACCACATCTCAGTCAAGGACCTGAGAGTTTTCCACCAGCTTTCATCCACCACAGATGACACAAATGCAAAATTAATTCTGTTCTTCTAACATGTACAGCATCCTAGGAGTACCTATAGTCCACATGCCACAAGAGAAGATGGGATTGTGTTACCTCGTGTGTTTTTTCTGCCACCAGGTCAGCCTTATCCACAAAAAAGCAATTCCTTCCTGATTGTAGGCACCTGGCTTTGCTGTTAGATCAAGACCATCCAGACTTACCAGTCTATCTAAAACCAGAAGAAGCCTCTGATGGGATTCTGGGTAGCAAAAAGGACACAGCCTTAGCATGGATGGAAAACAGGTGGTTTCTGGAGGGATGTGCCTCCCCTCTGAAATGCTGAGGTAGTGGTTGATGCATGATGTAAGATCTAGTTTCCTATACTCCACTCCCAACTCAAAAATGAGATCCAAACACTCAGCTGCTGGTAATCACTGAGACATAGCTGCTTTGATGACCAGAAAACTCCCAGTTGCCTCTCCAGTTCCATCATCGCCAGGCAGACTGACACTGCCAGGAGTGACCACGTCCAGTGTCACTGCACTGAAGAAGTCAATTTAAGTTGTGAAGTGATATGAACTGATCTGATGGTGCACCTGGGGAAATGACACACTAAACTCAGTGTCATTTAATGCCAAAGTAGACAATTTTATCTCCAAAGAAAATCTCCTCTCAGTGTATGGCATCCTTTTCTCCTTGGGGGCCTTAACTCATGGTGTACTGCTGAATGACAGCTGTGTTCAGTATTATCCTCATGCACAGGTAACACACTAAATTTCTTTCTTGGATTGCAGGTGGCTGATTTTCCTATCGACAGAACATTTCTTGTAGTAACCAGGATCTTTGGGTGGCATTTCTCTCACCCAACCTCAATGTCTACACAGTAATAATCTACATCTAAGCTGTTTATTCTGGGCTCTTTATATAGTTGTTGGAAGAAACAGGCACCTTCGGAATGCACTGCACCTGATTTATTTTAGACCTCTTATTTAGGCTGATGTGAACTGAAAGACCCAAAGTGATCTAGATCTCTAGGTGAATCTCACACTTGTGTCCCGAGAATTTGAGATCCTGAGAGGATGAACTGGATGAACTTACCTGCTCTAAGGTGGCCCTGCTCTGGCAGGGGTTGGACTAGATGATCTCCAGAGGGCCCTTCCAACCCTATGATTCTGTGATTCTGTGAAAGGACCAAAATTAAACTCTTGTCCAGTATCTGTATTGTCTCTGTGGTTTGCTATTACCTAATTTCAAGATACCCCAGGGACTGAAGACACCAGACTCCCCTGCTGATGTTCATGTTGGGTCCCTGTTACTGCGCTGATGATGGAAGCCTCTGAGGAGATGTAGCTATCAGCAGAGAAGTGGGTAACAAGAGTGACCCCCTGGCACCATACCAGGAGCGCTCATATTTCCTGCCCAGCTCCTGCTTCTCATCTCACACTGAAGGGCTTTCTAGATATTATTCTACAGCCCCTCTTATGTCCTTCTTAAATCCCCTTTTGTCACTGTGGCCAAGCAGAGAGAAACGTTACCACAGTCACTCCCTAGGATGGTCCCTGGCTAATCCCTAAGTCCCACTTCCAGAGTCCCAGCAGTGGGCAGAAACCCAAAACTGTTTCTTCTTATATTGCCAGGGGTTTCACCCATTCAGAGTTCAAAGCTCTTCATCCATCCTCTCCCCATGATAAGACTGCCTTTAAAGAGAGGACTCCTCCTGTAACTAGAAGGCTCCCTAGGGTCTACCAATGCCGGTGGCCACCATTTCTGATGTTGCTGTTTCTCTCCCAGAAGACGGACTATACGGATCACATTAAGAGATTCAGCACTTAATGGCATCTAACTCTTCCTGCTTGCTCACACAGCAGAACCATCACACTCTACCCCACACCTAAATCTCCCAATAACCAATACTTAAGGAATGGGAGGAAGAAAATTTTACAGTCGGGGAGGTGTGACGGTAAGTCCTCATCCTAGATCTGAGTTCCCACCAACTGAGAAACACAAGGTGGGAGCAGGTGGGAAGCAGACAGCAGCAAGAGCAGGTTCTGAGCTGGGCGATAAGCCTCCATTGTCTGGGAACGGTCGCCCTGGCAGGCTGGGTCCCTTTGCTAGTAATCCTCTCTGTTGGCTACAGGGTGGGTCTCCTGTGTCAGGTGAAATGAATTTAAAAATCCGAACTGGTGCTGATGCAAATGAAAAGCAGGACATATTTTCTTCACAGCTGCCACCTATTTGAATGGTTGCAAAAGTCTTACTGAGTGTCAGAGCTGAGTCATTCCTATGGTGCGTGGCCAAACTAACATTTTGTGGGGATGTGTTTGGGGAGGGGAGTGGGAGTAGAGGGAAGGGGGCTAATCATACTTCATAATTTCTCATCTTCCAAAATAATCTGTTTTCTAAATGCATTGCTAAATCCTTGCGCTAGCAATCCACCATCTGCTCCTTCTTTCAACACACCCACTATGTAGTCTGCTGTCTTGTTGTACTGCCAAAGCTCTATATGCTGCGGGTAGAGGAGAGTCTGTACTTTCAGATGCTTTTCTTAGGTCACAGGGAAAAAAAAAAAAAAGAGCCTTTGCAATTAGCACCAAAGTCAATGCATTGCCATGCAGCTTGCCCTTATCCTGCAATCTGTGATGTAATCTCAGCAGCAAACAGGCAACTAAATTTTATCCCTCTAATTCCAGGCAGGGGCTCTGGTAACACCCTCCAGCATCGACTGGAGCTGGAATGTTTTGGGTAATCTCCGGAATGCCTCAATAGAATTATAAATCCATAAATCAAAGCAGTCATTATGTATTTGAATAATATGTGGATCAAAGACTCAGATTGAGGGCCCCTTTGTTCCCATGCTCTTTTTATATCTTCCTCAGTGAGCATCTATTCAATGAGAAACAATTACAGTGAATTTAGAGCAAAAACATACAGCGCTAATGGAGCTCTGAAGACATCATCTGGCAAAGTATTTAAGCATATGCTTAATTTTAAGCACATGAGTAGTAAGAGCGGAATTGCACACAAAAGAGCGGCATTTGGTTCAGCAATATGCTGAATCAATATCTAAATTTAGGTTATCAACCTCTCCAAATTGAACCTTTTTGAAACTAAGTTGTCTTTACTCTCCCACCCAAATGCCTTCCTAGCAGCGTTTCATACCAGAGGTCTGTGCAAATACTGCATTAAATCCTGCTCGTCCTACCCTGGAGATGGGTCTGTGTTCAGTAGGAGCAATTAAAGAAGAGCAAGACAAGGCCTCTATCTCATTAAACACTGCAATTATCCTGTGATATATGCCTGCTGATTTTTTGCCAAAGTGATGCTGAGGCAGAACAACCGAATGAGTTACGGTGTGTGGCGCATCAGTCAGTGCTATGGCAGACATGGGACTAGACCGTTGTATCACCCAATGTCAGCCAAAAGCCTCCTGTCTCCAGCCTGGGACAGTCCCAGCAAGCCCAGGGCTCCGTTCTCATCTGGAAGAACATTTCTTGGGATGAAAGGTAGTGTTGTTTACAACATTGTGCTGGCAAGCCTCTGGAAAGCAGTACAAACCAATAGAGGTATGACCGCACCTCCAACAAAAGGAAGAGGAGCGCTGATGGAACTGGGGTTTTCTCGTGGCCGTGCTAATGCGTGCTAGGCAGTAACAAGGCCAACAGGAGAAGGACTAGAGATGCATGTTGTTTATGCGCTGGGAAGTAGGAAAATCCTCTGGCTTTAAAATACCTGTGCCAAGCTCCCAGCAAAACAAATCTGTTAGCTCTTCTCTTCCATGCTCCAGAGAGTCTCCGTTGGATGCTCTCTGATGCTGGGATGCAGCAGGGCCTCCAGCCGGCTTGCTCAGGCAGACGGGAAAGATGCGGGTTGTCCTCCAGCATGGCCCCTGCTCCAGCGCCTGAGCTGCTGCCTGGGGGCACTTCCAGATGCCCAGGGACCACCTCCATGCTTCAGCCTGGCTCGTGCAAGTGGCCAGGCTCGGTCCCTAGCTGGAAGCCTTCCCCTCTGTCAGTCGTCCTTTTACGCTGGCAAAAACAGGAATTGTGAAACACTTGTCAAGGCAATGAGGAGCACAGAGGAAGTCTGCTCACAAGGTGAAAATAAAATGTTATTTTAAAAGAATCATAGAATGATAGAATGGTTTAGGTTGGAAAAGACCATACAGATCATCTAGTTCCACCCCCCTGCCCTGGGCAGGGACACCTCCCACCAGACCAGGCTGCTCAGAGCCCCATCCAGCCTGGCCTTGAACACTTCCAGGGATGGAGCACCCACAGCTTCTCTGGGCAACCTGAGCCAGTGCCTCACCATCCTGACAGTAAAGAATTTATCCCTAATATCTCATCTAAATCTTCCCTCTTTCAGTTTAAAACCATTACCCCTTGTCCTATCATTACACTCCCTGGTAAACTGTCCCTCCCCATGTTTCCTGTAGGCCCCCTTTAGGGGGGGGTCTATAAGGTCTCCCCGGAGCCTTTTCTTCTCCAGGCTGAACAATCCCAACTCTCTCAGCCTGTATTCCTAGAAGAGGTGCTCCAGCCCTCTGATCATCTTCGTGGCCCTCTTCTGGACCTGTTCCAACAGGTCCATGTCCTTCTTGTGTTGGGGGCCCCAGAGCTGGAGGCAGAGACTGCAAAAGACTGCCAGACTGCATAAAGAGCAGTCAGAGAAGATCACATAGCTGAAAAAATGAGCCAGATTTTTGCCCCATGACCCGCTGGGTGGAGTGGGGAGGGCTGGCTGGAGCAGAAACCTTTCCAAAGGGAAGGAGGAAGAGATGGAGAATCTTTTTCACTAAAGACCAGGAAAGTTTTGCTCCTGCTTCAGCACACACTGACTCACATACATAACTTTAAGTACATTTTTAACCCTTCCTGAGTTTCAAAGCTGCCAAGTTCTAGATTCTCTGGTCTATTTAAAAAAAAAATAATAAAATAAATCAAACCAATTACTTATGTATTAGCTCCAAAATTTCTTACTACACTTCTTATAGAAAGGCCAGACCAAATACGAGCCCCAGACTAGGCAGCAAAGAAGAAATGCTTTCTAGGCTTGTGGTTATTGAACATACAAGAGACTGCCATGTTTTGTCTTAGGAGAAACTCCATGTGCAGATGCTGCTGTGCACCTTTCCTGGTGGACATGATTAAACTCTGATCAGAATAATGGTGAAGGCTTATTCAGGTCAGCTACTGGAGCTTGAGAAAATATTGCTTGTGCCCAAGCTCTTTTTCCCTTGTATGTGTTTCCCCCTCTTTAAATGCTCTTCAGTTTGGCCCCAACTGAGTCACAGATCAAAGCATTTCAGCTTTTGAGGCCAAATTGCAATTTATAATGTCTGTGGTTTTAGCTAATCTGTCTCTGTGTCATCTCATTTTAAATCAACAGAAAGCAGCACAAAATAACTCATTTCGGTATGCCCTGCTGAACTAGGGATTTTAACTCAGGCATCCTGTTACCAGTTCTCCCCACAGGTAAACGGGGTTTTCTTGCTTGATCTGAGGGCGCTTTGTTCCTATTGTAAACATCAATTTTGTAAACAACTTGTGTTCCACTGAGGTGAAACAGCTACATCTCCAAAACCCAGCTAAGATTCTGGCTTGTCTCCCTTCTTACAATTTTAACTGTATCAAAGGGGAGCTTAATGCTGTAAAGAGCCTTTCATTTTTAATTAAGTAAAGAAGGTCCTAGTTTCAAACCCACTTGAACAGCCTGGGTTTAAAAGTTCAAGTCATGCCATAGCCTTATTTGTTCTTCACAGCAAAGACCGTGGCAAACAGATGCCAATTCCAGTGGAAACGCCGCTCCCTGGCTCCTGAAATCACTGCTGTGCGATTCCTTGTTTTGTGCTGATGCCGCTGCCCTGACAATAAAGGGGGATCCACCAGAGTAGCATGAGGATGAGTCAGCCCCAGGGCGCCTCACACATCACCACCCCAGCAGGAATAGCTGGGCACATCTCCACGGGCTCTCTACTGGACCATCTCCTGCCGCTCTATGTCGCTGCACGTCTTGCTCTGTACCACCGTTTGAGGAAGAGAAAATCCAACTTAATGTGTCCCGTTTCCTGTTCAGATTTCATTCATCCATCTCACCTTCCTCTTGCTTTTCTTACAACCTGGCACAGGCTTTGGTGCTGTGCACGGGTTAGCTGCCTCCCAACTCCTGCATCTCCCCTTTGAGCCCACGGGGGAGGTGGGTACGCGCTGGATGGTGGCTGCAGCAGCCACGAGTGACTCCAGTGTCATCACTCCCTGGGAAAGTCAGGGACGGAGACATGGACTCCTGATGTTGAGGCTACCAATTAGCACTGTTGGAGCAGATCTCCTTGAGGAACGAGTAACACATGAAACTCCCACTAATGCCAACCTGCCTTTTGTTGGGATTGCCTAACTCTGATGAATAATGCAAAAGTCCAGCCTGCGCCTCTTTTTATTTAACCGCATCACTCTTCAAAACAAAACCAACCAAAACCCAAGCAAACAAATACCCTTCCAGAACAAGCAAATGTCTGACCTTAAAGTGTGGCTCTACAGCATAAGGTGCGCGCGAGAAAAAAAGCTTTATGTTCACAGCAGAGAGGCCATACATGGAGGGAAGAACTGCCTTTTGCAGCCAGAGCAAAAGTCCACTCAGCTGAGTCTGGGCTCAGTCTGGTCAGTAACAAGAGTTCCAGAAAAGGTATAAATCTTCTCCCAGCTGTCAGTCTGAGATCTTCTTGGCCTGGAAGTTACATCCAGAACATTACTTTCGGCAGGTCTCAGTACGCCTGTCTTCTATGAACTTGTCTAAACTATTGGCCTCCACAACATCTTAAGCCACAATTTAATTATGCATTGGGTGAAAAAGTACATCTACTTGCTTGTTTTAAAGGTCAGTCTGGGTGCTGGACTATCACAGATCAAATATAGTGAAAGCTGAAAAATAAATGGAATTTTGAGAGCTATTGTTTACACACATATCCTATTCTCCTCAAAATATGACCCAATTTCTTTTCACTTCAGTTGAGTAAGTTAATACTGAGGCTGTAGGACCAAAAATTGCTCTTGTATATTTGACTGTCCAGAGATTGAATCCTGTGCATGGCCTCAACAATCCAGGTGCTGCAGTCCTGTTCTTGGGGAGGTTTGGGTGCAATGGACATGGGTCTCCAAGGTAAAGGGCAAAGTCCCTGGTGGGCGAAGAGGTGGATGCTGTGGAGCATCTTGTCTTTGCTCCCCGCTATCTCCCTATTTAGGTTTGAGTCAGTTGATTCCTACATGAGTGGAAACCAACCATCTTCTCCCAGCCAAGGTCACCAAACCCATACTGACAGTATGTGGCCCCCACCCCTGCTGCTATAGTAATTTCCAGACCTCATCTTCCTCTGACAACGTGCCCTAAATCACTTGTGATCTTGGTGAAAATTGTGAGTATAGAAGATGAACATGATGGACAGACTGAATGGGCTTCCTGCGGGGACCACACAAGCCCACAGCCGGGGCAGCCATGCCCCCAGCTCTGCTGAATGTTGTCCATCCTCCTGGGAGTCAACAAGAGTTTGTGTCATTGTGCGTGGAGGAGCAGAACGGAGACGTGAATTAGACCATGTCAGCAGTACAGCGCTTTAAAAGTTGGGGTGTATCTTGGGAAGGTATCCAGTTCGTCCAGTTTGGCAGGGGTGAGGGGGAGCGTGGGGGAGGAAGGCTTGCACGCTCTCAGGAAAAGCTAGCTTACTGCTGAGTGCCTTTTACTCAAAAAGAGCAAGTGGCACTCTCCCCATCACATGGAAAACAAAATAAATTCTGAAAGATGGAGGAATTCCTGGCATCGCTGTGCTCTGCAGGAGCATGTACCAAGCTCATCTCTCCAGATCTACTGTCATAGGTTTGCAGCTAGAATATAGGATTGACCGAAAGAGCAACATTCCAGGAAAACAGAGTTAAAACGGCTCCAATTTGACATGCCTAGCCCTGCCCCACAAAAGGCAGTGGCAAAAATACCTTTTGGATTCTTCTTTGTGGCTTTGGCATTATAATGCCCTGTTTTGCTCTCCAGTATCATATATGTGTCCCCTGTACGGGACAGGTAGCAGGGCCCAGTGCTCACGCAAAGGAAGGCACGCACTGCCACAGTGAGCCAGAGAGGCTGCCCAGCGTGCCCAGTACCCCACCACTGGGAGAGGCCAGTGCTATCTGGGTTCAGGCACCAGGCTGGGTAGCAGGAGGTGGTAACACCCAAGAGGGACAGAATGGGGAGTGTGAGCTGAAGTAATGGTTATAGATGGGAAGGGGGCAGTTGTGAGAGCCCACGGGTGGGGAAATGAGGAGAAGAGGTCTGGAGAATAGTGCCAAGGTCTGAGGCAGGGGCAGAGGATGGGTGGTGGCAGCCTCTGATGAGGCTGGCATGGGACATTTTCAAATGGTTATTGAGATGTGTTTGGAATTAGGAAGTTGGATATTCCATTTCCAATGAGGTGTTGATTTTAAATATTTGTTTGGCTTTCAAGATTTTCAGCTGGCAGTTGACAAACTGTAACTAACCACCGTGTGCTAGGAACATGGACAGAAGAGACACCCCACCTAACTTTAGACACCTACAAAGGTGACATCTACATATGGATGTTGCCCTTTGGAGGGACCTATCTCTACAGAGCTTAATGGGGTCTAGACAGCTAGCTCTGATGTAAACAGATATTTGTTGAATTCAGCTCAAGCTAAGGAGAGAAACTGATGCCAAGCATCCAAAAGATTTGGGTCTATGTTGAGTTTGGAGATCCTTTTCTGAGTCCATTTGCCAAGGTATATCCTGAAATAATTTTTTTTTCGTTAGCTGAGTCCAGTCCATGGCACATTTTCCATATTATTTAGTACAGTCCTTCCAAAGCTCTCCACCATCCGAAGGGAAGATGCATTTAATGCTGATACACTTCAGCACATAAACATACTTATGATCAATATTAAAGAATTTTTGAGTTCCTTGACTCAAATTTTTTCCATAACTAGTGTGAATGAGCTGTTCAGGCTTGTATGTGTATTTGAGATTTCAATCTTTTGTCATGGTTTAGGAAAAAATAATTTTGTAGTGTCATAGCCACTTCTGCAGGAAAAAAAAGTAATGTTCTTTCCACATCTAGTTGAGCTTGGCTCAATATCCTGAAGTGGACGCTGTTTGTGCTTGTTAGTAATTGCAGTTGTTCTGCTAATTGAAGCTGGTGCACTAATCAATAAAACAGCTTTATGATTTTTAATTCTTCTCAGGTTCTTGACATAACTCTATGTTCTTGACATAACTCTATGTCGAGGGGTGACCTCATCAATGTCTTCAAATACATAAAGGGGGAGTGTCAGGAAGATGGAGAGAAGTTGTTTTCAGTGATGACCAGTGATAAGACAAGGAGTAATGGATGCAAATTGGAGCATAGGAGATTCAAGAGGGATATCAGGAGGAATTTTTTACTGTGAGAGTGACAGAGCACTGGAACAGGCTGCCCAGAGAGGTTGTGGAGTCTCCTTCACTGGAGACATTCAAAACCCGCCTGGACGCGTTCCTGGGTGATGTGCTCTAGGTGACCCTGCTCTGGCAGGGGGGTTGGACTAGATGATCTTTCGAGGTCCCTTCCAACCCTATGATTCTATGATTCTATGATTCTATGATTCTTTCTCTAAGTTCCAGAAGCTGCTTAGCCATCCCATCTTCTTTATTTCAACAAACTTCCTTTGCTGCCTGAATTGCAAGAGTGGTACATTACCTAAGCAGCCCAGCAAAGCCCAACACATGGTACCAGTACCACTGGAAGTACATAACCCCTTCTGGAGTGATACCTGGCCCATTGGAGCACAGGTACCATTGGCTTTGACAATATACAGGAAAAAACACGTAGGGATCTGTTTTCTAGACCACTCATTACTGACTCAGCTACCTGTGATTCATCCTCTCCTGCTCCAAAAGACTCGTTTTACCTCTGACCTCCCCCTCTTTATTTTATTCCTGACATATCCTTATAGACAGCGCTTTAAAGGACACCAAACGAAACGGAATGGTAAAATACCTGCAGCCTGACTCATGGTTTCTAAATAACCCTTCCTTGCAGTTGTGAGTGTGACGGTACCCTGACTGGTGATTTCATTTCAGTAGCACCTTGGTCTTTTCCCTAGATGCCTGCAGATAATCCTGACGCCTCAGAGACCCTGGGTAGCTCATGCTGTTTCTACCACCAACTCTTGTACATTTTATTGATGGAGACTCTGGAGCTAATGGCTTTATGATCAGGATATTTCTTTTCTGTGCTGTGATGCAGTGAGCAAGAAGGATCTGTTTTAATCTGCAGTGCTAGGCGCAGGAGTAAAGCCCAAGGGGGTACTTTCCCTGTAGGAAGGGGCATATTGGGCTTGCCTATTTTTGCTGCCACATCTCCTGGCAGAAGGCTGGAGTGCGTCAGCCTGCTGCGCCCCCTCTTCATGCTGACCAGCCTGCTGGGTGCCTGTGAACTGCCATGGTCCCCCTCTCAGTTTCCCCACCTGTGATGGGGGATAATTGTCCTGAAGGGCCTTGAGACCTACTGGTGAGAGCGCAACGTAAGCCCCTGTCCTGGTTTGAGTGACACAGGATTAGTTTCAGCAATTTTACTTGTCAATAAGGTCTCTCCTCATGCTTGGGAAAATTGCAATTTTAGAAGACTTAAGTGTCTGAATTTGTGAAAATATTTACTTAATAGCCAGCTATGATATGCGGGTTTCAAGGTCTCGGTGTTTTTGAGCCTTGCCAAGTGCAGGGACAAGGAGGAGCGAGACCCGGGCACTTGACCCAAGCTGGACAGCAGGATTATTTCATACCATGAAGGGCACATTTAACATAAATTAGAAAGTTTGCTGCAAAGTTCTCACTTCCTTAATGGTGGCAATCCAGAGAACTCCTTGCCCCAGTGCTGGACGCCTGAGCCCTTCCCTTCCTCCTGAAGACCCAGTGCTCGCAGTGTCCCCACATTTACTGTCCGCTGCTGGGAGCGCACGGCGTCCTGCTGAGAGAACAGGCTGAGGATAACCCTCAAGTATTCTATATTGGTATCAGGATTAATATTGTTTCTTTTGTATTATTAATGTTAATTATTTAGTCTTATTCTATTACACCTCTTTATATTTCAGCCCTCTGATCTCTTTATTTTTCTGTGATTCCCCTTCCTGCCTGAGGAGGGGTCATCATGTGAGAGAATAATCATCTAAACAACAACAAATTGCTGTGGGTTCTTCAAACCATAACAGTCCTGCAGTGTGCTGAGGACTCTGCCTGCTCTTGTGCTTCCAACTTTGTTAGCAAGCTCTAAAACTAGCATTTGTCATTTGTATTTTAACAACACACTGAGCTTCTCCAAAGCCAGGGACCTCATATCCCTCTTATCTTAAAAAGTCTGGAAATCTCCGGTTTTGACTGCAATACATCACTGTGAGTCATAGAATCATAGAATATGTTGGGTTGGAAGGGACCTTTAAAGGTCATCTAGTCCAACCCCCCTGCAGTGAGCAGGGACATCTTCAACTAGATCAGGTTGCTCAGAGCCTCATCCAGCCTGGCCTTGAATGTCTCCAGGGATGGAGACATCATCTACATCCATCATCTACAGTAAGTCATGGGCAACAGGAGAGGTGCCTGAGGACTGGAGGATAGCAAATGTCACTCCAGTCTACAAGAAGGGCAAGAAGGAGGACCCGGGCAACTATAGACCGGTCAGCCTCACCTCCATCCCTGGTAAGGTGATGGAACAACTTGTCCTTGGCACTATCTCTAGGCATGTCAAGGACATGGGGGTCATCAAGAGTAGTCAACATGGTTTTACCAAGGGTAAGTCATGTTTGACTAACCTTATAGCCTTCTATGAGGATATTACTAGGTGGATAGATGATGGTAGAGCGGTAGATGTGGTTTATCTTGATTTCAGTAAAGCATTTGACACTGTCTCCCACAGCATCCTTGTAGCTAAGCTGATCAAGTATGGGTTTGGTGATCAAGCAGTGAGGTGGATCAAGAACTGGTTGAAAGGAAGAAGTCAGAGAGTCGTAGTCAATGGGGCAGAATCTAGTTGGAGGCCTGTGACTAGTGGAGTCCCTCAGGGGTCGGTACTGGGACCGGTGTTGTTCAACATCTTCATCAACGACCTGGATGAGGGTACAGAGTGTACCCTCAGCAANTAGCAAGCTCTAAAGTTAGCGTTTGTCATTTGTATTTTAACAACACACTGAGCTTCTCCAAAGCCAGGGACCTCATATCCCTCTTATCTTAAAAAGTCTGGAAATCTCCGGTTTTGACTGCAATACATCACTGTGAGTCATAGAATCATAGAATGTGTTGGGTTGGAAGGGACCTTTAAAGGTCACCTACTCCAACCCCCCTGCAGTGAGCAGGGACATCTTCAACTAGATCAGGTTGCTCAGAGCCTCATCCAGCCTGGCCTTGAATGTCTCCAGGGATGGGGCCTCCACCCCCTCTCTAGGCAACCTGTGCCAGTGTCTCACCACCCTCAGTGTAAAGAACTTCTTCCTAATGTCTAATCTAAACCTGCCCTGCTCTAGTTTAAAGCCATTGCCCCTCGTCCTATCCCTACATACCCTTGCAAACAGCCCTTCCCCAGCTTTCCTGTAGGTCCCCTTCAGGTACTGGAAGGCTGCTGGAAGGTCTCCCTGGAGCCTTCTCTTCTCCAGGCTGAACAACCCCAGCTCTCTCAGCCTGTCTTTGTAGGAGAGGTGCTCCAGCCCTTTAATCTTCTTCATGGCTGTCCTCTGGACCCTCTCCAACACGTCCATGTCCTCCTTGCCCTGTCACACTGCAGACCCTTCCCTCTGCTTCTGTTCTTCCACACAGACACCAAGGAGTCCATACACCTCAGAAGCTGTTGAGGGGATATAGAATCATAGAGTTGTTTAGGTTGAAAAAGACCTTTAAGATCACTGAGTTCAACCCTATAAAGTGCTCTGTGCAGTGCCACCTGGACCCTGCTGCCGGTCCCAGTGTGGATCACTGCTGCAAACCAGGCATTGAGGGAAGGCTACAGCGCTGGGTCTGGGAGGATGCCTCTGACCAAGGCTCTCTGCGTGTGACACTTTGTGATGCCCTGCAAGGTGACATGTTCCCAGCTTGTCCCTGGCCTGCGCTGAGACAGCAGGTCAGTCACACATCCAGTCTGTGCCTGGCATAGACTCCTAGAATCACAGAATGGTTTAGGCTGGAAGGGACCCTAAAGATCACCTATTTCAGCCCCCCTGCCCTGGGCAGGGACACCTCCCACTAGACCAGGCTGCTCCAAGCCCCATCCAGCCTGGCCTTGAACACTTCCAGGGATGGGGCATCCACAGCTTCTCCAGCCAACCTGTTCCAGTGCCTCACCACCCTGACAGTGAAAAATTTCTTCCTAATATCCAATCTAAATCTACTCTCTTCCAGTTTGAAGTCATTACCTCTCATCCTATCACTACGTGCCCTTGTAAAAAGACCCTCTCCAGCTTTCTTGTAGGCCCTCTTCTGATACTGAAGATCTGCTATAAGGTCTTCTCAGAGCCTTGTCTTCTCCAGGCATATGTCAGAGGGCAGGAGGGAAGCCACCAGAAGCAGCAAGGGAGCACAACGGAGGAAGCAGGGAGGTCTGTTGTTTGGATTTTCACTGCTGGATCACCATCTAGACAATTGTCAGGCACAACAGCAGGTCAGAGATCAAGTTATCGTAGCAGTGTGGGGTGGTTGTGACTCCTCCCCAGGCAGAAATACAGGCAGAGCTGCTGACCTCATGAGAACAAACATGAGACAGATCCCAGATGCAAGATACGGGAATAAGAAGCAAGAGATTGAAGGTCTGATAACCTCCCAGCTCACCAAGGCTGGCTAAAACCAGGTGCCATGCCTAGCCAGGGTGCAGGAATTTTAATGCCGATCAGCCTTTCTGGTCCCTAGTGATCCCTGAGTCATTGCCGCTTGGGCAAATACATGGGCCACTTTGAGAAGCTCAGCTAGTCCTTGTAGAGCTGTATGGTCCATTCTGGCACAGCAAGGTATCCAACTGAATTTAATTAACAATCTTGCAGCCTTTGTTTTAACTTTGATGTAGATGGTGCTCCTCGCTGGTCCCGATACAAAGGTCAATGAAATCAGTAAAAGGATTTCCACAGATTCTAGGGGACTTCAGGCCCAAAAGGAGAGTTTCATGGTCCCTTTTCTGTCCCCTCATGGCACACCTTATCCCTCAGTAATGCTGATATCATGGTTTGGGCAGCTGTTGACTGATCGAATTCCCAGTGCTGGGAAGAAGCACCCAATACCAGGTGTCTAGAGTCCCTCTAAGCTTACTTTGCATCTCCTCATCCTTCTTGTTCTACATTTTCCTGCCTCTTCCTCCCCTTGTACCCAGCGCTTTTTATATCTTGTGTAAGCACGTTGGCTCTAAACACACCCAAAATGTAGCAGCAGGTACATTCTGCCCATACCTTCACACAGCGAGGCTGCAGGAGAGCAGAGAGAGCAGGAACTGAACGAGGAAAGCAATCTGGATACGTGGGCTGAATTTTGCGCTATGGAGGTGTATTTTAGTTTTTGCTTGTTTGTTTTGTAGCTTTCCAGATCCTTTTCTGGAAGCTTGTCACAAGAGGTGCAGTTTGCTCTTGGCAGCCTGGCAGCAGCCCGTGTGGGGATGAATTGAACACTAAGTGCCCAAGAAGCGCTCAAGCTCAGTCTCCATGCCAGCAAATGGACGTACAGACTGTTTTATGCACAATGAAAGAAGCTGCACCGAGAACTACAATGCCTAGCCTAGTTTTTATTCATCCCATTTCGATCAAGGCCTCTGGAAGGTCACCGTCTCTTTTAAAAGTAAGGAAAATGTGGATAGACGCCCAGCCGCCATCCTGCTGACAGTGCACTTCTCTGACACATGTACACTGCGCTGCTGAAACACTGATAGTGGTTTTTCACAGAGGTCTGCAATCTATTAGACAGCACTTATTCGTACGTTTCAGACCATAAAAAATCATGAAATATTTGGCTAGATGGCAATGATCCTTTCAACCAACAATGTGGACGTATCGCATTACACACACACACGTAAATACACACGTACGTGCACACAAAATCCGTGGCAGTGATCCTGATAAATTGATTGTGCACCTTTGACCACCTCTGCCGCGCTCGGCCACACTAATCCATCTCCTAAGGGTGCTTCTCTCTCTCCAAAACCTCCCCAAGGCTGCCAGCAGCCACCGGTCCTTGAAGTTAGATCAACCTGCCACAAAACTGCTTCCTTTCTTCCCTCCTGTTTGGAAATTCCTTTCCCACCCACCCCACATAATTACCCATAGAAATGCAGGCTAGATGATATTGAGTCCTGGATCAAAAGTGGGTTTGAAGTCCAATTATTGCATGACCACGCAGGATTGAAAAAGGGAATTTTATATGACTGGAAAAGATAAATTCTCGGCTTTCTTCAGGGACCACCAGCATCTTCTTTGACTGTCAAGTTGAGACATAGCAGGCCTTAAACTCATGAGGTTTTAGCTCCAGAAATTGTACTTTACGTGATTCTTAGAGGTATTGAAAAGTCATTAATTATATATTTTTTCTTATTTTCAGTCCTGTGCAGTTAACTTACAGAAACAAAGATTTAGCTTAACACAGAAGTGTCTGTAAGAAATGTTTGGTGTTAATATTGCCGTCTCCAACTAAGCAGTATCATAGACTCATAGAATAGTTTGGGTTGGAAGGGACCTTTGAAGGTCACCTAGTCCAACCCCCTGCAAAGAGCAGGGACATCTTCAACTAGATCAGGTTGCTCAGAGCCCTGTTCAACCTGACCTTGAATGTTTCCAGGGATGGGGCATCTCCCGTCTCTCTGGGAAACCTGTATCAGTGCCTCACCACCCACATTGTAAAAAATTTCTTCATTCTATCTAGTCTAAATCTTCTAGTTTAAACCATTCTCTCTAGTTTAAACTCTTCTATTTTAAAACCATTACTCCTTGTCCTATTGCAATAGGCCCTGCTAAAGTTTGTCCCCATCTTTCTTACAAGCCCACTTTGAGTACTGAAAGGTGGCAATAAGGTCTCCCCAGAGCCTTCTCTTCTCCAGGCTGAAATCTATGGAAAGCAGCAGAGCATGGTTCCACCAGTCTATCTTTTTCCCAAACTCCCTGATGCTCTTTAACATTTCTGCTTCCTCTCATAGCTCTGCCACCCGGCTGAGCAGATCGTCCACCCAGTCACACATCACACGGCTGTTCTCACTGCTGCCACCCATTACCAGTGAAAGGCTCTGGCATTCCCTGCAGCCCCAGACCTGGACGGCTGCGTGTTTTCATGGGAACTCTGACGGGATTGCCACATCCATTCTGCCAAGTGCAGAGCACACGACTTTCTACCAGGTGGATACCACAGCTAATCTGCTTCTGAGATGGCGATGACCATTGATTGAACTCATCTCTTGAGCTGGTAGGGTGACTGCGCCATTCCTGTGCACCCTTCTGCGTGAACAGCCACGCAAACTGACCCACCGTGCTCCATTTGCTGAAGAGATTTTCTTTTGTGGACGGAAGATGCACAAAACGCATGTCCGAGTTGAGGGACATAGAGTGGTATTAGCCCCTGTTAGGGTCCCTTGCACAATTTGGTTATTATCTTAATCAAGAATTTCCACAGACTTCAAAAGGCTTTGGCTCCAAACATTGTCCTACCGTTCCTGGTACATGGCATCAAGCTTTTGTGACAATAAAATCTTTATGCTGTGCCTCACGCTGCCAGTTGAACACATTGCAGGTGGAGTCTAGGCTTGCGTTTGTAAGGCTCCTCAGAGCCGTGTTAGCCCAATCACCCACTTTTAACCTCCATAATTTAGAAAGCAGTTTCTATAAACACTGAGAAGACTCCTGAACAAAGAGCCATTAAGCTTGGCAGACCCTTCTGGCTTGTCTTCCCCTAGAAGTGTACTTGCAAGGACTGAGATGATGTCAATCTGATAATGGCCTTTCCTATTTCTATCAGTGCTCAGACAGGACTGCAGAATTGACGTTAATATTGTGTCCGCTTCATTAGTTCACCTACTGGCAGTTGCCTTGCTGAGATCACTGGTTTTTCCTGTTCTGTATTTATAGCTCTGTGTGCCGCTTTCAGCATGCAGATTATCAGAGTCCTGATCGCTGCATTTTGTAGTTTATCAAGTTTATCCCCAGTCTCAACCAACTGGGGAGGTGGGAAATTTCATTTCTTTCTTTCCCTTTCATAAGTATGTGTATGTGTTTCAGGCACTTAGAAATGTACATAATGGTTTAGAAAATCACTGGTGCAAGAGTTGCTATTTCTAATGGGAGGCTGCTAGCACATGAGATCTTTAGAAATGTCTAAAGTCAAAATAGGTTCAACTTATCATTATCTTGGGAGGTAAAAGAGGAGGTTTGCAGTTCACACAGGAGCCCATGTCTGGGTTTAGGACTGTGGGCCCACTTCTCGTCATCCCTCCTCCATTGACACCAGTGGGTGCCTGGCAGACAAAGAGCAGTATTTTGCTGGTTAATCTTGTAGTATCTGCCATCTTAAAGCTCCAGCTTCTGGAGCCAAGTGATTTATCGAGGATTGTCTTTTAAGGGAGCGTCTACTTTTTAAAGTTGAAGAGAAAGCTTGCAAATGAAGTGAGGAGCTCTAAAAGCTTGGACGCCAGCAAGCAAATGAAGAAAGACATACATTTCCTATTAAACAGAATTGAATGATATAACTCTTGGCTGAGGGCCATGGAACAGCTCTCAGCATTATTTCCGTCTGCTTGGGCCAGGGCTGAACGCACAGGGCTCATCTGCGCTCTGAAATGGGCTAGCGAAGGCTTTGGCGGTGAGTCCACTCAGCAGGCACAGCCCGGACCTGGCTGGGGGTGTCCGGGTGATGACTAGCTGGACTAACGGGCTGGATGGCTCCCAGGCCAGCACGGCATTGCCATGGCTGTATCCCACCCCCTCCCCTATTCAAGCGGATGCTGGGCACGGCTCGGCTGCAGCTGGAGCACCAGGCAGTCTCTGACGAAGGCCCATCATGAGACCAAGGATCTCACCAAAGGATTCCTTGTTCCATTTTGTTTTGCTGAAGGATTAGTTCTTGTACCTTGTTGCTTTTTATTGCAGGGTTTGGCTTTACCACAGAAGTAGATATTTCCCCAAATGCTTGACTGTTGATGAGTAGTTTCCCCTCTTTCTTACCTCCTTTATAAGATGCCTGGAGCCATTTGCATGCACTCAGCAATTTATTTCCATTCTGCTGAAGGTGAAAAAAAGAAAGTTGCAAATGTCAACTCATATTTGACTGATTTGGCCAATTGCTGGACTACAGGAAATGGTTCTGTCAATGTGAGTCAGGTTCTCGAACAAGAAAACGTGCATAGGAAGTGAGCAGAATACAGTTGTACAAAAGGTTTTGCATGTAATCTCCAAGATTAGATTAAAACAATAGTACATTGTGAGGCTGATGTAAAACAAGTAATTGTAAGAGAGCTGCCTAAAACAGATGGGATTGATCGCCTTCTGAATGTCCTTCTTGTTCTTCATTAGTGGTTTATGGCACCTAGACAACTACCTTACCTTGACTACTAAGTCATGATTAAGTAGCCTGAGAAATCATTTTGTGCTATTTGAGATTCTTGAGGGCATGTGAAACACCTACATGAGGCTGGTGGACTTGAGTGCCCTAATGAGTGATGGCTGGAAGGCAGGCAGGACAGTCTAGGACACATCACGTAGCGCAAGATGTTTATGATGGACGAGCAAAGCAAAGCAAAGCAAAGCAAGCCAAACCTTGAGGGTGGGGTGGAGCTGCAGCTTCAGACACTCACTTTTAGATATTGCCTACATATAAGTTGGGCATCCAAACTCTCAATGTAGTCAGGGGAGATCTGGTCAGTGCAATCGATGGAGCCTGGAGAGAGATTCAGGTGGGCACATACAGGTGTCTACTTTAAGGCAATGTGAATCAGTCTCTAGGCTCCATTGGCTGGGGAAAGATTTGATTGCCTACACATGACATATAGTGCCATATGAGATGATTTACAAAATCAAGATATCCACACAGGGTGGGTAGACAGGAGGCAGAACTGAGACCTCTGGAGAAGCAGCTGGAGAGGATAGGCAGGATACCTTGTAATGTCTCAAATACCCACCTATGTGAATCAAGACTCTAGATCTCAATGGGGTATGGAGGAACTCAGGTACCCACCTCACACATGCACCTTACGTGACAGACACCCTCATTAAGGTGTCTCAAGATGCAACTGAATCTTACTGCTAACTTTTAGATGGTGAAAGAAGAAATATATCCCACTTTTAAAATGGATGCTTACACTAAAAAGCCCCAGTTAGTTCACTGAATCTACTGAATTTCTAACTTTTCATGCTTTTAAGTGTGTTGAGAAGGAAGGGAGTTGTTATTGCTTATCAGCCAAATCTTACCTTGGGAGTTAGCTGCAGTTCAGGATACACCTACAAACCCCAGTGGGGGTTTGTAATAATTGGTAAACAGCCATCTGCTGAGTTTCTCAGTTAAGCTTAGAAATTACATCAGATGTCTGATGTCCTATTAACACAGGCCTTATTACAAGTTCTGGTCACTCACTGAAGCCAGAATTTATAAAAATGTGAATCCCATGAATTGACAAGAACTAGGGCATGACTTTTAGTAAAAAAACATGAGCCCTGATTTCAAATTTTCCTTTGATAGAGAATTCCCCATAGCAATTAGTGAGCTATTCTGGTGATTAACCTCTTCACTATTAAAATTCATCTTTCTATTCTGAAAGTGTCAAATGTCAACTTAAAGACATTGGATCCTGTTGCAGGTTTGTCCATGAGAGTGGTCATGGACAGTCAGAACCCTTTGTTCTGATTCCTGCATGGGAGGAACTTAAAAGGTATCATCAAGGCACTATTTAATCTCTTTTTCTATAGCCAAAAAGATGGAACTCTTTAAATCTTCCACCATGTTTCTAGTCCTTCGGTTTTTCCAGAGCTTTTCTCTGAACCTTATTCAATTTTTTTAAATTCTTCCTAAAATGTTGTCTCCAAAGCTGAACAGTTATGCCAGAGACGCTATAACCTCTGGATACGTACTCAGCATTTCAATGTTCATTAAATCACTTTGGCTTCATTTACTTTTGGCTGCAACATTTTATTTATCCATGCATGGCCTTAGTCATTGTTTTCCATAGCATCCCCCAGGCTGTATATAAAACCAGTTGTCGTCGTCAGATACTCACTTTGTCAGTGTTGTGCTGTCCTCATTAGTTGCTGTTACAGCTATATTTATGCTATAAACTTTATTAAATATCTTTTCTTTCCATGTCATACTGAAAAATATTAAGTAACAGAAAGTCAAGAAAAGTCTCATGGGATCCTGTTTGAGGATATCTCCCTGGTTACCGTTACATATGAAACTTGTCATTGCTAGTGTTTAATCCATGTCCAACCATATGCTGTGCTGGTTTTCCCATTGTTTGAGCAAGTTATATCTTGTCATAATATTTTATACACCAGCATCCTGACAGAAGGCATCCCTTCTCTATCCGGTGGCTTTCCTTTCCCTTTTCAATGAGGACAGTATCCTTCCTTGTCCTCTAGAGGACACACAGAAGGCAACCTGGTCTAGTGGGAGGTGTCCCTGCCCATGGCAGGGGGGTTGGAACAAGATGATCTTTAAGGTCCCTTTCAACCTAAACCATTCTATGATTCTATGAAGACACAAGTGGCCCAACACCACGTCATGCACCAGTTGCATTGGGTGGCCATGGAGAGCTGCGTCCTCGCAGGGCTTTGCTGGGGCTTCTTGCCCTGCCTGCTACCCAGGAGAGCTGCTGAAGCCTGGCTCAGTCAGGGGTACAGGAGGACCAGATCCTGCATGTGGGAGCGGGAACAGGGAGCGTTGCCCTGGTGTCAGGCGATATTCTTTTAGCATAATTAATTATTAATTAGAATAAATTACTTAGGATTATAATATGGTGTCATTTGTGCTGTTTGCTTAGCTTTACTTCGCATGAGAAGCTAGATCTGTTGAAGCCTTTAGGCTGCAATAGAGTTATTTTCCTTAGTAATTTTCCTAGCGGCAGTTACAGTGCTGTGTTTAGTCTTTTGGTATGGGAAAGTATTTGATATCACATTGATGCTTTCGTAGTGTTTTTCTCAAGTCTGTGACTCTTCAGTTTGCCATGTTTTGCCTGCGAGGCAAGGTGCCCAAGGAGTGTAAACCTGAAGATAAGGAGGATCCAACCCTTGATGTAAACTGCAAATCAACAAGAGACACTGGTGAGACACTGGCCCAGGTTGCTCAGAGAGGGGGTGGAGGCCCCATCCCTGGAGACATCCAAGGCCAGGCTGGATGAGGCTCTGAGCAACCTGATCTAGTTGAAGATGTCCCTGCTCACTGCAGGGGGGTTGGACTAGATGACATTTAAAGGTCCCTTCCAACCCAACACATTCTGTGATTCTATGTTAAGATAAGAACCTGCCTGCCTGGACCAGAAAAGGAATCCACTTAGATGTTAGAAGACCCCAGATCAAACATCACCATTGGACTAAAGAACACATGAAGAGCATGTGAGGGGTGAGTGTATGGATTGCAAAGGTGTAATTGCCCAGGGATTTCTATGTTCAGGGACCTTCTCTTTGGATTCACCCAGCCCAGGCGCACCTTACTGCTGTGCCTTCCTATTCAATTACTTATTTTATAAAATACAGTGCTTGAGACTCTGCTGCGGGAAACCAAGGGTCAAGCATGAGGAAGGAGGAGTGTGCCCAAGTGTGTTTGTGTGTGTGTGCGTGCACGTGTGACACCACGAATGGTGTGGGAGTGCTCGGGCAGCGAGCATTCCCCTTCTGTTGGGTAGACAGAGCAAATCCCGACCCGCCTGCTTTACCCTTCACATACGTGCTGAGTTAATTATTGCTTAAATGGTCCTTTGGGAATGCAGAGCGGTGTAAGGGCATGAAGTGTTATCATGATAAAATCAGTGGCAGTCCAGAGCGCTGCTTAAATTTACAGCTCTCTGCCAAAACGTGCGAAAAGGACTGTCACAAAAGAGGTTGGACTGCAGGCATATGCTCAGACTTTTGGAGGACATGAGGCATAGTAGCACCTTTGTAGTGTAGTTTGAGTAATGTGTAGGATTAAAGGAAGTCAGGGGACCGAAAGAGTAGAAAATACTGACATTATTCTACTACCTCCCTACACCCTCTCAGCTCACAGACAGCAAGATTGCCGAAAGTGATGGAGTAGCATCAACCTTAATTCATCAAAGAGCACTGGTAAAAACCCCCAACATTTATTATATGTACAGTAAATTAATAAAAGGACATGGAAGCATGAAGGGAAAAATAATAGAGAGATATGTTACTAGTGCAATTAAGTATAATATGTAGGGAAGAAAAAAAGGTAAAAGTAATGTAGAAAATTCATAGTTTTAAAATCTTGAAGTTGTATTTTTGTGTACTTTTGCTTCTGTGAGCCATCTGGGCAACCATTTGTTTTACAAATCATAGCTTGAATGTGAGAAAATAGTATAGCGATGCAGCGCTGTTACAGTCATCTGCTTCTGCTCACATGGTTTTGTCATAAGGCTCCTGCTGTACTGCGAACCCTCTCTGGATCAGCAGTGAGCATCGCTGCCTTCAGACTCTGTTTACCGCAGCTTCTGAATATTGTACATTCTGCAGGCTTACAGGAATGGTGCCAGAGGCGCTCACAGCCTGGGCTTGGTTAACATTTGTGGTGAAGGGAAGGGAGAAAGGGGGGGAAAAGGGGAGATTTCCATCTGGGGCAAATTAAGATAGTGCTACACCCAACCTACGGCAGCGGAAGACCACTTTAAGGAAAAAGAATATTCTGAGAGCTCAGGGGGTCCCTATTGAACCAGGTGATGTTTTCATCTTTGTGTTCTCTTTAGCTGAGAAACCTGAGTTAAGTTCATGGGTTTACTCTGGTTTTGTTTCTAGCTCCCCACAGGTACTGACAGAGCAATGGCAAGGCAAAAAGCTTCACTTGTAAACCAGTTACTTGCTTTATTCCAGGTATAAGTTTAGACTGCCCCATTTGAGATGGGATAGGATGAGAAAGGGTGAACTTGAGGTTGGTGATTTATTTCCTGGCTTCTAGGAAAGAATTAATTGGCAAAGTTTTCAGGAATTTCAAATATTGCAAACACTGGGATAGTCTTACCTAGATTTTGTTTTTCAATCTCTATGTCTTTTAAGGGAAAATCATTAAAATGTTGAAGTGGGCTCGGCCCCCACATGCTGCCCCTCTTCTGGATTCTTTTCAAGTACATTCACCATAACCTTCATGTTATGAAGGGCAGCTCAAATTTTCCAAGACTTGAAGGCAATTTTGGGGAATGTCTGAGTTCTGGTATCACAGGACATCAGCCTTCACCTCCCATGTATGTGTGTTGGAGGCTTAGGTGATTACAGCCTGGGAAGTATTTGCTACTTAACGAATTTCATGCGTTTCATGAACAGATGTTCACCTTGCCTCCTGTGCCACCACAGGGACGCTTTCACCAAAGTGGTGCAAGGTGGGATATGCTCTCCAGGACTGATCTCTCGGAAGCCAGATGGATGTCTCTGAGAGTCTGCTGCACTGGTTCATCACGTCTGATGGGAGAGTACCGGTCAGGAGATTTCCATGCAGCACGATCAGCTCTCATATCTGTAATGGGGTGCTAGAGGACGATGGCCACATCTGATGGGTAAGAAGTGGAGATGGATCTTGTGGTGCAGGACAGCAAAAAAATCCAGCTTGCTAAATCAAATGAGCAGGAAACATCTCTGAGATGGAAAACCAAGTGTTACAAGTTAATGTTGAAAGGAGTTCAACTTCTGAGTTTCTGTGCAAATGCTACAAAAGAAATATTTCCCTGCTTAATACACAGTGAGGAAATTTTGAGAAAGCAGATAAGCATTTACAGATGTTTTCAATGTTTTCTATTTTGTCTGGGGCAATCCATGGCTATTCAAATCCTACAGAATCTAATCCCATTCATAGCAGTCAGTCTGGATTTCACTGAGGGAATTGTAGAGATATTCCAGATTCACAGCAGTACAAGTGACAACAAAGCCTTGCTGCAATTTGCGGTTGATTCAATCTCGCATCTACTGTCACTTGGACTGCAGTGGTCTCTTTAGGCAGCTAAACTCAACAGGTATGCAGAGCTGAGCTTACCAACCAGCATTCACAAACTCCCTCCTTACCAAGGATGAGGCCAGATTTGGTCCATTGTCTCCAAAAGGACGCAGACTCGGCAAGACAGCGGAGTATTTTCAGCAACTGCAGTAAGTATTTTCTTGTGGTCAGCAATGGCTTGTCTGAAAAGGATCTTTAAGTTTACAACTGGAATGCTTCAAATGGGATGGACAGAAATACATCACTCTGTTTCCCTACATTTCCAGAGGTGTTATCCCATTGAGTACGACAACCAAACCTGGAGTGATTTGTTGGGCCTGGGTCTCAAAGCTTCTCTGAGCTTCTACAGCACTGACCTGAGCATCTGTGTTTGAGGCTATTTCTTATCAGGGTGACTTCCCACAAGCTTGTTGCACCTAAGAGCTGATGCTGATTACAGCAGTCACCAACAGCCACCTTTTTCAGAGTTAATCTATTACTGGTGTCACATGCACTTATAGAACAGAGCTTTGTTTTACTTTTCTTTTTTTCTTCTCCTTAATTTTTACTATTGAAACATCATATTAGGCATTTCTAAATGTAGAACTTTTATATATCATCACAGACACATTAACAAGTGTGCGCATCTGGCCTGAATTAGACCACCTATGAAGGTGGCCTACAAAACCTAGATATTACCAGAGGAAACACTGGAAAAGGCAGTTTACTACCAAGAAGAGAAACATTTTAAAACCAGCCCACCAGCGAAGGGACCCTGCCAGCCCATAAAGAATTCTTCAACAGAGAGTGGAAAGTGCATATGAAGGACAGATATTGATCCCAGTTCCATCAAAAGTAATTAACTGTGTTGATCACAAGGTATTTACCCTAGCGTTACAGTTGTGGGGCCGAATGAGACATGGACAGAAAGTAATACGCAGTTCTGAGACCATGTGAAGGCATTGCAGATACACGCTGAAATTTCGCCTGCAGGAAGAGAAAACCATTAGAAAACCAAAACACTTCAAGAAACTTTCAGAGAACATTGAAAGCCTGGGTCTCTACTAGAAGTAGCGGGCTGTAACAAATGTAAAAACTTGTGGCTACACATAATAATCCAAAAAATAAAGGAAATTAAAGTAAAGATACATACATTTAAAGTATTTCCTATTTCCTCTCTACAGAGCTGAGAAGTCTTGATGCTTACCTCACATACCAGGGCAGAAGGACCACATGCTGTCCTACATAAACGCTGCCGGTCCAAGTCTGATTTTATAGAGTTCAGGTTTGGCTCAAGAAATTAAGACAGCCTGCAGCCCTACGCATTCCTGCTTGGCTGCATCACCAGTGTGCAAATCTAAATAGGAATAACAACTCCCACAAACACAGTTTATCTCTGTGCTACTGAAAAAAAAAGGAATGTGGTATATTGTGGCAACCTGAGAACATAAACTGAAGATCTTGGCATATACTGCCAATGCTTTTGCAGACTGCAGTTAGAGATCCCATTACATGTCTGGTGTTCCTTCAGCTAAATCATCACAAAGGATCTGCTGCTTGGTGTCTAGCTATTACTATCACTTTTAAAACTATTTAAGTGGTGGAATGCTTGGAATATGGTTTGGGGTCAGTGCATTCTTCCACCCTGCGGGATGAACAGTGGATGAAGAGTGGTCCAGCAGATGTGGGGGGAAGCACAATAAACGTAAGATCTTTGAGGAATCCGTACTTTGTTTTTTTTCTGATCATGCCTGGGTGGGTGTTTTATCCTATCGACTTTGATGACCATGGTGACTTTGGGTCCTCCACTCCCCCTCTGCTCTCTCCGTCAGGACAGAGGTGAGGTGGCAGTAGTCAGGAGGCAACAGTTGCTGACTTGGCAGTTTCCTAATCTAGCCCAGGCTAGAGAAAGGGCTGTAGGTCATTAGCATCACCCATTTTGGATAGTCACTCTTATAATCTGCATAAATAGTTAGACTCTCCCGCTTTGTGATTTTGGCACAGGTGAGGGAACACCAGTGAGGACCAACTTAAGCTACTTCACTAAAAGGTGTAAGAAACCCTGTTTGGAAGAATCTACTGTGAGAAAAGTTTATTTCTAAACATCGTCTTTAAACAAACAGTAGCTTGTTTATACCAACTGCCTGATGGGTCAAAGGGATATCCTAAGCCTAGCAGGCTAATGAGTTATGTGCTGGAGACGTGCTGGCACCTGAAGAGAAGAGTGGTCTCCATCCTGTCCAGCCACTTTGGACTGTCCAGTCCAGGCTCTGTGGTGTAACTGCCTGTGGTGACCATCAACACAAACCAAGGTGAAGGGCTGAGCTCGCACCCCTGGGTTGAGGGCTGAAGCCATTCAGGCTTGAAAGTGTATGGATTACACTAACTGACTCGTTGCCTTCTGCTGGTGCACTGTCCTCAACAGGAGACACTTCACCTTGTGCTCTTCCGAACAGCAATCCCTCTGGTGACGAAGACACGATGCAGGCAGGCTCCTAATCATTTCCTCACACAACCGTCCTTGTCTCCACTCCAGCCAGAGTGGCACGTGTTTGTTTGCCATAGACAGTGGATGATACAGAGGCAGCTGGGCCAAGGACAGCAGCGGGAAGGACATTCATTTCACCAGTTCTGCTTTGGTGGATACTGGTGCTTAGCAGTGAATATGAAACAAGAAAGAGCCGAGCGCTTTCAGCAATCAGTGATCTTCCTTCTCCTGCTTCCCTGGTAGCTCACCACAGCTCCCATCTTGCTTCTTAAGTCTAACAGATAGTAGGAACTGGAGGCAAGCAGGGAAGATACAAACAGGACACGTCACTGATGTGATCTGTTAAGAAAGCTGAAATCTCCTAAACTCACCCACTGAATATGTCCCTGTTTTGTGTGCCTGGAAGTTGTGACAGGATCTTGAGGAACAGACCAAGTAGAAACCATCAGTGTCAATATCGTCTAGTTTAGGCAAGGTCCCAGTGCAGATGACCCTAGATAAATCTGAATAAAAATCCCTTTAGTGTGAAGTAAAACCAAGCTATTCTATGATCCTATGATTTTACCAGCCAATTTAATTGGAGTAGACCCAACTCTGCAGGACAGAGCTGGGGCAAGGAGGCAGAGGTCAGCTAGATTCTGCCCCATAGGACATCCAGGGATTTTGGCAGAGTGAAGGATGTCCAGGTAACCTTCTCATCCAAGCTGGTTGCATTAGTTCTAATGAATGTTACCACTTATTGACCTAAACGTCACGCATGCAGTCTGAACTTTGAAGAAAACCATTGTTTTCTTGTGGGAATTAAGATGAACTTGTGTATGTTTCAAGCATTTGCCTCATTCCTGTACAGGTGCAGACTCAACACCATGGTGTTACCAGTGAGGGCAAGGCAGCTGACCCCAACGTCTTCTTAGCTCCAAACCGTCTGACTTTTAAAGATGAAATTCAACCAAGTGTGGTGGAGTTTCAGTGCTGAGCTCTGCCCAGCTCCTGAGCCTCTCAGGTGAAGCACAGTAGGGGAAAAGACATTCCCAGCTGGAGCAAGAGGACCTGGTTACTAACTTTTGTGCTAACAGCTTGGACCTGGAGCTCAAAAATTGCTGTGTATAAGGGAGGAGGGCAGTTGCTGTCCTCACTGACAGATTGAGGGAAGTGGAGAGGACGTTATTTGCATTGCTCCAAGTTTGTGAACTCTTGTGAGTTCTATCAGCCTTTAGATACTTCTGTAACTGTCATCCTCCTGAACCCCCACAACAAAACAACTCTACCTTTTGCCATCAGCTTCAGGCAACCAGGGGTTTACTTGCTTGATTGTACTGGCAGGAAAAATCATCCGCAATTTATCTGTTTCAGATATTTTACTGGACTGTGCTGGATTTTTCATCAGTGTCTACTGCACAGCAAACATGGGAAACAATTCTTGGGTACTGCGTTCAGTTTTGGGCCCCTCACTACAAGAAGGACATTGAGGTGTTGGAGCGTGTCCAGAGGAGGGCTACGAAGCTGGTGAGGGGTCTGGAGGACAAACCTCACGAGGAACGACTGAGGGAACTGGGGTTGTTCAGCCTGGAGAAGAGGAGGCTGAGGNGGTTTTTGTCAGGGTAGGTTAATGGTTGGACTTGATGATCTTAAAGGTCCCTTCCAACCTCAGCGATTCTATGATTCTATGATTCTATGATTCAAGAGCTTGGTCAACTTCCAGCTTGATTATATGAAGTTAGAAGCGCACAGCAAAAGCTTTGTTTAATTTGTGCAAAAGCTCCCCAAGCTACTGTCAGTGCTACTTTTGCCCTTGGGTTATGGATCCCATCTGAGATGCAGGATGCCAGCTCAGAATCACCAGGTATCTAGTTTTTGTCCAGTGAAGGATCCCTAGACTCCTGTTGTACCACTTATAGGATCATAGAATCATAAAATAATAGAATCATAGAATTGTTTGGATTGGAAAAGACCTTTAAGATCATCACGTCAAACTGTTAACCTAACACTGTCAAGTCCACCAATAAACCATGACCCTCATCACCACATCTGCATTTCTTCTAAATACCTCCACAGATGGTAACTCAATGACTTGAAGAAATTTCCTCTTGTCCTATCACCTGTTTTTTGGGAGAAGAGACCGACCCCCACCTCACTACAACCTCCTTAAGTGACACTGACAGCCCCATCTACACTCATGTACTGGTTTCTGCCCAAAAATTGCTTCAGAGGTTCATTAATGAGAGACAGTGATGGAGCTGATCCAGAAGAGCAGCACAGGGCATACCGGAGAAGCTGGACTCCTGGTATCTCCATCGCAGGCAGAAGAAATCCCTTCTTCTGCTCCCACCGCTGAGGACCCTTTCCACCACAGCATGAGAAATGCAGCCCCTTGACAGCTGAGCAATACCTTCATTTACTTCCTATAAAATGTATTCATTACTGTTTTGCAAGGACGAAAAAACCGTCATTGCTAATTGCTTCCCAAGCTTTGCCGTTTGCCTTTGCAAGACCAGGAGGACTGACGCTGTGGGTCTCAGACATGGACCTGCTCTTCTGTGAGCCCTGCCTGGACGTTGCCCTCTCCTTGCCTCCCGCAGACTGCAGCAGCGTCTGTTGCTGCATGGAGCAATCCCCGACGTCGCCTTTGGAGGTGAAGGTCAGTTAATTGGACTTAAAGCTTGTCTGGCACTTTTGCAAATAGTCTGCTCTGTCACGTGTCCCAGGCCACCGAGCAATCACCTCGCTACCTCTGTTTTGAGGTCACTTACCTCTGGATACGGCACGCCTCATGAATTTTGATTCCCTTTTCATTCAACTGAGCAGGGATTTCCAGATTTTTCTGTCTTTTCCTGCTGAGCACAATAGCCAGCTGAGACCCCCCCCCCCATTTCTCTCAGCGAGGGTGCTTACCACTCCAGTCAGAGCTGACTCTCACTTGTCTTCCTGATAAACCAAACAGCGCAAGACCCACATCACTCTCATTGCAGGAATTTCTCCTTACCCCCACATCATTTGTATGAGTATTTTCTGCCACCTCTACAATTTTTTTCAAAAGCCCTTTAAAAATGCTGACATTTAACTTGAATACAGTTTTATGGTACTGATCTCATCAAATCCGTATGAAGAGGTAAAATCACCTTGTTGTAATCATCCTTCTCTTGTTTAAATATCCAAAGGTCATTTAACCCCTCTTGCGACGTGCTTTGGAGAGATGCTCCGCAGCTCTGGCCCTAAATCATCTGAGCTTTGCTCTATGTACTGGCAGATACAAACCAGGCTTTATTAGAGCGTATTTTCTCTGAATGGACCCTGATTGCTTTGTATAGTGGTGTCATTATTTACTATTCTGCCCATATTGGACCACCCACATACCTTATCAGCGATGGCTTTATGGCTCATTCCAGAAGGCTGATGGCCCTAGCAGGCCACCAGCAAAACATCCATCCTACTTTATGAGTGGTGGCCATTAGCTGCTGGGAGGCCCGTATAAAGCAGGCTGCTGCTGTGTGCTGAGACACAGTACGGCCATTGAGGCTACTGGCAGAGCAGTCTCACTAATGAACCTCTCCAAATTCATTCAGAGGCTGTTTGAAAGGCTATGAAGGGCTGCAAAGCTTCCCATGTCCATGAGGCCCTTCCATCCCAACACTGGACACTCTTCAAAAAACAAAAAAACCTACCCTGTGTTGAATTTTCACCCTGGAAACATTGGGCAGAAAAATTGGAAATATTAAGTGTGTTAATTGTGTTTATTGATTTTGAGTGAAAGACAATTAGAAAAGGCACCAATGGCCACAGCTTAAAGCTCTAAATATGAAGAGGATGAATCATAGAGTCATACAATCATTTGGGTTGAAAGGGACCTTTAAAGGTCAGCAAGTCCAACCCCCTGCCATGGACAGGGACACCTCCCACTAGACCAGGTTGGTCAGAGTCCTGTCCAACCTGAACTTGAATGTTTCTAGGGATGAGGCATCTCCCACCTCTCTGGGCAGCCTCTGCCAGTGCCTCACCACCCTCATCATAAAATTTTCTTCCTTATGTCCAATCTAAATCTATCCACTTTCAGTTTAAAACCATTACCCCTTGTCCCATTGCAACAGGCCCCACTAAAACGTCCGTCCCCACTCCTGAACAGTCTTAAGATCTTTGGTGAATATGAGCACAAAGGAGTTTGCGTTGAACTTGGATCTGCCATCTAACCTACGTTTTGGGAAGAAATGCACTTGTTGCTTCTGTTTGTTATTGCTGTTGTGTTTGCAGTAGCGGAGTGCGCACGGGGCCCATGCACCGTGTGTTGGGAACCGCCTGGCAGCTTCAGGTAGCACCACCACGGGTGCAGGACCTGCGCTCGGCTGTTTGGCCGGGCTCTGGAGCACAGAAGCACTGCACGCAGAGTCCTCATCTCAGCCCTCCCTTCCTGGCGGGCAGGGACGAGCCCAGCAAGCAGCCGGAGATACTCTGTGCTCCAAGGAGCATCCCAGGTTAAGCAGGAGACAAAGCGAACACACCAGGGATACAGTAGACCCCCAAGGATGATGTGAGTCTATGTCTGAGCAATGCGGATGCAACTATTAGCTGCCTCAGCATGACTGATGTTCTGCATGTCCGATCAGAAGAGAAAGAAGACTCTAAGGAAAATCCGGGACAGGGAGGATTGTGCTAAGCGGCATTTATTTTTACAGTAAAAGAGCAATTTCTTGGAGCTCTTCTCTGCAGAATGGAGCTCTCCTTCCTCTCTCCCTCTGCCGATGGTTGCTCCTGCGTACCAGGGAGTGGGCAGGTGAGTGTGGGCGGCTGGTGTGCAGAGCTGAGTACATCTTTGCAAATTATCTGCAGGCTTCAGGTAAAGTGTAGATCAGAAAGTATCACAGAGCAGGAGCTGTTTATCATATATGGATAAGCAAGACTTGATGTGGGATTTTATGAGGTTTCTGTACTGTTACTGCAGCACCTGGTTCCCGCTAAGGAAACACTGTTAAAAACAGAAGTAAAATCTCCCCAGTGGGGTTTCGAAATGTCTATAGCAGGCTGGTGCCATTTTGGTCCTTCCTAACTATCTGCCCGTCCAAAGCCCAGAGAACTCAATGGAAAATTCCACAGCTTTGAGCAAACATTGTGTCAAATCATATTTAGGCCTGTAACCAGAACTTATCCATGGGAAAAGTATGGCTTGCTCTCTCCTTCATCCAAACGTTAGTTAGCTTCATTCTTTCTTCTAACGTATGGGACAACAATATACCAGGTATTACTGTGTTCCGCTCCTTATAGTCCAGGAATAGCACTGTGCCTCAGAAATCCCAGTGACCTACTCCATATGTTATGGAGAAGCAACTTCTGGCCTTCATGAAATGCTTATTTGTATGTCAGTCGTTGATGGTAATCAAGGACTTCGGGTTGTCCGTAGCAAAGGACTGTATCAGCTTTATGGCATTTTTGATTGGTGAGAGGGAAGACTTGCCGACTAAACGTTTTAAAGGTTGACGTTATTCCTAGATCTCAGATGCTTTTGACTCAGTGACTCAAGCAACAGCACCCAAAAGCACTGCTGACTACTAGAAAAGAAAATTAGAAACATAATTCAGGAAACTGGGAGAACATCCAGGATTTCCAAGAGCAAGCAAAGAGAGGAAGGAAAACTTAACACAGGCAAAGCAAGGCGTGAAGCTGTTGGTTCTTGGCGAGACGTGGCACTGCCTAGAGCGTGGGGGCTGGGTTAGGACCCAAAGGTCTCTGGATCTGCCGCAGATTGTCTGGCTGACCTTGGGCAGGTCCCTGCCCCTCCGCTTCCCTTCCTTGTTCAAAGAGCCAGAGCTATCTTTTACAAATATTTGCCGAGGTAGTACCTACCACCAGGTATCAAATGTCAAACTTGCCCCTTATTCTTCTCCCTTTTTTTAGGTGCTTTAAAGTTTTTACGGGTCATTACCTTTGCCCAAGGGGGGTGCACAGGCCTCATTGTCCTACGTGCAGCATCAGGGGACACTAAAAGGCATCACGCTTAATCAATGACCATGCAGGCTACATTTCACAATTCCCTCTGACCTTGTCTCAAAGGTGTCAGAGTGCCCCTGCTCTAAGTGGGAGGTGGAATAAGCCTTCTCCGGTGGCTGAGGTCTGTGTGGGATCTGCCTCTCACAGCATCACACTCCTCTGGAGCATGTTGGGCTGTGTTTGCTCTGCCCAGCCAGGGTGGAAAGCTACGCCTGGCATTCACTCCTTGGCACTTGTCACCTCGCCCCAAAGCATTCCCTTTCCTCTGATGAGCCCCAATGCTGTGGAGTATCCATCAGTGGCATTTTGCCTGAGCAAGGCCAGCAGGATCAGGCCACATGAAACCACCATGAAGGAACAGCTTTCCTGTGATCTAGGAAACTGAGCTGGTGATACCACTGGCTGAAATGCTTCTCTGATGGGGAAAGAGTATCACTTGTCCTCTTAAGAAGGATATAAACATTGTCCAGTTGTCAATCAGCCAAGATGGATCACTTACGCCTTCTGGTGTAACTTACCCTCTGAAATACAGAAACCAAATGGTGAGCAGCAACACTGCGTAAGAGAAGGAGGAGACTCATTTGTGTGTAGCATCCATGAGTAAAACTCTTATTATGGAAGCTAGCATTGACCCTCAGGAATCTTGCCCATCAGAAGAGAACTCCAGAAAAGGTCCCACTCCAGAGGCTCTTCTCTCTGGTGCTATCATTGGAATGGTCTGATTTTCACACGGACCAAGGACCCAGTGACCGCCTGGTAGATACTCAGCACTTTGGAGAAATCAGGCCACTTAGCCAAGTGGGTTTCCATTTTCAGAACACATTTAAAATCCCAGTCCACCTTGTTCAGAAATGAGTACAGAACTCCAGTTTATTGACCTTATAACGGTTCAGGCCTCGAGCTGGCTGTGGTCTGGTGGAGGTTAGCGTCTGTGTCCTCAGCTAGGGCAAACTGGAAATCTGTGGCTTTACACCAGCTGATGACAGTGAAAGATCTGCCTCCAGCTTCTCATCTAGGGCTGACGGGTCATTATACACCTTGATTTTAAGTTCAGCTTCCAAACTGCATCATGTCAGCTGTCTCAAATCGTCACCCCTGCCATCTGATTTGAGTAGCTGCAGATCGTTTGGGGCATACTCCAGGGAGTGTTACAGCTGATACTGGTTACCTCCTGTGTCTGAGCCATCCTTCCTACATGTTCAGAGATCATTTACTCATCCTAAGATGTGTTGCTAAGTTGTAAGGCCGCACAGTGGTGAGGAGCAGCGCCTCTGATCCTCGTAGTGTCAGGCAATGCAGAAGGCACCCAGATGCACTTAACGCTCTAAGCCTGATCCTTGTCTCGTTTTATGCCAGACTTACCCCATTATAAATCCACATGGGGTTAATCTTGATTTATAGCTGAGCAAATGGTATCAAAGTCAAACTTCTGCTCTGTCTTACTTGTGGTTATAAAATTCGGGTTTACATCTCCTTGTGAACTTTAATCTCTGAAGATTTACTCATTCCTCTTTTTATTTTTTTTCTGTGCATTCCCCCCCCCCCCCCACCCCCCAAAT
>VXBO01009342.1:411595-519601 GCA_013400135.1 Rhinoptilus africanus
TTATTTTTTTTCTGTGCATTCCCCCCCCACCCCCCCCACCCCCAAATTAATCCAATGGGTTGTCATTTTCTTTTAAACACTGAAAATGACCTTGCTTATTTTGATGGGCTCTGAACAATAGCACTCGCTGTCTTGCACTCATTCACCATCCTGGGGCTGTGAGTCATTATGGTTATGAAAGACAGAACATTGAGTCACTGACTGTCAAACAACTCTGCTGTGAGGGATGAAGCCTTTCAAGAACCCCTCTCCTGGTAATCATTACTCTTCTGTATTTACTTTGCAGTAGGACCCTGATCCCAAGTCGGAGCCAAGGCTCTAGCCATTAAGTGCAGTGCAAACACACTTGTCTTGCCATAGTCCTTGCCCTGATGAGCAAGTGTGGGATCAGTTGGGACTATCGACATCTAGAGAAACTTCCATCCAAGGGTATTTAGAGATATTGATTAATTAAGCCTTGCAACAGTTGTATCTGTTGACGAGACAGCCTGTAGAGCAGTAGTTTGGCTGGTCATTACAACCCTGACGTCGGGCTTGGCTGGTACTGCTCAAGGTCCCCGTCTGTGTCTCACCACGTATTTCCTATGGGACCTTGCATAAGTCTTCAATAGATGTTGGGTTTCTAAATATCCATGAAACACGGGTCTTGGCTTTGGTGTGCCTCACCATCAGCCCTGTAGGGGGGTGTGAACACTGCCCCTTTGGCAGTGTGAAAGGAGGTGACATGCTCAATGGTAGGGAAAGCCTGAAAGTGAAGGTGTTTCTGGCAAATGGAAACTCATCTGCCTGCCAGGGTGCCGGCCACACAAACAGCTTTGGCTCCTGCTGTTTGAGCCCTGATGCCACTCATCCAAATGAGCTTTTTGGTGGAAACACACCCCATGAGGAGACATGATTTACCAGCGTCATCAGCAGAGCCGGGGTTAGGACTGCTGTTCCCGTGCTCAGATTATTATTACCATGCGCCTTTCCTAATGCAAAGCAATGCTTTTCTCAGTCTGGGCTGCAGTGCCCTCAGGCCATGCCCAAACCTTGTGATGGGCTTTCTCCTCTCCCCACCCAGACCCCGTGAGCGAGGTGTTTTCTGGTCGGAGCATGGCTCCATGAGGGTGTCCCTCCTCCAAGCCCGTCTGCACGTTCCAGCAGTGACACCAGCTGCGGTGTGTTACAAAGACATGTCATGCCGCTTGCAGCATTTCCCACCCCATCCCCTCCACGGCCAAACTGAGGTTTACGTTACTGCCTGCTGGATCCAGCTCTGTGCTTAGTCCTTCCTGCGCTGCTCCCTGTCCCAGCAGGCCAAGTACAAGCTCTGGTGACGCCCGCTTCGAGGTTTAAACAGGCGGCACCGGCAGTGCAGACGCGAGGTCTGAAGCACTATGCCACCTGGATTTCCCCATAAGGGTTTTGCATTTCATTAAGTCAGTTTTGCTTTCGTGCCCTGGGAGCTGCTGATGCAGAGGGGAGAAAAAACCCTTAGCAACTGCCTTCCCAGCACCGGTGTTTGGCGGCCAAATAGCCAGAGACGGATTTCTCGTCGTTGCTGTGACTCTGCTGACACTGGTGTCAAATGGCAGAAATTCCCCTTGTGCTGGAGGAAATGCAGTTTTCTCTACGGGGTGTCATTGCTGGGAGTCCATCAGTTTCTTCTGAGGCACCACATCGTTCTTGAATGACTTATGCTAATATCAATATTCATTTTTGGCAAAATGGAATGCATTTTTAACAAACTGTGTCTGCTGCCCTTGGTATCGCATAAGTGATGCCTGACAGTGACCTAATAAGTGAACACAGGAGCCACGTGTTAAGTAGACCTGTTTCTTTTTTAATGTCCTCCTGATGGTTGTTTTCTTTCAGTTGACACAAATAGCTGCGCTGCAGCGACTAATCCTCACATCTCGGTGACAAATGTGTCACCCCGTCATACCAAGCACAAGTTCTTGCTGACATCCACTTATGAAACCTTGCTCAGCCAAAGTCCATGGTGATTTGAAGATTATTATGCAAATAGGCGTTGCTCTGTCTCTGAAGGATGGCTTGAAATATCCCTGGCTGGTAAAGTTGGTCCGAACTGTTAGCAATTAATAATCTTAGGGGCTGGAAAGAGAAGTGCTGTCCTGCCTGGGTAGGCATGGGGGGTGTTCTTCCAGGCAGGTGGGTTTCTCTGCTTAGCTCTTCCATGTCTGCCTTGGGTTTACTCCCTGTTTTCAGATGAGTGTGAATCAGGAGCAAGGTGCCGAGGCTGAGATGTCCAGAGCTCCTCGGTCACACCCCAGCCTTGAGAAACGGGCCCTCTGAAAGGCTCTTGGGTTGTACACCTGGAAGCAAAGTCAAGTGGGAATTGCTGCTCACTTCTGAAAGTACCGATTGTATTTAATGGAGGTGACGGGTGACAGTTTAACCCTCTGTGGATCTACCTCTGCTCACAGTTCAGGGTACAGAAATGCTATTTCTTGCCCTCTAGATAAGGATGAAGTGCTGAAAAATAAACCTGCTCGCGGTGTCTCACAGTGGTAAAGAACGGCTCAATTTGGAAGTTTATAGTTGAGATGGTAGAAGTTGCAAGTGGTAGGCAAGTTACGGCAAAGGTTTCTTCAGATTCTAACTGGGCAGCAAATTAAATTAAAAAACAGAGTGACTGGAGGTGCTAGGCCTGTAATTAAGTGGATGGGTGGATGCATGGCTTATCTGCTAACATAAGAACATTAAAGAATCCCCTAAAACCACATTAAAAAGTTTAGACGGTTGAACTTAATTGCTCTTCTCCTTGTCTTGCAGTTGGTGAAATTAAAGGAAATTTTGGCCTTACGAAAAAAATAAAGAGGATAATTCAGGAAGAGAACTGTCTAGCAGTGCTCTGAAGTTTTATTGCAAAACACATAAGAAATATTCATCACTAGTTGGATAAATAGATTATTCTAATACAGGGCAGCAAAATATAGGAATGTTATGCAATAAGTAAGGTCTAGTCCTGGTAGTGTAATTCTCATGAGTAAGGGCAGTGAGACCACTGGCTCTGTCAGGGCTTCTGACTTGAATTTCATTTTGCACCAACTTGCGTCATTCCAAACAATTTTACTCAAGCTGGCCTATTTGTAATTATTCACCTGGCCTGCTGAACCTCAGCATCTGATGGCCTGAACTGATATTCCCTCCTTGTTCTCTGCTGTCCCGCGCAGGGGTAGGGCAGGACGTGGCTGTGCGATGCGCCGGCTGTGATGTGTGATGTGCCTGGAGGTTTTAGGCCGAGCCAAAAGCAGAAGGTGGACGTTGACAAGCTCAGCGAGGAGCTGCTGGTTTATGAGCCTGGGGATTCGAAATTAGGAAGTGTTGTGTGCTTGCTTATGATGCAGCGCGCTGTAAAAAGCACAGGAACTACAAAACAAATCACAAAAAAAATCAAAGCGAGGCACTAGGTGATTGTTCCCCACTTTCTCCATCTTGAATGAAAAAAGACACTTTTCCTATTTTTTTCTTTTTTTATCTCATTTTCTTCTCACGTAGAAATAATGTGTTAACCCTTTATTGACTGCATAGAGGCTCTCTGACTTTAGTACCTCTCCTATCATACCATCCCTCCAACTACAGGAATATATAAAAACAAACAATAAAAATACACCAAAAATAGGTGCACCTTTAGTGTTGTACGTGGGAACCAGCATCACACAGAAGGCTGCTTACATTTTTTCTTTAGGTTGCAACACAGAAGAACAACCTCCCGTGCTGCCAGGGATATCTGGAATGCGTGCTTCCTTCTTCTACTTTTTATTGCACTCCGTTTAAGAGTCCTGAGCCTGCATCAAAATCTCCGTGACCCAGCTCTAAGCGTTCCACTTAGTTAGCCTAAACCTCTTTACATTCCTCAACTCTGATCTGCTAATCCCCCGTAAATCACCGCTGTTTCTCAACGAACTCAAGCCAGTGGTAAGATTTATGTGGAAAGGATTTGTCATTTCCCACTAGCCTTAACCTGAATCAAGATGGGTGGGTGCTGGGGAGCAGCTGCAACACGAGGGGAACGGTTTGGTAGGAGACAGAGCAAACTACGTGTTTTGCAGGTGATCAAGGATTTGAGGGGTGCAAACAGGATTGTTTCTGATGCTATTTCCATCAGGACCATCCCAGCAGGGAAGGGCTTGGAGGAGTTGAACTGCATTTCATCAAATTGTAGGTGCTGCCTACGCCAGACGCCTGTGCCAGAGCGGTGGCTGGGACTGCTGGAGCGTGGCTGGGGCTGGCCTGGACCCACATGGGCTTCTGGAGTGTGGCTAGGCATGGCCTGGACCCACATGGGAACAGGCAGCCTGCACGGTATGCAGAGACCATGGGGAGCTCGGTCCTTCGTGCGTGGCCCCCAGGTGTGCAGGGTTTAGGAAGCACATCTGAGCTCCTTGCAGGAATTAAACAAGCAGTGACAAACCCTTCTGTGTCGCCCCCATTGTTTTCCCCCCCATCTTGTTTTCCTCAGTTGAGGCGGCCAAGTTTCAAGACATTACCTGTGCTACAAACGCAGACACTGAGGTTTTGCGCTGAACTGTTAGAGGTTGGTTTCCCTGCCTCTCCCCTGGTATTGCCACGTTTTCTTTTCACATCCTGTGAACAGGGATGCAGTCTCCAGACATGCCCCCTGGGTGGGACTGGGACCCCAGCCACTTCCCACCGGGCTGTTTTGACTCTCCCCATGCATCTGTCACAGGGCAAAGCATCTACAGCAGTATTCCCTCCCTTCAAATCCTGTTTTTTTGTTTGCTATACAATACAATCTCTGCTCTTGTTCTGCACACCCAAAGTATCACCCCTCCATGGAGGCTGAGAGTCACGCTCCCTGTGGCCACCAAATCCCTGCAGCTGGGGAGCTCAGCCAGCCCAAACCCCATCAGCATCTGTTCTGGAGGCTGGTGTCCGCACCCCTCTTGAGGGTCCCAAACCTTCCCTCAGCTCCCAGCCCTCTCTCCTGAGGCTGTGGTGAGACTCAGCTGGGCTTCCCCACAAGGTCTCCAGGACCTGCTCCAACCCAGCTCCACAGAGATCCTGCTGGCCTTGCACTCATCCCTGTCTTCCAAGACATTCCCATAAAGGCTGGCTCCATGGATAGAGCTATCATCAGAATTTTATGTGAACATAAAGGTTAGCTAGGGTGTCCCAAGCAGGAGCATCTCTGTCATACTGCGTTCACATGGATGCCAGCAGTCAAACTCCTACAGACAAATTCACCCGGCAGTCCCATGAATGGGTTTGGTGCCTGATAAATGGCACGTTTTGGATTAACATTTTGCATTCCCCAAAACTGAATGGGACCATTCAGGGCCTATCAGCTCAGGGTTGTCTGGGGAAAGACTTTGATGCTGGTTTAAATTGCATCTATGTGGTGGGAGTCGAGCTGGCTGGGTTGGAGCTGGCAAGATGTGGTAGTAGAGAAGTGGCATTAAGCAATGCATCATCAGCCACCAGCTGTTCCTAAGATGTGCATCTTCATCTTTTCCCATAAAGGGTATAAATAATAATAATAAAAAAGCCACCTTGTGCATGAACCACTTGGGATGAATCTGTTGCTCCTTTTGGCAGCATATGTTGTGCTGTGCCCTTGGCCTGACCTGGGGTTTCATACAGGATGACCTTTACACCTGGAGCAAAGGAAATGACGGCTTTTGCTCAGGGTTTTTGTTGGTTTGACTGATCAGGGTTTGAAGAAAAAAACAAGCACATTCCTCTGCAAGTTTTGTGCCTTTATAATCTTGAGCCTGACCCACAGCAGGTGTCAAAAGACATAAGCAGGTGAAAGGGAAGGAAAGGCACCTGTATGGCAGGTTTTCCCTGTCTCTTGTGTTAGGTTTCATATCATGTTTCCCTTGTTTCTGTGTGTGTCAGCTCTTCTCCACTTTTCCTCCATTCTTCTCTTTTTTTGTTTCACTCTTTCCTTGTGTTTGATGTTTTCCTCCCTCCCTTGTGTTCCCTGTTTGCTCTCCTCCTTTCTGCTCTGGAGAGAATCACTCCAGCATCAGTGCATCTGTACCTGCTGGACTTGCAGAGGCACAGAGGGGCGGTGAAATGCCAGGACACTCCATTGCTGCCCGATAATACAGCTCTGCCTCCCCATGAACAGCTCCAGCGAGACCCGAGCCTCCCCAGGGGTACCACCAAGGGAGACCAGCATCCCCAACCTCCATAGGGTCCTGCTGCAGCATCCCGTCTCCCATCTAGTAACATGCATAAATGGTTTCTGCTTCAGCTCAAATACTTGAGAGAGGAGCCTTGGCTTTTACCTGCAGCCTCTCTGCTACTGCTCACCTTTCCTAAGCTGTTAGAGGCCGTGCAGCTTTCTCTGCACTTGGTCTCTTGGAGGAAGAGCTGGATCCAGAAGGACAAGGTCCTGGTTTATTCCCAGGACTTAACTCTCCAATTGCTTTCATTCATCTGCTGTATCACCCCCCAGCTATTAGTGGAGTCGCTCTGTGCAGCTAAATAGTGGCAATAGTTGTCCAAAACAGGCTAGGAGCAGCCCAAAGGTGGGGGTAGAGCCGGGGTGCCTGGCAAGGCTGCTGGGGGTCCAGTGCTAATGCAGTTTATTTTAGCAACGAAGTAGTTATGGCCCTTATTCTACTCCTTGTGCAGCAGGCCAGCTCTAGTTCTGCCTGAGTTCTTACCTGAAAGGTCTAGAATCTTAGTTTCTTCTAGTTAAATACCCCGAACCATTCTGGTTTTGAGCTGTAAGCTGATGACAGTACATTTCAGAAATGCATAAGCATTCAGCATTCGTTCCGCTTGACGAGCTGTTTCTCCTGGCTCTTTGGCTAGATCAGATTAGAAAAATGCGGTTTAGCTACCCTTTCCATACCACTCTTGCCCTGTTCTCATTGCTTCAGCGGGTCGACCTTACAGTTGAAGCCCTCTTCTAGTTTTGCCAAATCACTTAATTCTCATTTTAATTCCCATGAACAAAATCTCAGTTTTTCATTTCTAGTGCTTGTTAACAGGGACAATATTGTTGGGGTCCAAGTGAAAATGTTTTGTTGGGTAGGGCTGGATGCAGAGGGATGAGAAGGAGCAGAAACCCCAGCAAGGAGGGCAAATAAGGTGGCGAGAAGGAGCTGGAGAAGCACTCATAAGGAAGTGCTTTTGGGCTTATGGCTGGCCAGACCAAGGCTGGGAACTCTGAGCACAGAAGCTTGTTCAGTTCACGCTGTGTGTTGGGAAATAGCGGCCTTTATATTCCTGGTAAATAGGCAGCGTGTGTCACATATTGTGTAACTCCATCATCCGTTTGTTCTAAAAGGAAAAAAGAAAAAAAAAAAAAAAAGACAGTAGCCAGAAAATTGCAAGCTGCTTTGTTTGTGGGATAAACTAACTGTATGGTACACCATGCTAACAAGCCTTTTAAAATTGTACAGGTTCTAAACCTGTTTTGTAGTAGGCAAGGAGATCTGTGTACGAAAGAAGTCTCTGGATTTTGGTCCAAGTTTATTTGTTCTGCATCCAGGGTGATACCCTACACTACGCTGTACGCTGCAGCGCAGGCGTGATGTAGAGTGAGTCACAGCGTGACTTACGGGAGGCAGCACTATTGCTCGCTCCGGTGTCAGTCCTGATTCCTCCCAGTCATCTGTTCAAAGGCAGTGGTGGGGACAGCATGTCACCTATAGGTTATACAGTACCTGCAGGAACATCAAATGGCTCTAGAAACCTGGCTTCTGGGAGCAATCAGAGCATGAACGTTTCTGGGAACCAGGTCCCTAAGGATTTCCAAAGGAGGACCAAGTCACCTTAATCTTCTGAAGGCCAAATGACGCCAGAGTGGAGCCAGCTGAGCACCTTTTCCCCACCTCTTCAACAGTAAAGATGTCGAAGTTCTATTATATATATTACTGTAGCTCCTTTAGATTTAATTTAAGCTACATGACCTTGCATTTAGAGAGCCTGCCCTTGTCTATAATCTAATCAGCTCAGTCAAGAGGAATAGTTGGACAAGGATGAATGTGGGCCCAGGAGACAGGAATTAGATTGTGTGCAATTGCATCTGTGGATTTATAGCAGAAATTTACAGCAGAAAGAAGGGATTTTTATCTTCTCAAGTGCCCAACAGGAGGGAAAGTTAATGGCTGCCACATTTATTGCGTGAGATCTGCAAAGACCCATGGAGTTGTGTCATTAGATGGATGGAACAGGCATGAGTCAATGAATTGGTTAATACACAAGCGGAAGAAAAATCGTGCTAAAGCCATTCTCTCTTGGTCGGTGGGGCAGTGTTGTGATGGCAGTCATAAACAAGAGTGCAGGAAAACGGGAGGGATGGTCCTGTACCTTCTGAAGCAACTGAAATGAAGTTTTCCAAAACACAGTTTGCACTCTACTGCTGATGTTGCTCAAAACCATTTCAGTCCCTCCAGCCCGGTCAGGGATGTCGGGCTGCTCAGATCCCACCCCGGGCCCTGCTCCTCCCTCTGCCTTATCAGGGTTACGCCAGGTCCTTGCATCTGATCGGCATCCAGGGCTTTGTTTTCTGTGTGACAGAAATGATGCATTCGCACTGACGCAGGCCGTGGGGAAGACGCACGTGTCCATCATGATCTCAAAAGGCACCCTCACCCTTGTTTACTTTCCCCTCACATCGTACCACGTGCTGTAAAAAACCCAAAACCTCCTAGACGCAGTGCCAGGAATTGAAATGTAAGGCTGGACAGTAGGGGATACATATGGGTAGATGGGGAGATGCAGAGAAAGAACAAGGTGATCTTATTTGTTTTAACTTATTCCACATAGACAAAAAGACATTCGGGATTGTGTATGAGCTGTACAAGAAGTTTGTTTGTGCTGGCATAGGAGCCCTAAATCATTACATTCACATTTCCAGCTCTGGGTAGTAACATTTCGAATATAAAATTAAGCAAATGTTTTACTTTAAGTTACAAAACCCAAGTCTATTCACACTGGGTTTTGGGAAACCTTTATAAAAACAACATAACACAAGATTGCATCTAAACTGTTTGGCAGCCTGCCTCTAATGGCAACCAGGAGGTTTATTGTTGTGAATTAGTTATTTAGTAGAAGCTGAAAGTGTGACAAAATAATGACAAGAGGTTTTTTTTTTTTTACTTGTGGAAAGCCGAAGCTGATAGTTCTCAGCCGGAACACACTGTACAATGTTAAAGCAGAGACTGCACCAAGACGCAAACATAAGAACTCGGCAGATGAGAAGTGAGAACTGGGGGGAAAAACGTGTAACTGGGCGACAAACCAGAGGAGTGGTCAGTGCCTGGAAGGCTTCTGGTGTTCCACGAAAATCTCTCCTACTACCTTGTAACTGCATGAAAGAAAAAAAACACACACAACTGAAGAAAGGGACCAAGAAAAAGGCTTCCTCTCTTGTGGGTACACCGGAGCACACAGCTTCGCCTGCGGACCCTGAGGGCATTGTTAGCGTGAGCCCTGTTCCTTGCGAAGGAAGCAAGCTCGAGAAATAATGAGTTAGAATGAAGGGGCTGTTGGCACAATATTATGATTATTTGAGGAAATAATGTGATATGAAGATTAGCACATAGGATAATAGCTATTGCATATAGCAGTGTTTTATGGTCCATTCTGAGTTGCTTAACATTGTTACTCCTACCGTGTCAGGCACTATTAAACTGAATTTTAAAAGGAGGCCCTTTGCCTTGCTCTAGTGTTGGCAGCTTTGGAGTATTGTTAAGCTTTACAGTCTACGTGTCTCCGTGCATAATGTAACACTTACTGGTTTGAACTGTAATTCAGTTTTATAATCTTTTACTACTGTGAGACATTGTCCCTTATGGAATTCCCATAACCTCAAACTTTATTCATAAAACCAAAACAAAACAGTTCTTCCCTGCGCTTTATAATTTAGGACAGCCTATGGCCTGTCTGCAGAGGACATGGACATCTCAGTATCATCTTCGTTCTGCAAATTAAGAAGCTACATATTCCTTTGATGTCTGGGGTAGGAAGGAAGCCACCCGAGACTCAGCAGCAGCAGCAGTGTCACGGGACATCGGTCTTTGCGCAGGTCACTGGGATCCTGCACAGCTGACATGACTGACTCTTGCCCATTCTCCTCTGTGAGGGCCCAGATGGGACCCCGTGCTGAGACCAGCCTCATGAGACGGCTCCAGTCCATCACAGAGCAAGATGTGATGTGGCCAGACATGATTCTGACCCTGTGCAGATGGCAGGACAGATACTTGGGAAGTATAAAATTTGGTTAGAAACTCTGACATATTAATCCTTGCCACATAACTATGAAGATCTTTCCGACATTGAGGTACTGTATATTTTTAAACAAAGCAGAAAATCTGCCTTTTATAAAGAAATAACCTCAAACAGCACGGTGAGTCCTTTTTAACTGCAGTCAGTTGGTGCCTCTGGGGAATTTTGCATCTTAAAATAGTACAAGCTCGAGTTAAACATGTTAAACTAATACTTGTCCCTGCACCTCTGGCATCCCTGGTGCGGGGTGCTCTCTGGGGAGTGTGGTGTCTGTGGTCCCACTACAGACCCACTGTGGGCCACATCCTGGAGCCACCACGGTCCCTGCGTGCAGAAGATCTGCAGGAGAGTGAGGAGAGGGAACAGGTCAGCACCCATGCTGTCTGGACCAGCCCTGGTGGCTTGGGTAGGTCTTTCTTCTCATTAGGGGTTTTGGACCACCATTTCATCAGATGTGGGTGTGATCTGGAGCCCCAGACTCTGATCTGGACATTGGGGAAGACTATATCGCAGATTTTGGATCTGGACCAGCCCTGGACCAAAGGCTCCTAGGGGTGTAGGACATATCAGGGTTAAATGAGTCCTCAACACTGGCTTGCCTTAAGTGAAAAAAAGACAGATGAGCCTCTGTGCAACTATTCCCTGGTTCAAGTTCAGCTGCAATTGCACATGCTTGAAAGTGACTGCAGTGGGGATTTAAGTCCTCTGCCCCGAACCTCCTGAAAACTACAGCTTAGTTTTGTGTTGGGCCAAGGGATGACCATTCAAGGCCTTCTCTTCCCTGGGGCTGTCAGGGTTCAGGTGGGCCCGGGTTCAGGGGGAACTGTCCTCTCCTGTGACTGTAGATAGGTGGCATTATTGTCCTCCAGCATCCCAAGGTGATGGTGGTGAACATGTCCATTTGTGAGAAGCTGTCCAGAGAGAACTTGTCCCCATTTTCAGTAGTCAGCAGGCACCTGTTTCCTGCCACTTCCAAAACGACAATGTGAGGGTAATCCCATTCGCTGCCACCCTTGTTTTCCCCTGCAGACTCATGCTCCTGGCAGCATCTCTGCACAGAACAAAGCTGAAAACGCACTGCTTCTCCACTGTTGCCCTGGGATGAGGTGCAAGGCATACCAAATGTCCAGTCAGCCAGGAGCTAAGTTTGGCTCCATTCTCCCTTGCAAAATCTGTGCCAAGGAAAGAATTTTATTTTTCAAGCATGTCAAGTTTTATTAGTCTTAAAAAAAGATGTAAGGAGCCAGGCTATTTATGTTTGTGAGTGCCACCAAAGGGGACCGTGTGAATTCCCTGTTTACCTCTCTGCTGGGGGACCATATTCCCAGTCTCCATCTCACAGCTGGCAAGGGTCTGGTGGAGACAGGACATGCCTTGTGGTGTACAAGTCTCAGCACCCTGAGACATGGCAGTGGGTCCCAGCTCACCCCATGGCTCCCCACACTTGCTGCGAGGCAGCCTAACGCTCCAGCTGGGTCTGCAGAGGGAACAGGGGCAGAGACAGAGTTTTATTTGTTTGGGAAGCACTCAAACTCCATGGAGATGAAGGCCACATAAGCACCTAGGTAAATAGAAAAGACTCTGCTAACAGCGAGCAGTAATGCCTGATGAGTCATTCTGCTGCCCTGCGGTGTTGTTATCACTTTTGCATTGTGCAATCAAAAGCTATGAATTCGGCAATAAAAGTAATGAGCGATGAGATGAATCAATCCCTGCCTGGTTATGCAGAAGGCAGCCGTTCTTTATAGATACTCAATGAAACGTAGGGGGTTGCTTTCAAAGTGAAATTCCAGATTATTCAACTTCTTCGAGCTTCAAGGAGGCTCAGATCTTGCTTGGGATGCCTCAGTATGGACATCTCTTAAATTAAAACCGTACCTACTATTTAACTAAATAATTTCTCCTGTTTCTTCATGACAATATGCCTCTAAGGGTTAATGAGTCACAGGAAGAGACCACCTAATTCGTTCACCTCTACAGTATGAATAGCCTGAAATTGCTGTAGGCTAGCAGCTCCTCTCCTCCACCTAATGAGCTGTAACTCAATATATATAAGCAGCCATAGGGGATGTTCTTCCCTTATCTGACTGAAAATATATAATGTTAGGTAAGTATTAAAGGTTAAAACCTTTAGCTAAAGTGAGGTGCTTCTTCCTCTACTCTTCCACCATTTTAAGTACTGACCCTGAAACGAACTTCATTTAGAAGAACCTCTGCCCATATCCACTACTCTTTGCATATTGTGATTTTGGATGGGATTCATGATGAAAGAGACCATTTCTGTCAAAGAAGCTGTGCTTCCTGCATATTTCTGGTTCTAACTAAAAGTTTTCTTTTCCTGTGGGATTTCTTGAGCTGTTCTTCAAATTCAGGTATTCAGCTTTGTTCCAGGTAAACATATAAGCAGCAGGAACATTCAGCCTCAAGCTTTTGGAGATTCCGCCACCATTCATTTTAATAAATGTCACTTTCAGTAAAGAGAAGCCAACGCCAAATCTCTGAGTTGAAACTCTGGAAGACCTCGTTTGTATCCAGCCTTCCCAGTTCAGTCCTGCCCTTGCACGGGCTGGCTCTTGCTGCCACTGCACTTAGATCCAGCTCTGAATCTAGGCCTAATGTCTGTGGTTTGGGCCCATCTCACATTATTAGTCCTATCCTCATCATATCGCTACTTCTGGTCAGTCACTCCCATTTGGAGAATGGATTTCTTCTATCAGTCTCCGTCTCTTACCCCAGTTTGTAATGACTCTATTCCAGCAATGGCTCCAACTTAAATTACTGCCAAACATACATATCTATGCACATCCCTTTGAGCTGCTCTCTTCTAAATGTCCCGTCCTCTTCTCCGTGAGCCATCTCCAGTTGTCTTTAGCAGGGTAACTCTGGATGTACACAAGAACAGGAAGGTTCTCAGCTCCTTTTCTCTATCTCAAGTCACTTCATCATTACGAATAGAGATTTTTTTTCTCTCTCTACCCAGCCAGGGCCCCACTCTTTCAGTCCTTTTTACTTATGCTTTTTCAACTGTGCTCTATGAGGATTCTCCATTTGCTGCTCCACATCTCCATGCTGCACAGGAGCTTCTTTCCTCCTCCATACCCCTGCTCCCCTAACTGCTGGTGGTTAGCTGAGGAGTGGCTTGGGGAACAGAGATTTTTCATGTCCTGATCTGTATTTTATAATTGAAAAATATATGAGAAATATTTAGTCGGCCACAGAAGAACTCTCTGTAGACTGGTGGAATTACATATTGGATGTGAAATGAATCTTGGTTCATGAAGGAAAGGTTTTATGTGTCCATTAAAAAACACAGACGTTCCTCCAGCAAAGCTCAGTATCACTGGGCTCTTTATCAGCAGATAGAAAACTCATGTGCCTTTCTACTGGCAGGAAGTCGTAAGATCCAGGGTTTTTTGTCTCTAGTAGCTAAAAGAGCATCACTTCTTTGTGTTTACAGCTCCCTAATACAACTATAACTGGCTCCAGGACCCTAACCCAGTGAGTGGTTGAGGGGAGATCATTACTTATCACAGAGCACCCAATGAACCCTTTCAGCAGTGCAGAAGGACCAGAAGACACTTCACAAAATCTGCCTTGACTTCATGTAAGTTTGCTGGAACAAGCATAATGTCCTTCCCTTTTTATTTTGGTGGTTGCTAGCCATTTCTTTTTTCCTTTGCCTTAAATTAAATAAAGCATAAAAAAGCTCCCAGAAATAGACCTTTTAAGATAATGGGAGATGATTGCAACAAGAAAGCCAATTGCAAAGAGGTTGTCTTTAACCTCAGACAGAAAAAATTAGCTGCACAAGAGAGACTATGTGGTTAGTGAGTGGACAGTTGAACTTTTTACCTTTCATTGGCCTCTACCAGACCCTATTGAAAGTCATTGGAACTCATTTTATCTACCTTTGGCTATTTAAAAATTAGCAGTCTGGCCTAGGATTTCTAAGACTTTTAGACTTCCACTCTAGGCAATGGAGAAAGGCACCTTGACAGGACAATTTAGCTTAGATGTCTCAGAGCCTACCTAAGCTGCTCTCTGAAGGTAACCACAAATTGTCTATAGAGGAACCCAAAATTACTAGTCTAGCCTTCATCTTCAGTTTTTAGATGGCTTAAATTTAGTGTAATAAATCCCATTCATATTGTCCAGACCTGTAGTGACCAAAAGTTTCTGCTGCCTTACAGCTGTTTTGGTGGCTTTGAATTGGCAAGCGCTGCAGTGGATCATATCATGAAAGTCCTTCTTTGCTGCTGGTCCTGTCTGAGGACCTGCAAGGTTGAGCAGGCACAGCCACAGTGTCTGCATAGGTTACCGGTGTCCACATTTTGGAAAGGTGAGGGGATAATTTATACCAGCTACTCTAAAGGCTGCCAGATATGTTTACCTAGTACCACCCCGGAAGAAAGGGAGGTGCCCTAGTCTGGTGGCTTTGTAGGGGTTATTTGCAGCTTGGATGGCATAAACAGTCTGATAGCTCCTTCACAAACACAATCACAAAGTGCTTGTGGCAGAGCTGTGGACTACGCAGTGGTGCCCCTAGTGTGAATTTTGAAGCCTAAACCATTGGGATGTTTTCTTTATGCCATTACACGGCCTGCCTTGGTGAGGTACCATGGGCAGTATGTGAGACCTCTGGGGGAGGGACAAGTTTAGACCTGTGCAAACAAAAGCAACGAAAATATTTCCTCCTGAAGATATGGAGAAGCCTGTGCCCTGAACACTTCAGCCCTTCGAGGAAGATCCACTTTGAGTTTTGCTCTCATATCTCACCGGAGGCTGAACAGGAGGCTCACGGGGTCGTGGTCCATCCCACAGCCAGCTGTGCCTCAGCACTGGCGCAGGGTCCTGCACCTCGGGGGACCCTCAGCTGGCTGGGCTCTGCAGAGCAGGGGGGTATTATGGGTCTGCAATGCAGCCAAGGGGAGCATCACTTGCAGGGACCCGAGCTGCTGCAAGCACGCTGCTCAGCTGCAGCCTCGTCTCATCCCTTGCGCCTCAGTCTTGCCCCTTCAGTATCCTCAAACACTCCTGCCCGTGCCCCATGTGCGGAGGACATGAATGTGTCCACCTTCACATGGCCTTGCACAATGCGGTTTCTTTGGCTGTAGAAGCAGCACATTTCAGAAGCCTTCTGAGTAAGTATCATGGTCATCCCAGACACCAGAGCAGGCAGGAGACAACTGTTAAAGGGAAGATATCACCAGCTCTTCCCATATTAGGGGAATAATGAGGGAATATGAGGGGATAGAGTGCACCCTCNTTCGTCTCTGTGTAGGGTGGGCTGAAGGAGAGCCCTTGCGTTGGCCAGTAGGTCATTGGCAGCCAAGGCAAAGGCTCAGGTACCTGTGAAACTGCTCATTGTGTGCCACTGCAGCTGCCCTTCTCTGGTACCTTCCTCAAATAAACAACTTTTTTTTTTTAAGAAAGCTGGAACAAAAGCACCAGGGAGAAGCATCAAGGCAAGCATCAAGTAGCAACAGAGGCTGTAGAAAGACGAACCCACTAACCACCATAAGTAGATAAAAGGAGATGCTTTCTTCATAGTGTCAACTGAGTAAATAGCTCCATTGTCACTGGGATACTATTTGTCTAATCCCTTGGCGTGAATACTGTTTCAAATCTGCTTGTTTTCACGTGCAACCACACTTCCCGCTGCTGCTCTCAGCACTGCAGTGCATAGGCCTGCCAGCAGCCCCATTTTGGAAGTGATGAGTCCTCCCAAACAGCATTTTTCCCCCTCTGGTTCTGGGTCAGCCAGGCAGGAGAGGGTTATCTATGAAGACATGGCTGGCTTGGCATCCCTCCTGCAGTACCATGCAGCCAAGACAAGCCGTCAGGAGCCAGCTCCTCGGCCATAGAATCATAGAATCATAGAATCATAGAATCCTAGGGTTGGAAGGGACCTTAGTAGATCATCTAGTCCAACCCCCCTGCCAGAGCAGGGCCACCTTAGAGCAGGTTACACAGGAACGCGTCCAGGCGGGTTTTGAATGTCTCCAGAGACGGAGACTCCACCACCTCCATGGGCAACCTGTTCCAGTGCTCTGCCACCCTCAAGGTAAAGAAGTTCCTCCTCATGTTTAGGTGGAACTTCCTATGCTCAAGTTTGTGCCCGTTACCCCTTGTCCTATCACTGGGCACCACTGAAAAGAGCCCCATGCCCATGGGGATGTGGCACAGGGGAGGTCCTTGTCCCCTGTCAGCAGAGAGCCCATCCTAGAAGCTGTGACATTTGGCCATGCCACCCCATGCTGCTTGGTGCTGCCTGGGAGCAGGCAGGTGTTCAGAGGAACCCCCAGTGCTGCCGAGGGGTCTGCTCCAGCTTGGGGTGTCCTCTGTTTCTCTTTCAAGTGATGCCTCCTCTTCCCGCATCCGCAGAAAAAGCGATCCATGATGAATCTGGTCCATTCCTGTAACATGCCTACACTATACTGTGGGTCTCAGCGCTGGGGGACAGAGAAGATCCTTAATGCTGAGCTGTGATTTGGCAGCAAAAATTGCAGTCTTAGTTGCAGAGGTACAAACCTGAATGGAAACCTCTGACTTGAACACCAGAGTTGCACCTTTTTACTCAATCTGATGTCAATAAAAGAGACACTTGCAAGCAAATTTGCACAAATTTGATAAAGGATCTTTTTAATTGTATGTTTTTAAACTGGAGTAGACACCTTATGCAATGAAGACTTAGTTTAGATTGACTTACCGGAACCTACTGAGGGTACCTGTGTACCACTGCTTGATAGAAACCAGTTACAGAAAGACACAAAGTTTAAAAAGTGTAACTAAACATTACAAAAGAAAAAAAAAAAACAGCAAATCATTGCTTGTTTTTGTGTGAGGGTGAAGTGAATATAGACTAAAATGACACATCAGTCACCCTATAATAATGAGACACAAGTCCCATTAAATTTGCACTGGGATAATAGGATTTGTCCATCTATCTTCAGCCTGAGGGACAGCATTAGATGTCACCTCCTACGAGAAGAGGTGGGATTTACAGGTTGCATGAAAGGGAATTAAGGACACCATGGGAAGGTGTTGCAAGTGTCCATTGCCTTCCAGGTCCTCCCAGGAGGATAGAGCCCTGGCTCCGTGTTGGCATGGGGGCTGTGGCAGCCACACACTCCCAGGGTCCAGGAAACCAGGACAGGTACCTCATCCTCATGGGGCAGCAGCTGCGCCCTGTATGTCCTGCCCAGGGCACGCCTCCTCCAAGGGCTGGGAATGACCCAAGGCAATTGCCATGGTGGATAGCTTCCATGGCACTCTTTAAGGCAGAAGTCGTCCTGGTACAGTCTTTGAGAAAGCGTGTGTGCTCTGCAATACCCCACATCCCACTGTGCGTAATGGTTGGCATCCCGCTCCCAAAGGAGGCATCTTTCCTGCCGTGTCTGAGTGACCTCAGAACGGGTTCCTAATTGGATCCATGCATGCGCTCCCCCAAGGCACTCTGACACTCCTCAAACCCATTCACTCGCCTCGTGGATCATTAAAACCCTTTGCTACTGACAGTGCTACTCCCAGAAGGTTTCTTTGATGTCTATTTGGATATAAGTCCCAAATTATTTTATAAATAAACATCTGGATGGAATTAAAAATAAATCTCATAAAAATAAATCCTGTTTGCAGGCACAAAACTGCTTTTGAGCAAAATTTTAGAGTTTTCTCCCCCACAAAACCAGAGCTGGGAAAAAAACCCCACCACCTTCCCAGCCTCTGTTTTCCATTTAGTGCTCAGCTACAAACTCAGAAGTGTCAGGTTCATCCTTTGCATAGACATGTTGGGAAGGTTTATTGCTATGTGCCACGGCTTGACTGCTCCAAGCAACAGATCCGAGCCCTTTTCCCCATCTGATCCATAGTAAGCAGCCCAGGATGCTTGTGTGCATTGGAGATGGGCTCCCAAGCCTCTCCTCATTTGCAGCAGTGGTGCCAGCTCCAGGTCTGGAGCAAAGGTCCACCTTCCCACCCTTCAACTTCCAGACCCATGCAACCTCATGCCCTCAGTGCGAGACTTGTGCTGTTGTCTCCCCCCACGCTGTTTCTCTCAGAGGGGCTGTGCCTCTCGCATTTGCAGCACGGGGCTGGAGACTCTTGCTCTGCTGCTCCATATGCTCTGCAGCTGGTTGGCAGATGACAAGCGGCATCTGGTATGTTGGCTTCCAGAGCAGGAGAAAGTGGTTGGTAGGGACAAGCTACGTCAAGGGGCATTAGGCTTAAAATGAGCCCTGAGTGAGGGCCATTCCTTGGCCAAGTGCTGTCCATATATTCCATATATTCCAACAGGCTGAACGTGTCCCTCAGCCCATGACAGGTCCTAGCACTATCTTCTGCACTGGAAAAGAATTTGCTTTAGAGGTTTGTACAGTCTCTGTGGAGTTCTTGTGATAACATGCCCGAGACAGAAATCCCTTCTGAAGGCACATGGTCTTCACAACCACGTTGAGATCCATAAAGCTGCCTGGCAAAGGAAAGGGAAAGTGTATATTGATGGGAGCACAACTTTCTACATGTCTGGTGGTCTCTGCCTTATATCTGAACGTGTCAAACCTAGGCTTGAAGGTAAAACGAGGAAGGGTGCTTGATTGCCAAAGGCTTCCTGCCTGCATCCCAGCTCCACACACCCCTTCTCCAACGCCCGCTCCCCTGGGGGACCAGTGACCACCAGTGCTGCCTCCCCGCTTGCATGGTGTCAGTATGCTGAGCTGCTCCTCTTTACTTGCACTCTGCATCTCACACGTCCGGGCGCATCTTCTTCCTGACAGTGTTTGTTGTCCCTCTGTTATTTTAGTCTGGAAAGAAAGAGATCAAGCACTATCCATTTACCAGCTTTCCTACAGAGCGTAAGCATTCCTTAGGTTTTCCTCAGGGACTCATTATTCCAGAACACTGTAGCTCTTTCAGTCTATTTCCGCAAATCCTCTTGAAAGAGTGTCTGAGTTAGCAGTGTTGCCAATATCAAGCTTTCAGGAATAATGAGCCAGGCCTCCAAAGTCATGAGATTAGCTTTAAAATGGAGAGTGTTTTAGGTTTTTTATAAAAACAAGCATTGAAATTTGGCATTCATTTTATTTACTTTTTGTTTCTAAATCTTTGGCATATGCTCAAGTCACACTTTCAAGCTTTTCCCCCGTAACTGTTAAAAACAGAAGCTGACACTGTCAGGAGCTGATTCCCAAGATTCAGGGGGCTGGGACGTGTGAAACTGGAATTCAGGGATAATCATGATAAAATTGCAAGAGCTGGGACCGCTGAGTTAAGTAAAGTATTGTAAAACCTGATTGCTAGGAATATGATGATTCTGACTTCTGTTTGCATTTGGATCTCTTTAATCTGTGGGGTCAATCCACCTCTGAATATTACCAAACCTAACTTCTAGCCTTCTTCATTAAGAGTCATCTTCTGGACATGTGCACTTTTACAAGCTTTATTTTTTTCTCCAAAGCCCACAGGCAAGTACCTGGCTTCCTCTGCTCTGCACAGTGATATTTCGTGTAGGTGTCAGATCCAGATTATTGGACAACTCAATTTAGGTGAAGACAGTTAGTCCCCTTCTAACTGAAGGTGCCTATGTACAAGGTGGGTGTTTAAACTCCTGTTGTAGTTGGTGGAGATGAGGGTCCAAGTCAGTGTCCCACACAAAGACACAGACATTATTTAAATTCAGTCATTCTTTTTGCCCCCATCTCATGTTTACCCCAAGCAAATTTATAGAGAGCTTTTGTACTGCTATTCGGGCTGAATAAAGTTATGTTTTTGATCTCTCATAAAAAAGAGTCTCCATTCCCTTCTGCTTCCCATTAGCGTTCCTCTACACCTCCGCATGTTTGATCTCATTTTCTTGAACACGACTTGTCAGAAGTCTACACTGTTTCTACTGGAAGTGCCCTAGCAGCAGCATCCTACTCTTATTTCTCTTGTTCATAGCTTTGTCATGTTTATAACCTATTCCAGTTCATTAGTATAGCCATGTTTTCCTCTTAGTATATGATTTTCAGCTGATCAGGAGATATTTGTAAAAGACTGCAAAGATCCTTCCTTTCTCTGAGTGTAGGACCCTGAATTCTGTATAATCACATTTCTGCCTCTCTTGCTTCTGTTCTCATGGTGATTTTAATCTTCCTGAACGATACTCGTCTCCTCCTATTGATCAACACTCCCCTCTGACATTGTGACATCGGGATATTTCATCAACACTTTTCTTCACTTTTTTTGGAGATTATTAGTGAAATATTCAGCAAGAACAGTTCAAAGGTTCCTCTATGAGGAATCCTCCTAATGACCTTCCTCCCTGCAGACACGTCTTACAGGACTGCCCTCTGCACCTCTTTCATCAGCTCTCTCCCCACTTTACTGTTCTTTGCCTAATCCCCATTCTTCCCAGTTCAAATAATGAATTCTCTCGTGGCATCACACCAAATAGATGACCTACTGCAGATCCCTGAGTAGAAAGTAGTTGCATCAGAGAAAGGTATCAAGTTCATCCAGCACGGCTTATACAAATTTTAGTGCTTTTAAATCCATTTTCCATCTATGTCCCTTTTTTTTAATGATTCTTTGCATCCAGTTTATCCTCCTGCCTAACATACTGTCACTGTGAAACAAGCAGATTGCAGTTGCCTTTATTACTTTGCTTTTCCCTCTTGAGCGCAGGTACTGGATTTGCTTTTACTCCATGCATGACTAATTTGCAAGGCTCCTTTGCTCTGCCCCTGCAGTTTCACAGACTGGTTCTTCCTGCCTTTAGATAGAGAGAAGGGACCGTAGATTTTGAGGACTTACTAGGGTTTTTTTAACTTTTTTCTACACCAGGTGTGATTATTTCTCTTCTCACATTCTTGTGTTACGTTTTTTTCCTCCTATATTCAACATTATCCTCTTTTAAACTAAAGCAAAGTATTAATTTCATTACGTACCTTTAATATTCCTTGCACACAGGTCCATTTCTTTCAATTGTCTTTTCATTTGAAGAACTTGCCTGTTTATTTTAATGACCTCTGCAAAGTCTATAGCGACTTCATTTCTTGCAGTTCCCCCTTTATCCTTTCTATCTGTAACACCTATTTTCTGTGCTCCAGTGAATCGTCTTGCACCTTTTATGTAAAGAAATTTCAGGCTTCATGGATGTTCAAGTCCTTGAGCTATCTTCATCAGTTCCCTTTGAAATTAATTTGCCCTTTTGAAATTGCAAATTTTCTGTTACCTTTCTTTTTATTTACTTTCACATGTAGTTCAAACAAGACCCATTTCTTTTTACTTTATCCAAGGATGCACTTATGGACTATGATTTTTGTGATTATTTAGCAAGAAAAAGACTACGGTAGTATTGCCTTTGGTTGATTCAATCATTACAAAAAAACCTACTGTCTCTCACTGCCAGGAACACCCAGATGCCACTGTTACCGATAGCATTTGTTCTTCAATTTATATGTAATATCCTGGTAGTATTTATCCCTCTAATAGTTTCCAAAAATCTCTGTCTGTAACTATACTGTTGCCAGACAATTGGAAACTGATTAATGTTACCAGTGGGAAACATTTTTTGTGTTCTGGTGAAAATGCGGATAGATGTTTAGGCCATTTGATGGATTTCTAGGCCATTTGAAATGAATAATGGGCAAAAAGCAGTATTATTTATGTGCTACACTCTGTATTGTCAAGATAGAGGCTGGAGGAGAAAGTCAGAAGGTGTGTGCTGGGGGTGAGAGGATGGTAAATTAAAAGGACTGCGGGGTAGGTTAGGCTGGTAAGCACCTACAGATTGTGTCCCTTAGTGCTTTGATGATGCGAAAACACTGCTTTTTCTGCTCTTTAGCATTATAGGTGATCCGGACCGCTCTGATGAGGTTTCTCTGAGACAGACCTTCCATACTGAGTCATTCTGCACATAAAACGCTCCGTCATCCAACTTGTTTAAGATACAAGAGGTCTGAAGCAGGCTGGGGCTTATGGAAGCAAAGCACGGATGTACTCACCCTGCTGAGTACGAGCCTGCCTTTGCTTTGAGGACATGGACAGAGTCTCGCTGAAATCATGTAAGAGAAAATTACATAATTAGGAAATTAAACCCCAAAATTGAAAAACCCTCTCAAGAAACTGCCGCAGACCTCCCAGTGCCTGAAGGATCAGTTTACTTTTGTCGTGGTTTGGGTGACAACTTCCAATGGAAGTTACGCAACCCCTTTGCCTGGGGAAATTTCCTCCTTAAGGCTTTGGTGGCAGAAGCAACAGTGGTCCATGTGTTGTATCACTCTGTCAGCAGAGATGCCCCTAGAGCTGTTTTCCCAATTGCCTGTACCCGGGCAGAGGCTGCTGGGCTCAGCATTGTGCCCCCCACCCCGTCCCTGCATCGGTGCCATCTGCTCCTGAGGTCCCACTGCCTCCCTGCTCCTCCCTTGGACTGCCCAGGAGCTCCTGGGTGGAAACAGAGATGCGAAGCAACACAGCCACAAGGTCAGAGATTCGCTGCCTTCTACAGGGACACTGACACAAAGTTAAGGCATCCAGTCTGGCAGGCGTTGCCCATGGTGAGACAGGGTGTCTCTTCCCTTGTTTGTTGATATTATCCTGCCTTCTGCAGCTGCAGGACCAGACAGGGACAGGACCAGACCATGGTGCATTCCTGTAGCCTCCCTCCACAGCCACTCAGCCAGAGATATCTCCAGCTTTTGACTAAGCCGTTGACTTAAGGACAAGGGAGGACCTAGCAGTGTGCCCAGGTGGCCAAGAAGACTAATAGCATCCTGGCCTGGATCAGGAATAGTGTGGTGAGCCGGACTAGGGAAGTGATCATCCCCCTGTACTCGGCACTGGTGAGGCCCCACCTCGAGTGCTGCGTTCAGTTTTGGGCCCCTCACTACAAGAAAGACATTGAGGTGTTGGAGCGTGTCCAGAGGAGGGAAAAGAAGCTCATGAGGTGTTGGAGGACAAGTCTTATGAGGAGTGGCTGAGGGAGTTGGGGCTATTTAGTCTGGAGAAGAGGAGGCTGAGGGGAAACCTTATCACTCTCTACAACTACCTGAAAGGAGGGTGTAGCAAGGTAGGGGTTGGTCTCTTCTCCCAACTAACAGGCGATGGGACAAGAGGAAACAGCCTCAAGTTGCACCAGGGGAGGTTTAGTTTGGATATTAGGAAAAATTTGTACACCAAAAGGGTTATCACACATTGGAATAGGCTGCCCAGGGAAGTGGTTGAGCCACCATCCCTGGTGGAATTTAAAAGATGGGTAGATGTGGCGATGAGGAACACGGTTTAGTGGTACTTGGCAGTGTTACGTTAATGGTTGGACTTGGTGATCTTAAAGGTCTCTTCCAACCCAAACAGGTCTATGATTCTCTGACACACAGCCTCAGTCTGCACCATGCCATGGTCCCACAGGCAGCTGGAGGCTCCCCGTGGACAAGGGGAACTCCACATCACCCACCCTCTGTCTGAAACTGACCTTGAAATAGCCTTTCTAATTCATGAACTGTTGGCTGGTCCTTCTGCTTTGTGTGGTCCTTTGGGCAAAACTTCTTGGGCCTTTTTCTTTATTGTCCTTATTACATTGAATGTCTAGATCTTAATGTATGTCTATAGAGACAAATATATACATCTTTAGCTATAGACATATAGAAAGTGTACCTGTATCTTCCCTATGGGAAGGAAGTGGGGAGCCAATCAGAGGCTGCTCTGAGATCATGTGGGTATGACACTTTCAAAACACGGAAACCAGTCAATCACAGAGCAGTATGAAAATACATGGAGTGTGAGCCAAGAGCCGTGTCCATGGGTTGGTGGGATAAGGCGGGAGGCAGAGGTCAGCACACGGGGTGGCACACGGGGTCCATGCAGATCTCACCACGAGGTCATCTGTTGTCAAGTGCAGAGCTGGGGTGTTCTCTGCTCTGTTACTGGCAGTTGTCATCTGAGGCCATCAAAGGAAAGCATTTCACTGTCTTACCTGTTCACTCCTAGAAAACATCCATTAGCCATGGAATTCCCTACAGATTCATGTAAAGATGCATGTGGCTGCTATTCTGAATTTACTGATTGTAATATTACCATATAGTGCATCAAATCCAGGGCAGATTCCCCAACATTTCATTAACCCCTCAGATTCCCAGAAAATCATGAATCTATGTCAATGACCATAAGTCAATACTGGTATCTTCAGAATATCTTGGTAACTTCTCCAAGTCATGGTAGAATCTAAGTTTTGCAAAGTTTGTAAGCCAATCTTTTATGATTCAAACGGCTCTAGGGTAGACGACATCATGAGAGCTGGCAGAGTGGTCTTTTAGTTCCTGTGTAGAGAAACCTCGTTTGCTGTCTTTCTAGGTTTCTTTTTATTATTATTGGAACCAATGAGATTGCTAATCAGGTAATATGATGCAACTAATGTACAGGAACAGAATACCGTCTAGAGGAGACTGAGAGCCTTACATTCATTGGCAATTTAATATCTATGGTGTTAATTCCTCTCCCTCTGCTCGGATTTTTACAAGCCACACCTCTTCAAGAAATGATAAGGCATAGAAAGGAGGTACATAAAAGTCATGTTTTGCAAAGTCATGTGTGACATCCTCATATTACTCAAAGCTTTGAGAAAAGAGAGTCCTTTAATATAGGAGGAATGTTATAAAAAAAGATCCGTCTTGGCAAATATTAGTCACGGTTCCAAATCATACTCTGAAATACTTTTTAACTTTTTTTAATTGGAAGGGCATGCCAGCTTGTGAGATGACAGATACTACAGCTCCTACATATCTTGAGCCAACAAATATGCCAGACCTAATCAGCCCAGGGCCTTGTCCCCACCATTCCTCCCAGTGCTTGCTGAGGTCCTGCTGCTCCCTCTCTGCAGCTTTCAGCCTATGTTCAGGGATTAAGTGTTTTTAAAAGCCTATGGACTAATAATCCTCCCAGATCTGCTACTTCCATTTCATGGGTGTGATGGGGTCATTTATTTTCCACTGAAATACGCTTACTGCACAGTTCAAGAGCAGGACTGCACAGATCAGAGCCCACAGCTACAGTGTCAGATCTTTCACTCCAAAATGGGTTCTTTTGTGACAATGAGATATACACATGTATAAAAAAGAATAAATGAATCCTAGTGTAATGAGTGAGTGAACCATGAAATCAGCAAAAAGACAATAAAGGCTTTTGATTTGCATCAATGGGAAACACAGAAAAAGTTGTATGCAGTAGGCAGATCATAACTCATGCTGCAGTAAATAACACAGATATTGTTCCGACCTTGTGTGGAGTTTTGCTGCTTCAGTAAAAAATCTTATTGCTGCTGACCGTTTGTTTCAAGGGAGAATACGATGTGTAGAAGGATTTCTTTAGAAGGAGTAGAAGATAAATTCATAAAATAGTCTTCTGCATTCTTAATGTTGTGGGCAGCATTATATTAAAAACCCTGAAATAAAATTCCTGTTAGCTTCACTTTGCAGCAGATGTGAGAGTTATTTTTTCCGGAGTATTTGGTCATGGGCATGGGTTCTCTTGTCTTGGGTCCTGTATGGAAAATGAGTCTGTGACCATCCTCAGAGGGTCACTCCATGTGCCGTTATCCAGTGGAAGATACAGACACTCAGGGAAGCACAGAAAAATTGACAGTTCTGCTCAGCTGAATAACAGCAGCCATGGCACTATCAAAACCTTCAATACATGAGAGAAAAATGGCTCCCTTTTCGATGTTTACTCCCAAATGAATTTAGTGTTTTGGGACAGGGTGGTCTTGTGACGATCCCGGGCCTCACAGGGAGATTTGGGATCACCCAAAGATCTCTCAAGTGTGCTCAGGTCCTTGGACTTCTTCATGACTTTGCCATTGGGGATCCTAAACCACCCAGCCTGGCACCCACCCTGCTTTGGGAAGTGGAGACGTCACCAGGGGCCACAACCCCTTACAGGTGATCAGCCGTTTTGCCAGGTGGACCCCTGAAACAGACTATCCTGGCATGTTAACGTGAACTGGAAAACAGCTAAACTTGCCTTCATCCACTGCCCTCCTCATCTGCTCCTGCCCCGATCCATGGGTGCGCTCTGTAGCAGCACAGCTGCGGTCCCCTCAGTCTCCCCCCACTGTCTAAGCTTAGAGACACAAACTTCTTCATGGTAGAAGAAGGGGCTATTTTAACTATCACAACCATTTGAGAAGGAGCGGGATTGCCCCCGTATCTCCCTGCTTCAGTCTCTTGTCTGTACAACAGTGGAAGCAGCTGGTATTTCTCCCTTGCAAATGCTTTTATGAACCCCTCGGCCGTGTGGGATTGTTGCTTTCTACATGCATGTGTCTTTGAGCAGAGACACAAGTGTGCATCAGGTTGGAGGGGATGTGAATAAACCTCCTGAGAAGAGCCAGCTCAGCCCCACCAGCTCCCAGCGCTGGAGCTGCACCTTCCCTGGGAGCCCCAGAAGTTAAAATGTTCAATGGAGGTCCAGAGAGAGCAACTCAAGGGGTGCTTCCCCAGGCACATTACCCCCTTCCTTTCTGCTCCCTTCGGACAGCACACCATGATTGGAAATAATTTGGGAAGGTAATACCACATGTTCAGCAACTTTCGTCTTTTATCATTCATTTATCTGACAGTAGTCTGGGAAGCTGTTGTTCTGTGGAAGAACCAATGAGGCCACTGAAAACTATCATCAGCCGCCGTCCATAATGTTCACAATAAGATCATGGCATCATTTGCTGGGATCGAGCTTCCCATGGGAAATGAGCCAGCACACCACACCAAGGGGTGGAGAACAATGGTGTAGTAATGGCATTGCCCAGGCTTGGAGGAGATCCAGCCTCCTCCTGTCCGGCCTCTGGTAACCACTGATAGCGACCGCCTGAGGGAGAAAATTGGAACAAGGGTAAGCAAGTCAGGTTTGTCTTCAAAATACTGGTGAAGAACAGACAACATCCATTAGCCTGAGTAAGCCAGTGCTGTTTGCATTTGGTGGAATTTTTGGATGAAAACTGAAAATTTTTATATTAATGGGAAATTGGATACCTCAGGCTCTTACTCACTTCTCAGTTGTCTCCCTTGGGCTACATCGCCTGTGAGGCATCAGTTTTTCCTATCACTGCACCACAATATACACTCAAAGTGCTTCTTGGAAGCTCAGACTATAGACAAAACCAAGAGCCATTTGGCAATCAAACTGATACAATCCTAGTGTATCAAGTCATGATTTCCAAATTGAAATCATTAGGCTTTTGATCAGAATATTTTGTTTTTCAGGCACTGTGTTCTTAAGGAAAAAATACATTTGTTAAGCAGGCACTTTCTGTGAAAGCTTCTGTTTATCTGAAAACCTGAATTTTCTTTGGAAAATACATTTAATTAAAAAAAGAGATGACATCTTATCATAAATCCTTATTCCACAACAATTCCCTTATTCCTGAGCAAGCTAGTTTTATTGAGTTGATCCATCAGTGAAAAACTCTACCTTTTCTTCACTATTTCTGAAAAGACAGTGTCGTGGTTTAACCCCTGCCAGCAACAAAGCACCACCCAGTCACTCGGTCACTATCCCCACTTGGGATAGAACTGGAAGAGCAGGAGTAAGAAAAAACTCATGTGTTGAAACAAAAGACATTTTCATAGGTAGAGCAAAAGCTGCACACACAAGCAAAGCAAAACAAGGAATTCATTCACTGCTTCCCATCGGCAGGCAGGTGTTCAGCCATCTCCAGGAAAGCAGGGCTCCATCACACATAACGGTTACTTGGGAAGACAAAAAACATCACTCTAAATGTTCCCCCCCTTCCCTCTTCTTCTCCCAACTTTATATACTGTGCGTTCCATCCATGCCATGGTATGGAATATCCCTGTGGTCGGTTGGGATCAGCTGTCCCTGCTGTGTCTCCTCTCAGCTTTTTGTGCACCCCCAGCCTACTCACGGGTGGGGTGGTGTGAGGAGCAGAAAAGGAGCTCAGCAACAACCAAAACCAGCAGTGTGCTATCAACACCGCTCTCATCCTGAACCCATAACAGAGCCCCACACCAGCTCCTGGCAAGAAAGCTAACTTCATCCCAGCTGAAAGCATGACAGATAGTCATTGTTAGGCCATGTGGAAATCAGCCCTTTCCCAGTTCAGTTACACTGGAGTCCTAGGGTGGAATACACTTTGGGATGGATTTGTGGTTTGAGCAGGTACCATAACAGTAGATACCCCATTCACAAAGAAACAGACTCTCCCCCATAGCCTTCCTACGGGGTTTATGGAGCATCCAGCATCATAAAGCATCCAAGTACCATAAACCATTTTTGTCCTGTTGCTTAGCAAAGCACCCAAGGGGAGATGCTGCATGGGGCACAAACAAGTCTGCTGTGCTGGCAGGCACAACTGCCTGGAGGAGGTGGCATGAGATGGCAGGAGGTGACAGGAGGGGCTGACACGTGGCCAAGGGCAGTTGTGTCACTTGTGCAAGAAGTTAAATTCCCCGGGAGCCATGATCTGTTGGGATGGGAAGTCCAGCAGCATAGCAAGCTGTGGATGAGGTGGCTGCCCACATTTACTGGTTTTGGCTATTTTTGCAAACACAAAGCATGGCACCAGGGAAAAGTCAGAGGGATGCAGTAAGGTGTGAAAAAGTCAGGGTGCAAGGGACAGGATGGGGAAATAACAGCTGCCAAGTGGAGAGAGCCAACAAAATGACCCCATCAAAGCTCGGGAAGTCTCCAGGCCCTGCACAGTGCCTGCTTTCAACCTAAACTCCTGCTCCTGGTGCAGTATCACACAGCGATGTAAGCTGCTTAGGTGTAAGCCCTTCGATGGAGCCAGGGCTGGTGCCTTGCCGGGGAGCCTGGCCCCAGGCACTGCCGAGGGATGGGGCCACCAGCAGTGCCAGACGTGCATGCAGCCGCCCGCAGTTTTAGGGTTTGTTTCACAAGAACATCAGTTTGTTGGTGTTAGCTTGTTGTGCTCCATGAGGACATGAAGGTGACTGAAAGCACGAGAGGTGGTGCCCACCCAGGAAAAGTGTGTGCCTTGTGCCGGCAGAGACCGACACTCAAAAGCCCAGGGCTGAGGCTCCATCACCTCTGGGCACATCTGTGCCATTTACTGCTTCAAGCAAACAGATTCAGTGTCCTTTGTGCAACTGTAAGGACTGTACTCCTGAATCCCATGAAGCCAAGCAGAGACACGGTGTCTCAAACAAGAGCACAACAACAAGAAGCATATTAGAATACCTAATCTTCTTTTTCCCCCCTCCCTTTTTTTTTTTTTTCTTTCCTGGGATATTTCGCCATCACCCCCAGTTGAACTGGCGCTCTGTTTGCAAGCTGGGAGATCTGGCTAATCAGCGATGTTTGCAAAGCTTTCTTAGCTCTCAACAAATGCTGTTTCTTTGCTGTGTTTGTCAGAGTGGCGGAGCGATTATTGCCGAGATCTGAGATGTGATTGCCCGTTTTGTGGAGGAGGGGGGTGGGGAGTCCGGGAGATAATGTAATAATGAAATCCATTGTCACAAATAAATCCGTAGGAGAATTTAGATGTTTTTCCCTTTTTTTCTTGACCCACTTGGTCCTCACGTGTCTGGCCGTGCCAAGAGGGCTGTTGACCCTGCGGGGAGGTAACACAAGGGTGGTGAACAGACCACTCTCCAGGGTGGGCAAGTGGGATGAATCTTGCCTATTCCCAGCATAAGGAAATAAAAATAAAAATGTGTTCTGTTTAGTGCGAGTGTACATGAAAAGCTTTCAGTCGTAAAACCAAATCCCGCCTGGCATCCTCGCACAGGGTGGCCTGGGTACCCCCGCACTGGCAGTGGGAGAATTTTTATGGATCAGCTCCTAATAGCACAGGTGAGAGGAGGCAAGTATTTGTCCCTCCACCCTCATACCTCTGTATGATCCAAGATGATCCAAAGTCCCCTGGGTACACAGTGCTGATGCGCCATGTCTGCTATACCCACGCTGGGTGCAGCAGCGGGTACTTCCCTAATGCAACACCAGATTTCTGCCTGCTTAAGGAAAATGGAATTCTTTCTGTTCTGAATCTCATCAATTCTGCCCTTATTATTTCCAGATTGCCTTTATTTTAGGTACTTCTCCTATTCTGTCCTTACTTCCCCAGTGTGTCACACTTCTTACTTCGCCTTTACTCCGCTTTGTATTTTTAGCCTGGTTTCCTAAGGAAGTGAGGCACAAGTCATCATGCCGCCCGTGGCTCTGTCTATGTCCTTTTCTTCCCCCAGCACCAAAAAAACCCAGAATCTTGGTCCACCCTGACTGCACCTGATGGAGGAGAAAAGATTTCCAAGATGTTTCAGCAGACGGGGTCCCTGGGCCACTGGAGAAGATTCCTTCACCATTTCTCCTTGCTTCCCTATCAAAGCACCGCTCAGCTGCAGCTTCTGGTGGAGAAAGAGGGGAGAAGACCTTGCTCCTGGAGCTGGATCTACCCCTTTCTCCAGCCAGCATCAGCCTCACGAGATCCACAGCAAGGACCAGGTTTAGGTGCCTCCTGGTTCTTCAGTGACGACTTGAGTGGGCTGGGGTTGTGGCACCTCAGCATTCCCATCCCACCAGCCTCAGAGGTGCAGGCAGAAACCAAAACGCTTGTGTCATAGAATCACAGAACCAGGGAGTGGTTTGGGTTGGAAGGGACCTTAAAGACCATCTAGTTTCACCCCCCTGCCCTGGGCAGGGACACCTCCCACCAGACCAGGCTGCTCAAAGCCCCATCCAGCCTGGCCTTGAACACTTCCAGGGATGGGGCATCCACAGCTTCTCTGGGCAACCTGTGCCAGTGTCTCATCTCCCTTACAGTCAACGATTTCTTCCTAATATCTCATCTAAATCTACCCTCTTTCAGTTTAAAACTGTTAGCTCTTGTCCTATTGCTCCACTCCCTCATAGAGAGCCCCTCCCCATCCTTTCTGTAGGCTGGAAGGCTGCAATAAGTACTGGAAGGCTGCAGTAAGTACTGGAAGGCTGCAATAAGTACTGGAAGGCTGCAATAAGGTCTTACCGGAGCCTTCTCTTCTCCAGGCTGAACAACCCCACCTCTCTCAACCTGTCCTCATAGCAGAGATGCTCCAGCCCTCTGATCATCTTTATGGCCCTCCGCTGGACCCGCTCCAACAGGTCCATGTCCTTGCAGACAGCCCCTGGGCACAGAAAGAAAGTGAGTGTTTAGGAAGGAGCACTCGTGGGGCTGGAGCAGCAGCAGCCGCTGTTTTCCTGGGGGTGGCCGGTGGGTGGAGGAGCAGAAAGGAACAAACAAGGCTTCCAGATGAGTTCATCCCTTCTCAGATCCTGCTCATTGAAACACATCTGTGTTTGCAGAGCTGTGTGCAGAGAAAACTGCCTTAGTCAGCTCTTGTCGGCTATTTGTATGGTTCCTTTTTTTCCTTCCTTCAAATCAGATCCTCTGGTGTATAAGGGCTCGGTTCAGCCAGAGCCTTATCCAGAAAGCTGCTCCCAACACTTCCTAATCTCATAAACAAAAACGAAATGACTTAATACTCCAGAACAGAAACTGTTTTGTTTGAGCACAGCAGTGGAAATCTCAAAGAGACACCTCACCCCGGCGGGTGCATGTCGAGGGGGGCTGCCGACCACTGACAGCAGAATGGTGTTTTCTAATCCAGGTACATTATATTTTATTGCAAAATGGTGTACAATAGTAATTACTGTATTTGTGTAATACCATGGGACACCCAGCCAGCATTAGGCAGGGAGCTGATTAAACCACTGAGGTGTAATTGAAGGTTTGATTGCATTCCACCTACAGTCATCATCATCCGCAGCATTTGTGTTTTCAGCTGGTTTAAAGGCTGCCACATCCCTGTGGTCCAAGCAGCCCAGGGTGATGCTGCCCACAGGTCATTGCACGAGGGAGGCCTGGCTTTAGCAATCTGCATCTTGTCACCCTGGAGATGCTTGGGCTGAGGGACACCTTGCCTACACGCCACAACTACAGGTTTCATGGCAAGACCCATGACAGCAGACACTGATCTCAATGGTATGGCTTTAAGAGACAAGTGGGTGTATGAGGATGCTTACCAAAACTTGTAGTTGCCAACTCGTCAAGGAAAGCTCCTGCACTGTAAAAGCTCAAGGTCCCAAGAACAAATACAGAAATGACATTTTCCACATTAAGTTCATGTATTTTTATCTCCAGAGCTTTCAGCTGATCATATACATTTTTGAAATATTTCACTCGCAATAAGATTGCTAATGCTCTTCTAGGGATTGCTGATGCAACACTTCAAAATTACCAGCACCAGCCCAGTGCTGCCTTCACTAAACTGGAACCATTGACTTCACTCAAGCTGGTCCCCAAAGCCATTTTAGTTGCCAGATTCCTACAGTAATCAATGTTCCTTGTGATTCCTCTATGCCATCAGGGAAGTTCGGTGCCCTGGCGGTGGCCCTTAGGGCAAGCTGGTGTCCTGAGGTGCTGCTCATGATAGCAACCAGGGAAAAGAGAACTCCTTCAGCAGAGCAGAAGCTGCAGAGTACAAAGCAGGAGCATTGCCCTGAAGACGTTCATTAGCATTCAAAAAACAAATGTTGACTCAGTTGTGTTTGTGAGCTTTTCTTTTTACCCTCTCCAAACATCCCAGCTGTACAGCAGAGTGTGTGTGAATACTTGAGGAAAATTATCTCTAACCGCAACTGGCTCCCTAGATAAGACGCATTCTGGCTTCACTCAGTGTTGGAAAGCTTGCATCGCCATCCAGCAAAGGAACTGAAGCAACAGGGTGCACGTGGCAGAAATTGAGTGAGCATGGGCATCCAGGCCCCCCACTGTCCCACCAGGCTGCCCGTGGAGTGTCCTTTCACATGAAAACATCCACAATGAGGAACAGCCCTGGTCCACACATACTCAGCATCGTGTGGATTGCATCCGCAGGACAGCACATAATGTGACTATGAGTGATGTGCAAGGACATCACTTCAGCTACAAGGAGAAAAGGAATAAAAAAAAAAAAAAAGAAATAATAGAAACTTTATCTCATTAGGGATTTCAGGTTTTTAAAATCCGTACCCTGGGAGTCTGGCCTGCATACTCAACACATTTAACAATGCATATTAAAAAAAATACACCACTCGGCACTCTGCTGGAGAGATCTAGCTTAAAAGGGAAAGACTTTCAGCATCCACAGGCCTTCCAGCATTTCCTGAGAGCTCTCCAGTCAGGCGGTACAATAAAATAAGAAAAAGCAGATCTGGAATAGACCTTGAGAGTTTGGCTACTGCATTGCCTTGTCTGTGGGCAGGATCCTCTCCCAAGCCATCCCTGGCAGGGGTTTGCCCAACCTGTTCACAAAGCCTTTAACGATGGAAATTCCTCAGCCACCCCAGGCAATCTATTACCAGACTTATCTTCACCATTATAAAGTTTTTTTCCCCTTAATGCCTAAACTAAAACTTCACTTTGATTTCATACAATTACTGTAAGTCCTGTCCTCTGTAGACAAGGTAAAGACTTCAGTACATTCCCACTGCAGCGTGAGGCTGTGATCTCTCCAGATTTCTCTTCTCTAGACTAAATAAACTCAGTGGTAGCGTTTTGGGGTGATCTTAGGGGATGCTTTCACGCTCAGCCTGGGGATAAGGAAGCCCAGAATAACATTTCCATCAAGCTCTTCTAGAAGAAAAAAATTACCTCTCCTGTAAAGGAGGGAAAAAACACATTTCTTTGGCCACTCAGAAGAAATATTGCATCAAGGAGATGTTAATAACTGTGCTTGTTAACTGAGCATGAATATTCTACACAACTAGGAATGAATGTGATGGGAAATTCAACAAAAAAGCAGCTGTTTGTTACCCTTTGAGCTGTGAAGCTAGGGAACAATCAAATCCAACAGGAATATTCTACCAGGAGACTGAAAAATCCCTTGAGAACAATACTGAAATCACATAATCATAGAATTACCAAATGGTTTGTGTTGGAAGGGATCTTCAAAGGTCATCTAGTCCAACCCTGCTGCAGTGGTCAGGAAAATCTTTCACTTATATCAAGTTGCTCAAAGCCTCGTCCAACCTGACCTTGAACAATTCCAATGATGGGGGATCCACAACTGAAATACTGACGGTCAGCCTGGGCATTTACTCAGCGTGGCAAGAATTTGAGGAAAAGCAGTAAACATAAAGTTCATGAAGGAAAGGGGGAGGTCCCTACAACATGGGATTTAGTATTAGCAGCAAATATCTGGTGGGATACTTCAGAGATAAGATTGAGGAGCTCAGACAAGAAGAAAATAAGGAAGATCAAATGAAAGAAAGTGAAGCAGATAGATAAAGTATTTTTTCCTACAGTACGAGGGTTTATGGAACTCCCAGACAGATGGTGCATTAGCCTGGTTCTTAATAGAGGGGCTTCCCCAGAAAGACCTGGAGGGAAACTTCGCTGAGCACCCGTCTAAAATTCAAATAGACATCATACAAAGAAGAAAATTGAGAAAACTTGACTCTGGGGTGCTCAGACATGGATCTTGGTTATAATATGATCCTGGCAGCAGCTCCACTCCCTGAGTCAGTGAACTTCCCTTGACTCCAGTGGGTGTTTTCCATGACTAAGGACAGTTGGCCCTGACCCAGGTGTTAAGTCCCTGGGAGGTGGTCCTGCCAGCTCTGCCCCAAGTGTGCCTCATGGAATACGAGTTTCTGTTCCCAGCACTGATGTCCTGACCCCAGGAGGGAAAGGACCCATCGCACTTACTGCACCCTGGGGGACCCCTCCCAGCTCTGCTCCTCTGGCAGCCGGCAGGTTCCAGGTTGTGTCTGCCAAATGCACTGGCCTTGGGAGGAGCAGGGCTTGGGATGCCGTGCTGGTCTGCATATTCAGAGCAGGATGGGAGTCCCCGGCAGGATCAGAGGACGGGTTGGCCACTATCCCACATGCACTGGGAAGGAAACAATGGCAGAGTCTGCCACAGCGCCCGCGTCAGCCTCTTCAGAGACAGAGTTTGGGCCAGAAGTCCCTGTTGCAGCCTGCAAACTCTGCCTGGAGCGGACGAAGCTGCGAGCAGGCTGTTTGTGGATCAGCGCCCTCCTTCCCACACAGACATATGCTAGAGGAGAAAAACAAGCTGCCTTTCTCCAAGTCCTCATACAGCCTCCAGCTCTCTTGCCATTGAACTGTCATATGAAAGCCAAGATCTCAAAGATGATCTCTGCTATCCCCTCCACAGCACTGCAGCATGGCTTTGCTCCAAGTGCAGGAGAGTGTTATGCAAAGGGTTGATGGGTGGATGCTACCAAACTTGAAGAATGGAGTGAGTGGGAAAGGCAACAAGAGGTGTGTAAGGTGAGTTATACAGACAGAAGGAGATTCTAGGAGAGAAAGCATGCAGAAGAGAGGGAAAAGGCTCAAAGAGAGCTCACAGCAGCTAACAGAGCTCTGCAGGAGGACTCCTCTGAATGGACAGGGTGAGGACATCTCCTCCACAAGGTCATCACATCCTCACCGACTTCTTCAGGGATTCACACTCCCATGCCTTGCTAGAAACAAAATACTTTTTTTGGTTTAATTTTTTTCTGTCTTGTATAACGGCTGGGTATGCTACATGTCAGGTAACGGGACTTTCACTGTTCTATAGTTCCTTCAAGGCAAGACTTCTATCTCCAAAAAAAGAAATAACAACAATAGGAAATCTACCTGACAAGTTGTGTTTGATCCTGAGTTCGTCCCTACCACCTATCAGCATAAAACTGGAGTGGAGTGTGGACACAAGGCAGGGGAAGGACCTGGAAGGAGTGCAGAGTCAAAAAGAAATGGTCCCATTGCTGCCCCTTTCTGTAGGTCAGCAGGAATCTTGCAACTGGAGTCAGCAGGAGACTTGTGTTTTACAGACCTTTCCAATATGGGGCAGACTATGTTTTTGCCCAGCGCTAACCTGCCTTTGGGGACTTACATAGTCCCTATGCCAAGTTGAGCACTGTCTTTAATTCCTAGGAGTAGCATTATCCCTGGAGAAGATCAAGAAATGAAGCACAGAGGGACTAAATGGAGCTGGAAGCGCCTGAATTTAGCCCTCCCAAATCCAGAGTTAGCACTTTCCCCATCAGACTATCCTTCCTTTCTTTAATTTCTTGCAGAGGTGCTTTAATTTCTCTCCACATTCTCATCCAGCCCCATGACTGGAGAAAACCCTGGAGAAATGGTAACTGAGCAGCTCTTCCAGCCAGCCTGACCTCAATCCTTCTCCAGGCCAGCTCATCTGCTTCTGGAGGGGCTGCCAGCTGGCGAGCGCTGGGCTCCCTCACACGAGCTGGCGCAACCCAAGGGGTGAATCAGCCCGCCGAGGAGCTCACAGCAAGGATAAACAGCTCTGGGGCTGGAGAAAACGAAATAGTTGGAAATTAATGGGAAAGGAATTGCAGGAGAAAAGTCTTGCATCTCTGCTGGGCTTCTGCTAAGCCTCAGCCATGTACTGCAGCGATGGTTGCAAACCCTCTGCCTGATAATAATGTTATTGTGGATGATAAAGGCCAGATAAGATAGAAGGGGATAGAGCAGAAAACATCTAGCTTGTCTGAAAATGGTATTTTAACAGAGCTAAGGGACTGTCAGAGGAGGATGAGCCAAAAACCAAGTCCTTCTCATCACTGGTTTCTGTCTGGGTAGCTCTCCAGGCAAGATAAAATGGTGTAAGACCACTAAAACATACACAGGCAACAAAGCAGTTCCTTGTTCTTAGGTAACTGGAGGTCAGGGGCTTGAATCAAACCAACTTCTAGCTTTCAGTGTTTTTTATTGTTTTTCCCTCTGGGAATGATAAGGTCAAGGAAGGTATCCTGGATTGAATGGGACAAATATTTTTACATGATCAAGGAAAAAAAAAAAAAAAGAAAGAAAAACAAATGAATGGAAAAAAGGAAAGGACGGTGGGGAGAAGGGGGTTGCTCTCAGCTGCCGCTCGCTCCTGCCTTCTGATCTCATTTCCAAAGTGTTACGCATTTGCCGCAGCCACCGGCATCAGCAGGCATTGGGCAACCAGACTTTGGCGTTTTCACCAGCCACATGTAGGGACTAAAAGAGCAAGGACAGAGTCAACAGCTACAGCTCAGCCTGGACACCTTTCTCCAGTGCCTGCTGCCGCTGCTCCTACTGCTGAACAGCTTCCCTTCTGCAGCTCACCCTCTGGATGGTGGGGGCACCACTGAGGGGCATCCCTCATGCAAGCCAGCAAGCCCAGCCCCAGCCAGGCTTGTACTGGGTGCTGTGCACAGGATATCCAAAAAGGAGACAACTCCACACAGCCACAGCAGCCCCTGAAGAAGCCTCTGCTGCTGGGTTTATGCTCCTCAGGGAGCACATGCAAAGCAAATACAAGAAAAGCAGGCTCTGTTTCCCTCGCTTCCCCATCACCCCAGCAGCCCTACTTCCTCTTTACTCCACAATTTTATACAACTTCCCCCAAGAAGAGCAAACCAAAACACCAGCAGACCAAAATTAAAGGGAAGCCCAAGTGGAGGCGCAAACAGCGGATGGTTGGTTACCTCTCCTCAGGGACATCCTTACGCTGCTGTGGCAGGGACAGGTCTCATGGCACCTTGCAAACAGTCTTGCTGAGAGCACTGGCACACAGATGGATCGACAAGGCTGTCCACAGCGCCCTCCACCTCCACAGAAGGTGGGAAGTGGGCATCCGGACAAAGACCGCTTGCAGGCAGAAGCAGAGAGCACACGGGTGAGGGCAGAGCAGTGTCCATGGCCTGTCCCGGGGCTCTGACACCAACAGCCCATTTGTGCAACGCTCCTACCATCTCCTTGGTGGCTCTGCTTGACATCTGTGAGGCTGCAGACTTGGCAAGTGTTAAGGTCTCTTCTAACCTGAGAAGCTTCAGGAAATATTGAAGTGGTGAGGCTGCATCTGGAGTGCTGTGTCCAGCTCTGGGCTCCCCGGATCAAGAAGGACAGGGAACTGCTGGAGAGGGTGCAGCAAAGGGCTACCAAGATGATGAGGGGACTGGAACACCTCTCCTATGAAGAAAGGCTGAGGGAATTGGGTCTTTTCAGTCCGGAAAAGACAGAGCTGAGGGGGGACCTTATCAATGCCTATAAATACTTGAAGGGTGGGTGTCAGGAGGATGGGGCCAGGCTCTTTTCAGTGGTGCCCAGGGACAGGACAAGAGGGAACGGGCACAAACTTAAGCACAGGAAGTTCCACCTAAACCTGAGGAGGAACTTCTTTACCTTGAGGGTGGCAGAGCCCTGGAACAAGCTGCCCAGGGAGGTGGTGGAGTCTCCGTCTCTGGAGACATTCCAAACCCGCCTGGACGCGTTCCTGTGCCCCCTGCTCTAAGGCGGCCCTGCTCTGGCAGGGGGTTGGACTAGATGATCTCCAGAGGTCCCTTCCAACCCAATGATTCCATGATTCTATGATTCTATGATAATCCATGGGAGGTTTTTTTCTTCCCCTTAGGTGCAGCAGTCTCAGCATTTCACTCTGTGACAGCGTGAACAAATTGGGGGACAAGGAGATATGGCTCTAACCAGGAGCACTGCACCACTGAATCATCTCTGCTTTTCAAACACATAAGTGCAATCTGCTCTGGTGTCCAGCAAGCCCAGTGGAGAAACAGGTATAATGGAGGGAAGGGGAGAAAAGGGACTGAATTTACAATCTCAGAAGCAGATTTGCCTGGGCCATGCAATGGCATCCTAATGTAACGTGTTTCTACATCCTCCCCCTTGGTATAATTAATTTTTAATCATTCAAGCAAGTTCCCACATATCCTGTAAATCTCTTTTCACAAATTTTGCTTTTAATGAAACCCTCTCTTGCTTTCAAAAGAAAGTTGGTTTAGGGTGTGTCAGAGTTTGTTCATAATGCATTTTGTTCACAGTAAACAGCATTTCCTTTTATTCCCATCCAGGGATGGTATTTAGACATCTGCACTCCACAGAAAATAGTGACTCTGGATTTACTGCTGAGTTGCAATGAAGTCACTGACTCAGTTTGCTTTTATCCCAGCGGTGCAGGTTTTAGCCCTTTAAATGCATTAACTCCTTCTCATTCTGAATTTTATCCTTTCTCCAGTCTCCATCATAGTTAAAGTAAACCGTGAACTGCATCAAATAAGTGATTTTATTTAATTAGGCATATTGCAAAAGCACTGTGTAAGTACCAGCACCTTTGTACGTCTTTCTGTGTGGCATCTGCTGTAAGATAACGAGGGCAGCACTCACTCCCCTCTCCTGCATCATGGCTGTGCCCTGCGCCAGTCCTGAACCCAGCAGGCTCATCACCTGCCTCAAATCCATGTCTATCCCCATCTCAGCTTTGCGGCACAAACCCACAAAAAATATTTTTCTTGTTGTTATTTCTTGGCATGGGGTTTCGTATTTATTTCAGGCCAGGACAGTGAAGTGAAGCACTGCAAAATCTGAGTCCCAAATTCTCTTTTCCAGAAATTAACCACATCAAAAGCTCTGGAGGCAGAGACAGTCTCTTAGCTGATACTTTTTCGCGTTCAAAAGCAAAAGATTTTATTAGTATTAAAGGCAAACTTGAATTTTGCTGCAAAGCTGAAACAGAACTCCCTGGTTCCATATTTTGCTGGAGCACTGGCCTTGTTTTTATTTTAATTTAGAAAAAAATATAAACCCACATTTCCCAGCCACGGTCACATTTCATGGCTGTAGATCATGCCTGTGAATTATTAACTTCTCCCTGTCCTGCCTTCCCTGCTTGGTTTGCACCCACTTCTGCTGGTAGCGTGGACTTTTCTTTGAAGACCTTGCTGGAGGGCTTAACCTTGCTGAAGGGCTTGAACGGCCTGAATAAGGTTTTTTTAGTGGTACCTCCGCAGCTTCAGTAGACCATGACAGCCACGACTCTTCCCTGCGTAGGTAGTTAAAATGGTGCAAAGTTGACTCTCAGCAACCCGAGCCTGATGGGGTTCAGCAAAGGGATGATGAGGATGATGCCGACGTTAGTCACGTACCCAGCGCTTCTCTTCTGCAAATCTCAACGTGTTCGGCAAAGGCAGATAAGCATGGTTATCTCCAGCACGCAGAGAGGCGAAATTAAGAGAGAAAGGCCAAAGGTCATATTTTCCCAAGGGCTTCAGACACCCGGGTGGTTTCACCTCTGGCAAGGTAATTTAAGACCTGATGTTAACGTGTGATGAAGTCCCTACAAGCAATAAGAGCCTGTTTCAGGAGAAGCACGTCTACCCCCACCTGAAGAAGACCTGAGCAAGTCTCTCTCATTGCGGCTGCTGTGCTGACAGGATCTGCCTGGGGATGATTCGCTCCAGATTTACGTGCAAGACTTTTTCTCCTCGTTCCTGTCTGGGCTGCTCAACACCAAGGGAATTGCTTGGGTGCAGGGCTGCCTCGGCTGACAGCAACTTCTTTGCCTTGGGAGAGGGCTCCCAAGCTCCAGATCCACAGCTGGTGGTTGCATCTCCCCCACAATTGCCCTGTGCAACACATCTGGCTCCCCAATCCAGCAGACAAACTACCCTGGCCTTTGAGAATGAAGGGTGGAGGGTGTCTGGGTTGATGTCCCACTGCAACAACAGAAATCTCTTCTGAAGGGGAATGGAAAATCCTACTTCTCTATAGTGATTTTCAAAATTTCACCCTGGAATGATTTGCCTTGGTCTTCCTGCCAGTGTAACCCACCCAGATGAGGCTTCAGTGGAAGGGAGAGGGTTTCTCAGAGGGGCCATGGCCATCTGGCTGCAAAGCAACAGCAAAGCAAATAGTAAAACCCACCACCTCCTCACCCCCGCTCTGAACCACGCTGTCTCCAAGTCACGGGCCAGATATCTTTTCCTCACGCACAGAAATCTATGCCAGTGAAGCCTCACGACAGCTGACTGGGATCACTGGTAGAGCCTGGAGCTGCAACGGAAGGAGGAACTACTGTCTGAGGCCATCAAGCAGGAGCACAAACACAGCGGGTCCAGATCAAACTGCTTTATAGGCACAGGAGATGCTTCATCCCTTGCCTAGACCCCGGGAATGAGGGAAATTGGTCACTGCATTTCTCATTGGTATTTCTCATATTATGTACTACCCAGCACCCACAGAGATCCACAGAGGTCTGAACACACCCAAGAGCTGACTGGATTTCAGACAATTTCTTTCTCTGTGTCCTTCTATTTCTTTGTTGTTCCTCATCTCCAGCACAAATCTCTTCAGTCCCAACTACTACCATCTATCCTTCTTGATTATCTTCTCTCCTCCACCCTCAGAGAACTGAGTGGAGCCCAAAGTGCTGGAAATAAATCTTACTACCCCTCACCTACAGCCAGCAGAAGGCATTTCTACGTTTGGAAATGTGCAGACCGTTTCTGGGGTGGAAGAAGAGACATAAATACGTGAAAGATCAGCAGAGACTGTCCCTGCGAGCAGAAGTGTGGGTTGTTTGAATTTTGATGTACCATTGCTCACATGTTTATGTTCTCCATGAGTTTGTGATATCTCTTTTTGCTCCTGCAGTCCTTCCTATTTTCTCTTCAATATCAGGCTCCTATCCCTTTTTTTTTGTTCTCTGCTCCTTGCTCTGCCTATGCTGGTGGTTATTTTATTACCCTCTTCTGCCATATGACTTCTAGCATGGTCTTGCCCCCCACTAGCAGGGGCAGGCAGGAGGGAGGAGAGCGGCAAGGGGCAATGTGAGCTGCACACCAGGATTTAGAGGCAGAACCAAAACTACACCGAGCTGTCATCCCCTCCCATGGGGCTGCTCATGCTCTGCCTGGTATCTCATTCCCTGGGCTCCAAAATGACATTTTCTGTGGTTTTCTCTAGAAGAGGGTCTGGAGTGGGACCTGCGTGGTCCTGTCCCCGCTGGAGACACAGCTTTACGTCTTACCTGCAAATGAGCTACCCAAATCCACTTGCTCTGGGAGGAGTGCCTGTCTCAGGGCTGATACCCCCAGCATGCTGAATGGAAGTAGAAGTAAGTTATCTCCCATGTGCGTGTGAGCTGCAAACGGGAGGTAACCTGCTGAGCCCATCCTGCCGGCACGCCAGAGGTGCCGAGCTCCTTGCTCAAGGGGTAAGCTCCTCATCTCATCCTTTCTCTTCTTCTCTCAGCCGAATTCTGGAAGTGGCCCAACACTTTGGCCCTCTATAATCTGTCCACACTTTACCACTTTTCCACCTCACATCCCAGACTCTGGGCTCCGAAACAGGGCAGATCTGTTTCCCTCAGCCCTTCTCCATTCCAAGACCTCCCACATCCTTTTCCTTTAATACAGCCCATAGCAAGAATTGCAATATGGTCACGGCTCCATGCACCTTGCCAGAAATTTTTGCCAAAAATGAAAAAAAAAAATATCCTAACCAAACCACGATGTCTGATAAGTCTAATTTATTTAAAACCCTTAGAAGCCTGACTGAAATATTTCCACCATCTCTTCCAGCCTCCTTCTGGAAGCCTCTTCCTCTTCTGTCTGTTGGACTGTGCTGTTGGCCACAAACAAGGAAAAGAGATGTTGCTGCTGTCCCGTGGTGCAGACAGTCCGGCACAGCCACCCAGGTGCGTGCTCCTGTCCTCCTTAAGCTGGGAGGACAACATGATCGCATGTTTCTTCCACTGGGAATTGCCTGGGAATTTTAAAGCCACCAACCAATGACTTGAGTGCTCGATCTCCATGAGACTGGAAGGGAACTGGGAAGGGAGCCCCAGAGGTGACCTTTGATGCAGCTCAGCTCCAGCTGCCACTGGAGCACAGCCAGGGCTTTGCATCTGAGACAGCAGCAGGTTGTATTCGCAATCGGTTTCAAGTGCAGCTCTGTAGCTTTAGTCTGCCTTGTACCGGAGCTAATTCAGCTCCTTGGCAGCTCCTGTGGGCTGTTTTCAGGCTGCTGCTGTTGGTGTGTACTCTGCAAGATCAGTCTCTCAACAGGTTCTGCAGGTAGGTGGGTTTTATACTCCTGGCAGGGAACAAGGCTTGGTTACTCTTCTCCTGCTTGGCCCTCTATAGTCTGCGGGACCTGCTATTACTGTATCACACTGGTGATGACATTTGGGCCTTTGAAAAGTGATCAGCCCTACGGAAGCTCTATCTAAACCACCAAACACAAAACATTAGGAGGACTCCTGAGACACCAGTAACCGGCCCATGTGGCTGCATGCTCACCAGTGAACTGAAACAGTCCCAGAGCACTGCCCCAGTGTCAGCAAAGCGTGGTCAGAGACTGCAAGGTGACTGGGTTCTTTTCATCACATTTTTTCATAGAATCATAGAGTGGTTTGTGTTGGAAGGGACCTTAAAGACCATCTACTTCCAACTGCCCTGCCCTGGGCAGGGACACCTTCCACTAGATCATGTTGTTCAAAGTCCCATCCAACCTGGCCTTGAACACTTCCAGGGATGGGGAAAACATAAAGAACTGCATATGAATCCCATGGGACTGTCCCATCCAGCTGCTCCATCGCTACACACTGCAGAAGCTCACCGCTGTGGTGATGCCTGGCTCTCCATCCGCAGCAGCAAAGGCATGGGACGTTCCTTTAGACCCCTACAAGCAAGTGGCGTCAAGCCACCGCTACAGGAGTCGGGCTTTCTCCTGAGGTGCGTGGGGATCTGTGTCCAAGCAGCAGAAATTCCTACCAAGGTGCAGATCAGGCGCACTGCACTTAGCAGACTGCTCTGCTAATGCGGGTCTTTAAAACCTGGTGTCTTCCGCTTGATGTGAATCAAATTTCCAACAGCTTCATAAGTACGTCACCGACAGGAGGCCTTTAGAGTAAGCATATTGCAGTTTCCTGACATTTTCGTTCCTCTGTCTTGACATTTCTGAAGGGCATAAGAGGCCTAAAAAAAGAAACAGCCGCTCCCAGGGCACCATATGTTTTCAATTCCATCCTGCACTGGTGTAATAGATGGTCTTATTATAAATATGCAGCAGTTTTCCAGATGAGCCTCCCCCTCCCCCTTAAAATGACCTGGTACCACTGCGCAGAGCAGAGATGGCTGGGAGAGGGAAGGAGAAGGAGCAGAGGCAGGAAAAGCCCTGGGATCTTTCAGGCAACCATGCAGAAGGTGCTGAGGCACTACATTAATATTCAAGTTACCAGCCCAGGCCCTGATGCTGCAAATATTTAAAGAAAAAAAACACTTGACTCAGGCGAGCAGTTGCACGGTAATTCTTGGCAGAAGTTTCCAGCCTCCGTACACCAATTCCCCTACTCCTCCATCCCTCCTGCTGCTTTTTTTGAGGCGCTCTCCTGATTTCTTAAAACCTCTCTGTGGATGATCATTTCTGTTCAAGGCAGCACGTGGGTTGAGCAATTGCTCTCAGCAACTGTTATTTATCAGGAGATTTTCATACGGCTCTCTCTGCAAGGGACCGAGGCTCTTGTGAGACTTTGTTCTTCTTTTAAACAGCCATACAATCCCTAATAGAATTAATATAATATAATAAAATATAATGTAATAATAAAATCCCCTCATTGGTTAGAATAACTGCAGTCTATAAACCAGTGCAGCTGTAGCAAGTTGCAGAGTTGTTCTGGCATTTCAGAGGTTACTGGGTTCCTGTCTGTCATCCATCTGTTCTGGGCATCGTTATTATGACGGTTGCCTTACAAATCCCTGTTTGCAGTTATTTATACAATGGTCCAAGTTTAACTGTTTGGACTTTCTGTTCTGTTTGTCTATTCTGGGCTGATTTCTGAGGCTGATTCCAGCCAGAATGGATGAGAGAAGAAAGATGCATTTCTAGTGTCTGTTTTCTTAGAAAAAAATCCCTAAATGTACTCATGTTTTGAAGTGGGGAGTTAGAATTTTTCAGTGAGAATGACCTGTACATCAAGATGTGCCCTTGGCCTCATGCATGGAAATCCAGCCTCACTGAGTTGTCCAGGCTGTGCCTTTTGAATTGCAGCTTGCACATGTGAAGGAGAGATGTGCTGGGGCACAGCTGAAATCCCCACGGGGTTTCCCCATGCTGGCCAAGCTGCCGCCTCCCGCAGCAGTTACAGCAACCCTCCGGGCCAGCCCTGGACTCCAGACCTGGGAGAGCCAGGACCAGCTTCACTCGAAAACGGAGGGCGAGGAGTCAGATGAAGCAATGGAGAGGCTGAGGAAAGACAAAAAAGCAGCATTTAATTCGAAGGACCTTTGCCCTGAGTATGGCTACAGAAAACCCAGCGGGTTTTCTCTTTCCAGGAGAAGTTTTTTGGAGGGTGTTTGGTGAGTTATATCACCATGTGCAACTCCTTAAGTGTGGCAATCTGCACCTGAGAGTGTGTGGCGTGGAGCTGGAAACCTCATCCACACACCAAAAAAACCAACAGTGGAAACCTTGGTACCTATATGTTTGCCAGCTCTGAGCTCTGACTCATCCAGCAGAATTCACATTAGAGTACCTGCAAGCAAACTAGCTGAGAGGTGAGTAGAGTAAGAGATGCCAAAAGATAAATTTCATTAAGGGGGACATGGAGCTGTAACTGGCTTCAGCAAAGCAGCGGTCCCTAATGAGCAAGGAGATCCATGGACAGATTTCATCCCATAATAATGTGTTTTGCACTTGTAGAGCAACTTGAACACCAGGGGCTGAAAATGCCTGTTGATATTTGGTAAAATGAAGAACAGAGATTATAACAGCCTCCCACAGGACCCTGAGTGTGTCAGTGACAGCCCCAAAACTCATTCCAGCTCACCCTTCAGACAAGCTTTTTAGGTTACCTTGCACATGAGGACTCAGCAACACCAACGAGCATCCGCAGGGTGCACTAGTTGGCTGAGCACGATGCTCTACAGATGTATGTGGGTACATCGGTGGGACTGGTCGCTGCTCCCTCCAGGAGCTTCTGACACTCAGCGCTGATAAATGGTCACTTCTGATGTGTAAGTCATCTCACCCTTGTGTCTGACATAGGACAGATGAGTCTCACCCTGAAAGTGTGGGTTTCTCTTAAAAAAATTCTATCAGTAACAAATTTTTTCCCTCCTATCATTTCCTGCACCAATTACCTCTTAGAATGTCAATCTTTGCCACAGTCAAAGGCCTAAAGTGTTTGGATTATATATGTCAAATGCTTCTGGAGTTCGACCAAAATTTGGGATGGAGAAGAGGAAAGAGCAAGGGCAAGGAAAATTTTTGCAAGTGAAATGGCTGACATGAAAGGGTTTAGGGGGAGGAGGCAGAGGAACAGGATGCAGATGAGCCACATACACCCATAGGGTGGTGCGTGAATCTCTGGAGTACAGAACTTCAGCATGAAGCGTTCATTACATTTTGAGATCAGAAGAGACTACTTCCATGACCTAGGTCACCTGCTTAGCATCTGCTTCAGGTCCTGTTTTGAAATATTAGTGTTGGTTTTAAAGAAACTAGTAGCTAATGATTTTCCATCAGAAGCCTCAATAGGTGATTTTAATGGCTGATGTCTCTCAGCACTGACATATCGTGACTTATTTCAAATACAGATTTCCCCAGCTGCAACTTCCAGCCATTGCATCTGGTTATGCCTGTGTCCATAAGGGTATAAAACCTCTTTGTTGTCAAATTGTTGTTTCTGATGCAGACTCTTATGAACAATGACAAAAGCCCCTCTTTGTACTCAAGATAAGTAGACCAACATCTTTGAATCCCACTGAAAGGCATGTTTTCCAGACCTTCGGTCATGCCTGTAGTTCTTTGAGTTCTCTCCAACTCCTAACATTACAAGATGAAAGAAGGACCCCAGACCTGGCGTGCTATTCCAGGAATAATCAGATGTCTGCAGATGCAGAAGGAATATAACCTCCCTAATCTTAGCTGAGACCCCTTCGTTTCTTCAGCCAAGTGCTAATGAGGGCTGGCTGGTCATATCATGGAAGTAGGATATCAGCTGTGGCTTACCCAAGTTTTGCGCATGTCTCGGTTTCTCAGAAAGGCAATCACATATTCTAAGTATGACTGAACTGTTGGCCACCTACAGACATGACCTTACCTTCAGCTGTCTTGGATGTACCATTTGTTTATGAATGGTTTACATACAGTTTGGATCTCTATGGATCATCTGTATCCAGGTTGTCCTGGCATCTTCGTTTATCACCTCTCCCATTGTTTTTGTGTCACCTGGAAATGTTATCAGCAACCATCTGATTTCTTCTTCAGACCAGTGACAAAAACATCCCTGAGGATTGGACAAGTGGAAGACCTTCGCAAGACTTCTTTAGGAAAGCACCTGTTCAACAATGAATTTCCATTTATCTTCTTATTTTGAGACTTAATACTTCACTGGTTTTTATCCTTTCATTGTGTACCTTATGGTTTTTCTATCAATGTGTACCTTGTTTGTTAGGAAATGTATAGTAAATCAAGTTTTTTATGGAAGTGGAAGTATATGCTGTATTTATGCAGTTACCCTTACCAATCACCCTTGGAAATTGCTGAAAATATCACACGGGGTACCCCAGGCCTATTTTTCATAAATAATTGATTGACACAACCTGTATTAAACTACTTTAATTCCTCACAGTAGAGTGTTATAGCAGTAGTCCTCTATTTCCCTCTGACTTAGTCAGTCAAAGTCAGGGCAATTGACTCAATCTGAACCAGGTTATTCCATTTACCCATTTCAGTGTTAAATAAAAATAAATTGAGTATTTCAGGAACTTTATCACTCCAAAGACCTCAAAACAAATTAAAATTGCATATGCTATAATAAAAAATAAAGCAGAAGAAAATTATTTGTCCAACATAATTGAGTCCAGCAGAATGAGTTAATTTTCTGCATGTTATTGTCTAAACAAACACATTTCTTGAAGGGTGCTAAAAGAATTTGCATTAGCTTTTCATCTTAGCAACTGTGTTTCCAGTTTTGTCAGTGTATTGTCTTTTCACCTATGTCAATAACTTTTATGACAGTTTGTGTGTGTAGTCATTCAGTCCAGGTGAAAACTAATCCCTAAAAAAATTGAAGAAATAGCAGCATGGCTCATACAAAGGACAAAGAACAAGTATGTATGACAGACAGATAGGACTAACATGACCTAATAGTAATCCACGAAAGCAAACAAGGGGAACATCTGTCAAAAAGGGGAGCATGCTAGTTAAAGCAAACATCCATCAAGATCTATCTTAAGCAACTGGAACTTCTGCAACCTGTAACTCCAGCTCTCCTTGGTTTTGGCACTGGAAGGAAGAAGTACCTTCTCAAGGATGAACTTCTCCTGGACATTGAATCCAATGTGCTGGACTGACATATTCTTGTTTTCCAACACCAGCCGTTGTCTACTGGTCTCTTCTACTTGTCCTTTCTTCCTTCGAAGACTTGTTTACAACTCTCTACATGTCAATCTTTGCCACAGTCAAAGGTTTCTTCTGCTTTTTTGGTGCTCGTCTTCCAATGTAAGAAGAAAAACTGTAAGAGTTTTTTGAAGGAGTCCAATCCAGAAAACCTTTCACTCATCCAGCCCATGTAACTACATGAATGCAAAGTAGAATATACTTTATCCCATTGTGTAGATAATCTGTAGAGTTAGTTGATGTTTTCTCCATCATCATGGGCAAGCAAATTTTGATGATGTAGCCTATGACATCTTTACAAAAAAGGGTCTTGCAATATCAGTGTCAACTTCCCTTTAGGGGAGGGACTTTTCACTGGGCACTGAACTGTAGGCTTTACTTGTTTCTCCCATAGAAATTCACAAATGCTTCTTGTGTTAGATGTAATCTCCAAAGAGCTTACATTTTGAACAGGAAAAAAGTGAGAAAGGGAAAAAACCACACACACAGGTGAAAGATTCAGATTTCTCCAGGACACCCATCAATTTGGGGATGAAACTGTCAAAAGTGCATGTCATGGATCCTTGCTTGCATCCAGTCCCTCTTGACTGCAAGACAAAGCCTGTAGACCTAGCCTACTGAATTTAACTGGTCCTGAGCTGTGTGTTTGCTATTAAGCATCATTGTTTCAGGAACAATGAATACCTCTTGACTTGGGAGGGTGTTCCCAAGCATGTCCCACATGTCAAGTAACAAGAATTTCTTTCTTTCTCCAGTGGCAAAGGGCAGTTGGTTGTGCCACATTTACCACTAATAAATTACACTGCATTTCTCTTGTCACCAGACACAAACACACACATTTCTAATATCTAAGCTTGGGTAGCATTTATTAGCAAGTGCTGATGTGTTAAGTACCACACCTCTTTTTGGGTCTATGTGTAATTTTTTTCTTCTCTTAACCTGTGAAGAACCAGGGCATAACCAATCTTAACTCTCTTTTCTCTACTCATGCCTTCAGGCAGAAGCTTTTATGCCTGCAAAACTGGAAGCATCAGCACAAAACTGCCTAGGATTAGACCCTTTGCCTTTTATGGCAAAACAAACAGGTCTTCTCCAGGTCATATTCAAAATGACTGTGAAAAATGGGATGGGGGAAAGTTTTGGCCGCCTGCCAGTAGCTGTTCACATGTCTTTGTTCCTGCTGATGAAAACCATACTGATTGCCAGGCTGACATCCTCGTGGACTAGCCGCTATCCCCACAGAAACCGTGCAGCTATAAGCTGTTTGGGGCAGCAGAGCTGAGCAGATTTTGCACGCAGCCTCTCACCAGTGCTCTCCTGGGTGAGGGGATGGTGGCACTGGTGGCTCAGCCCCTTGCTTAGATTGTTTTGCCACCACAGCTAGGACACCTACTGAGTCCCCCTGGCACAGCTGCTCGCTTTTCGCTTGCCCAATTTATCACACATCTTCAAAATCTGATTTCTAATACATTAACAGGACATGATGATGCAATGTTAGTTCAGTGGGATGTAATTAACAGATGTGTGGGTCTTAGAAATTTGCTATTTAGGTAGTGTGCTGGCTCGGAATTCATTCCTCTGGACTGAAAGAGCCTGCCCCTCTGCTTTGTGTAGCTCTTTTTGATCTTCTCTCTGTGACTCTGATAATGGTCCCTCCTCCTCTTAGGAAGAAAAATCCTTTTATCCTCTTTTTTCCCTCTGGGTGTTTGGCTCTGTTCTCTGGCTTCAGAGGGGTGAAGGGGGATGAAGCTAAAAGATCTCTCCAAAAATAGTTCTCATGATTAGGACTCTTCCTGCCCTTGGAGGGCCTGGGTGTATTGTCTTCTGCCTAGCTCTGGCTTCAGTCCTGCTTCACAGAGGATAGGCAGAGAGCTCGGGGAGGCTGGCGCTGAGGTCCAGCTTAGTGGGAGTGAGAGTCCCTGATGAAAGATGGATGCTCCTGCAAAGTCAATGGGGAATTGTACCAGCGGCAAGAAAAGAGCCACATTCAGAGGTCCGTCTGACATGGGCAGTGTCCAAACGTGGCCCCTTCCCTGTCTTTGCTGCCAGATGCAGAGGGATGGGGGAGTGTTGTCCAGGCAGGGGGTTGTCTGTGCCCTCCCATAAGACCCAGGAGCTCTCTCCCCTCCAGCATTGCTCTCCTCACTGCGAGCAGAGACCAGAGCAGCTACTTGCTGGTCTCCTTTCCTGAGTAAGGCAGTGGGGGTGGATGCAAGATGCTCACTATTTGAGGTGGTGTCTGGACCTCACCTGCTTAGACCTAACCTCTGTGTCCTTGCTTGTGTTTTACCTCCCAAAGGCAATTTCCCGAACTGTGCCAAAGGAGGGCAGTTCTCAGAACAACTTCAGCCCAATAGAGACACGAGGACAAGTCATGTCTTGCCATCAAAATCCCCCACAAAGCCACAAGCATGGTGAGGACAGCCCTTACCTTATGCCTTTGGAGTCCTCCAAAGGTTGTCCTTTGCTCCGTTGAGCCGCTAGGCTGAGGAGCACTGCTCCTCAAGGTTGCTCAGCAAGGTCATCAGGATTGGGAGGAAACCCCCCAAAAGAGAAACCTGACATGTCTGTAGGCGTTACAAAGAGCTGAATTATTGCTTGGGAAGGTGTAAACTTAGGTGTTTTTTCTCAGCAGAAGTTCAGTCACCAAGAGGTCCAGGGAAAAGTGTTTTCTACTGTGCAAGCCCTTTTAAATAAGCCTGAAGTGATGGTGGTGTAGAAGCTGAGAGCTGCCACGGTGCTTCAGGACCTGTGTCTGCAGGCAAAGAAATAAGAACTTGGGTATCTTTTTTTTTGTTTCAGCTTCTAGCTTCAAAGTGTGGGGAGCAGAGCTCACATTTGTGAGCGTCATGGGAAAAAAGCTCCGTGCTGCACAAGTGGTGTGCTAGCTAGGGCGGAAAAAAAAAAAAAGAAAAGTAGTGCACTGAAAGTTTGATGTGATCAAATAAAAACAGATCATTGTGCCACTCAGACTATGAATGAGGTAAAAAAATTAAAAGTTTGAACAAAGCGCTTTCCAAGTCCCTCCTGCTCTTTTCCCTTAGGCATTTGATACATTGCTTCATCTTAACAAGGGAAACCATACTTAATTTGAGCCTGGATTCAAATCACCTGAGCCCTGATCGAAAAGTAAATGCAAAGTCAAATCAATTTCATGTAAAGCTGAGTACAGACAGCTACTGGGAATTACAGCCACTGCCAGCAATTATCACAGTAGTGATGGTTATTTCCAGAGACACTTTATATTTTGTTTTCACAGGCTGCACATCATAACACACAAACTCGCAAATTACCTTTTACGCTTCACCACTGAAATGTTTTTAATTCACTCAAAAAAAAAAAAAAGAATCAATCAATATCTTGGAAGCTTATAACTTGCCAAACATCCTTCATTTACACTAAAAATATTTCTACCTGAAAGCTGCCTCCATTTCAATTGAATTTTCAGAAGTGCCTTACAGGTTTCCTCTCATTTCCAGATAACATGGGTCAGTAGTTCTCTCTTTCACTTCTGTAGCCACTGTCTCACTTTTGCAGGACAAGGTCTGGGGCAGAAACTCTTCCTGCACTGGTGACGTGACTTGTTGAGTGGCCCTTGAGTCACTGGGAAGGCTGTGAAATCCATCCCAGTTTGCCCAGCCTCCCCTTTAACTTTCTTGAGGGCCCCAACCAGCAAACACCTGCCCTTCAGAGAAGTATTTATGGCTGAAGAGACTCATCAAAGAGCCCACAGCATGGTACTGATTGAGAAAAGGCAAATCTTGTATTTGGTGTGCTCCCAGCTCACTTGCTTGCAGAAGGGATGTCCAGTCCATCCACACGGACACCTCTTTGGATGGAGCTGCCACCTCTCCATCCATGTTGGAGGGCTGGTTCCTCCTCTGTGGATTGACCCTGTGCCAAGGGCATGAGGCTGTGAGAGGGGCTTGGGTCTGATCAATCCTGAGCAAATTAGGCAGGAAACACTCACTTCACCCGCTCCTGATCCATAGGATTGGGACGGTAGATGCCAGGCTGGGGGGGAACTGGGGATCGGTGGCTCTGGAGGGCTCTGAGCAGCTCTGAGGAGAAGCTGGCTACCTGCCTTGTATCACATTTCTATTTGCATATTAATGAATATACTTTGCACAGAAACCAGAACATTTAATATAACATTTCAGACTTCAGAAACACGCCAGGCTGAGAGTCAGGGAAGAGAAGCAACAACCTGTGGGCTGGGTGACCTGTCATATGCCGGGAGAAACAAACAGCTGAGCCAAAGAGCCTGCAAACAGCCTCGCAACCTCGTGGCTCCGTCTGTTCCTGTATAGTTCAGGAAAAAAAAAAAAAAAAAAAAAGACTATGCAATGCTAAATATCTAAATATGAGCCTTTTGCAGTAATCAAGATCAGGTTAAAGAACCTGTGGTCCAAGAAACAGCTTGACATACCAGATCATGCGTTCATGTTGAATAGTTCAACCAGCTCTAACTGCAATTATACATTTGCCATTCTAAATATACTTTTTCTGGTGAGCGGCGATGAAGAAATGCTAACAGCTTGCTTGGAAGGGGGCTGTGCTTTGGTTTGCAGTGGAGCTGTGGCTACAGACAACTGTTTACATCTAGCTGCATTATTCAGGTACATCTCTGAGATAGGCATCTTTGTAATAAATGGCACCCCCAGTTTTCTCAACTGGGGATACTGTCTTGAAAATAACAGCTTGTGATTTTATTCAAATTACTTACTGCAGCAGTGCAAAATTTGGCCCAAGCTGTTTATGGATTGGGGCAGATCCAGGACTACAGAGGTCAGGAAGAGTTCAAGTTCATACATAATGTATGGTGTGTTTTAATAAGGCTCCTTTCATACTTCAGTTTGTCTGCCCGCCTTTGCATGAAGCTGTAAAGCCACAGGCAGCACTGTTTAAAATTAAAAAGGCACAGCTAAAGCCCTCACCCTCTGCACTTTTAAAGCGAGGTCTATTTTCCAGGTCCGTCCATCCAGCCCCATCACAGCTGCGCCAGGCAGTTGCCCTGCGCGGCGCGGGAACGCCTCCCCTCCAAGCTAATTATCCATCTCTTTTGTTTCAGCTCCTCTGTTTGCTCAGGGCACGTCAACCGTGGGAAATTCCTGCCTTTGCTGGGAAGTTGCTGATGGTGGAGTGAAAAACTTTTTTACATAGATTAGGCCTTTAAAAGTGGTTACTAATACCCACTAATATGGATGGACACTTTCTGCCATACATTGCTTTGCTCTCTTTCCCAGCTATTAAGGAATGCAGCATCATGAGAGCCAGTTCTGCAAGATGCTGAGCCTTTGGCTGTCTTCCAGCAAAAACTTAAATATAGGGACAGTCCCATTGACTTCAGCTGGTTGGAATGAGCCCTTAGGCCCAGATCCTCAAAGGCATCTGGGCAACTGGCTCCTGAGGTCCAGACTTAGGGTCTGTTTGCACGTGTGATATATTTGGTGCTTACGACAGGGGCTTTTTAATCAAACGGCTTTTCCCTTTGTCTGTGCTATTTTTTTTTTTTTTGCAAGATCCACAGTTTTCACAGTCAGGATTGGGGACTACAGGATTGGATGTGCTGACTGGAGTTTCTTACTCAGAGGAAGGTGTCCTAAAATCCTATTTACTAATATGTCAAGCAATATATCAAGCACGAGTCTGTGTTCCAGCAGAAGCTCCAGCTTTACAGCCCTTTCCCGATGTGTATGAGGTAGCTATTGTCATCCTGCTTTTTGAAGTGAGAGAACGAGTGCTGGAGCACCTATATAGCTCACCAAAGGTCTTGCAGTGGGTCAGGAGTTATGCCAGAAAGGGGAAAATCAGATTTCCTGAGCCATTAGAGGGCACAGCTCCTCCTGCGGGTGAGAAGAGGGGGATGAGAACCGCCCCGCTGGGCAGTCCGTCAGCGCTCATAGCTGGCGGATGGGAATATGGTCGGTCCCATGGGTGCAGGCACCCATGCAGGTGTCAGTCTCAAAAAGTTTGTGCTGGTGCACTTTTCTGCAGTAGCTGAAACTAAATTTCAAGATAGGAATGATTTTAAATGCCTGGATCTGGGTCCCTGCTCTGTTTTTTTTTTCTGAAATTGTATTAAGGTGAGAATTCTCCTTCTCTCCCCACTTATTTTCACCAAAGAAAACCTGAATTTTCGGGCTACCATAGAGAAACATGCTGTGGTCAGGCTCAGACCCTGCAGACCAGGACTCTAGCACGTGTCACAGCTCATGTCATAGAGCAGCTTAAACACAGCCTTCCTCTGCTGTCCGCTCAGAAAGGAAATATTGCAGAAGAGCGAGTGTCTGCCTGCGCTGCCGGATTCAGTGCTGCGTAAACACAGAGGCTGCGGTAGATGGGCACGTATTTGTTTCACTTCCTTAAGATGCAACTGCATGCCAAATATATGTAGTTATTATACCAGAAGTATGCCAAATGCAAACACTTTGAATTTATTTTACCCCAATTACACAATTTCTTTTACCCCAGAGAATATTCCAGTCTTGCTTGGCAGAAGGTGTTCCAGCATGCAGCAGTATAAGTCCTAAAGATGTTTATGACATTTAGGGTGGGATTCAGCTTTCCCTTCAGGCACCTCAAACCTCTACCATATGGCTGTTTATTTGCACTCTGGATACTGAGGTTCCCATTCTAGTTGCTGGAGGTCAGCACCTCCTTTGCCTAAATGTAGTTTTCTAAACCCATCTGAGATGCCCTACTGCATCCCCAGCTTGCCTCTGGCTGCTGTTCCAAAAGGGCACGAGCATTCCCAGCTTTGTGGGGGTGTCCCAGACAGCCTCGTTACCTGTGGGTGGGCTTGTATCTTCATTCAGGCTCATTTTGTGTTTGCTCTCCTTACAGATCTTCTCGTCTCACATCCCTCATGAACCTGCTGTATTCACACCACGCAGCTCCTTCCACACCTCCTTGGGCAGCAAATATACTTTGGGACCAGATTCAACATAACTGGGCATTATAAACAAAGAAGCGAGGAGGATAAAAAATGGAAATGATACTCCATCTTTGCAGTTTTGACCTCAAAGACAGGAAGCAAAACTGCTAAGTCTTCACAAGGGAGATCCGTAGGCATTGCATACCAAGAGCCTTCCTGAAACACTTTTCCATCTGGAGGGTCTTACTGATGCTGGACTGCCGGCTTCTTGGGAGGTCACAGATGAAGAGCACAAAACCAGAGACAAGATACTTGCCCCGAAAAGTGTCAACAGCGAGGCTCTGGGCATGCTGCAGCCAGGACGAGGGGAGGAGCAAGGACACAGCCCTACTCTCACCACCCTTGCTGGAGCAAGCTGATGTGTTCCTCTGGCTCCAGAGCCCCCATGCCACCCCATGGGATGAGCTGCTTGGCAATGCTCTTGGAGGCAGCATCTTTCTGCCCTCCGCAGGCAAATGCAATGCCTCGGTGAAGACCAGGGTACCAGTGGCCTGGTCATCCACTGCTCAGAAGGGTGCAAGGTTCACTTCTGCCCATGTTCATGGAGCAGGGAGCCGTGCTGACACATCCCCTGTACAAGACCACAGGGGCATTTACAGCCCAGCCCCAGGGAAACACATCTTAGCCCTTGCTAGGAGCTGCTTGTGCCGAAGTGCTCCTGAGACGGGAAAAGAGATGGAGATGTTTGACCCAGTAAATGAAGATACGATTGCCATCTATGAGATCATCAGGACAAAAACCTGGAAAGGAGAAAAACTGTTTAAGCTGGAGATAATATTAGCCCAACAACAAGTGGGCATAAACCAGCAGTGAGTTTAGTCTGTTCACCAATCTGTATTGGAGTCTTTCAGCAGAAGCAGGACACTGTAGTTGCTTAAAACCAAGTGATCATCAAGGTATGGTAGGCTCCACTTGATGTTTTGGCTGTAGAAAGGAACCAGGCCTGCTGACCCAGTAGGTCCCTTGCAGCCTGCGCTTCTGGAGCTTTAATGTCAAGAAGGCAGCTCAAGACACACAACATTTATCTTTAAAGTAAACTCCTCAGATTGCATTAGACAGCGGCTCCCCATCCAAGATAGGGATGCATGACCAGAGCAAGACCTTGCACTACTAGTCCTCATAGCCAAAGACATTGAATGTGGAATTTCCCGAAGCCCAAATTTCAGTCATCTCTCTTCTACCAGACCATGCAATTTAATGACACTTTTCCATTTCTGCTTTCTAATGCTGAAAGAATAGTCTAGCACAGATACTGGCTTGCTTAATGTATTGTAAAGAAGACATCTTTAGTTCCTAAAGATGAATCAACAAATACCTACGCCAAATCTTCCTTGCTTAGAAGAGCTGAGCCCTTTCAGCTAAGTGTCATGTTTGTTAAAAGCTATGGATGTTTTAACTACTTCCCTAAGCAAAACCCAGCTTCATTTAGGCTTCCAATTAAAGAGAAAAGAAAAAAAATTAAATGCTCCACCACAGTGTTTTCATACCTATATTTAGTTACTTCTTCCCCACTGCCCATCCCCATGTCGGCTGGTTCCTGACAGCCTGGTGGAGAAGAGGATGTAGGACCGGGAAAGGGAGAGGCCAGAGGCAGGTTAATGGGGACTTTCTGAAATCTGTGCTGATTTGACGAGAGATGAGACTACAACCTGAGATGGCTGTTAAGCGTCAGCATGACAGGGAGTTGCAGACACTCCAGGCAACACTGAGCTGATGCTTCATGGCTTTCATTTACAGAGCCAACCCCATATGAATGCGGTCAGGAGGCAGAACATTGTAAGGAAGATTTCCTCTTGCAGCTTCTGAATGCTTAAAAGTGCTCAGACTCTGAATCCTGTTTATTCATGCTCTAAGCTTTAATTCATCCCCTTAAATTTCCTTTCACGTGTCTCAAAAATCAGCCCACTGCAAAATCTCCAAGTTGTGTTAATTGCAAATCCAAAATTTGCAGCAGGCACTGGATTTTGGCTTCCCTTTTAGATGATCCTGAATTGAAAACCTGACGGTGCCATTTGAGTAACCCCTCCCTGGAAGAATGAAGCACCACCACAGAAGAAGGAAGTACTGAAATTTTGAGGAAAGGATGCTATGAGCTTCCCTCCCTGCAGATGCCTGAATACTTGGGCACCCTCTGAAATCCCTTCTCACAAACTCATACTTCTTGAAAGGGGTCAGTGCTTAGTGCCGAAAATCAGCCTGTTTGCTCCTGCCACTCTGATGAAATTCTACAAGACAACTTGACAACAGAGGGTTCATCTGTGTGAGGCCACATTTCCTTTCAAACTGTAAGGAACAGCAAGTGAAAAAAGCCAGTTTCTGTTCAGGTTGCAGTTCATTAGGGGCCACTTCTATGTTAAAGAGTGGATTACCCCTCTAGGTGGGGAAGGTTTATCCCTATGCAGAGCTGGTCTTGATTATCCTCATATGCAGATCCTCTTACTCCAGGAGAAGAAGTACCTTAACTGACTTACAAAGGAGCAAAGGTCTCCTCTCTGCAGCCAGAGTGTATCTCCAAACACCACCATATTCATTAAGAAGGCCAGGAAAGTGTCTGGACACTCAGGCCAGCTGACAGGGGACAGCCTGTACCTGTGCTAGCAGAGTGGGCTATCAGCCTCCAAAACAAGGCAACTGCTTATTGGGAACGGTGAGAAGAAGGATGAAATGCTGAAACTGCCTGTGCATGGAAGGGCTGTGCCTTAGTAGAGGGCAGGAATAGTCTCATCCTGGCCTCCACAGCCCTCTGTGCTGATGGAGGACGTGGGCTGTCTGCCTCAGTACATCCCAGCAGGGTCCCAGCTACTTCCCTGATTAACTATCTTTCCAGCCTGGGACATCGACACCTTCCCATGCGCCTGTCACCTGACCGAGAAGGGGGGTGGCAAACCACACGAACACAACGTGCTTTCACCGCAGCCCCATTTCATGAGCTCAGCGGTGCTTGGGAAAGAGCTGTTTATCAGGCGAGGGGAAGGGTGGACACCACGGTGAAGAAACCTTGCTCCCACATCAAATGTGACAAGATGGAACAGGGATGTGACACAGCTCCCCAGCAAGGTCTAATTGCAGAGTTACATCCCTCCTGTGCCATTTTGCCAGTGCAATCCTGCCTTTAAAATGTTCGCATGGAGTGGACTTCTACCAGGGCTTCTTCAGTGTTTTGAAAACAAAAGGCACTGCTTTGGCACAGCTCTCTTGGTGCGAGCCCCTGCGTGGCCTGACTTGGGAGAATTTTGTGAGTTTGACCTATTCTTATATGCTTTTTGGGATGTTCTGCAAACCTCTACAGACTTTTTGGTGACCTTCAAGAAGGCTGTGACTGACACTGTGTGGGCAAGATTTGTCTACTCTATAATGGATAAGGCTCTGAATGGGATGGAGAGAGCAGGGGAAGGCTAAACCCAGCCCCTCAGGTAACTTCTCTCTGCTGAAATCTCTTAGGGCAGGATTCTCAAAAACAGTTCTGCATGTTTTTGTCCACCAAGGACATATGTCCCAATGAAAGAGAGGAAGCTCTGCTGCTATAACTTTTAAGTGCATTTGCAAATCCTACTCTTCATCTCCTTGAGTGTCTGCCTTGTAATATCTGTGGGAGAACTGTGTGCACTTCGGCTCAATGCCTAGAAGAAGCTCCTAGAACCATTGAAAACAGAATCACAGAATCATAGAATAGCTGAGGTTAGAAGGGACCTTTAAGATCACCAAGTCCAACCATTAACCTGCCCTGACAAAAAACCCCTTCTAAACCAGGTCCCTCAGTACCACATCTACCCTTTTCTTAAACACCTCCAGGGATGGGGAATCCACCACCTCCCTGGGCAGCCTGTTCCAATGTTTAATAACCCTTTCAATGTAAAAATGAAGGATGTAAAAATGAGGATGGGGCCAGGCTCTTTTCAGTGGTGCCCAGTGATAGGACAAGGGGTAANCCCAAAACTGAAGGCAGCACTCGAGGTGGGGCCTCACCAGTGCCGAGTACAGGGGGATGATCCCTTCCCTAGTCCGGCTCACCACACTATTCTCATGGTGAATATAAATATGTGGTAAACTATAAATTATTGGTTTATGTTAAAAAAAAAAAATCCTAGCCTTTTCTCTGCTTTGTTGCTTTGAATTTTCCTCTGATTCATCTGAAAAGAGCACGTTTCAGAGATGTTTCTACCTGCAGTGTGTCATATTGATCAGTTCCTGCAATTTGCCCTATGATCTTCCCCTTTCTCTCCTCCTACTGCCCACCACCCCCTCAGTGGGTGTCCTCGGTCAGGGTGGATGGGAGTCTCTCAAGAAGCACCTGGTTCCTCCTGAAAGCAGTGAAGTCATGCAGTAGGAGGTAATCTCCTTTCTGAGTCAGCTTTCATCTCATCTCCCAGCCTGGTACCAACGAATATTACACATTCATTGAAGCTGCAATTTAAGAGGGTTGATGCTTTTTTCTCCACACATTGAATGAGATTTTTCAAGGTCACTTTGTGTCAGTTGAGCATCCACGTTGCCTCAAAGTTTGGTGGGAACTGTGAACACCTTCAAATACCCAACCCATAACTGACATGTAGGATGGGTATAAAGCATAAGGAAGATTTGACACTGCTGTTACTCACTCTGTAGAGAAAAAATAAGCAGCACTTTCCCTCTCTAGACATCTCTTATCCCTACTTTACCCTTGAATCTTGACTTGGTTGCATCTTCCCTCTCCTGTGCTCTAAACAGTCATGTCAGATCCAGATTCTGCTTTTCTCCATAGCACAAATAAACTTCTGCATTGCTTTCAGAGAGCACAGTCAAAACCCACCAGGCCCCCTCCAGCTCATGCTTTCATGGCTGTTGGCTCTTCCTTGCTGCTTGCCCGATGACCCCTTTGATCTTTCTCAGATGTCTTTCAAAATTCAACTGTTGGTGCCATTTTCCGACACCCACTCGTTCTGAGCAAAATAACACCCACACCCCATTTGTAAAAACATCTTTAAAGCAGAGAAATATGTTCAGTTGTTTATTTCCCCCCGCCCCCCCCTCCCACATTGCTGAGAATTTGAGTGCTGAAACTTGAACAGCAGCATTGTGATATTATACCTGGAAATGTCACTTTGACGGCTGAGTATTTTGCGTGATGATGCCCCAAGTGAAGCCAGTCCGGTTCTACAGAGCCTTGATAGATGAGCTGCTGGGTACAGGAGCAGAGGGAGCAGCAGGAGGACATAACCATCCTCTTCTGAAAGAGGCAAAGAAAGATACGGAAACACTCGTGACACATACAGAAACAGTGTGAATGTCCATCCTCCAGCCACCTGGTGCCATCTGAGGATGCTCTTGTTTCTTTGCTCCTTGCTAAGAGACTCAGAGAAAACATTGCACAGAGCAGCTCACGGAAGAGTGTGTCACTTCTGATTTGAGAAATAGTATCATAGAATCATAGAATGGTTAGAATTGGAAGGGACCTTAAAGATACCTAGTTCCAACCCCCCTGCAGGGACACCTCCGACTAGACTAGGTTGCTCAAAGCATCACAACAGGCAAAGCTTAGGATGTGGGGAGGGACAGCCTGACAGACGAATGCATCAGGCAGTGCCTGTGGCTCCTGGAGATGGGGGGAAGACCCTGCTGCCCCATACATTTAAAGCCACCCTGAATGAACCAAGAAAAATCTTGTGGAGGCAAGAGGAGGTCTGATGTTGGGACCCAGCACTGCCTCGTGCCCCAGGTGAGCCCTAGTTCCCAAATGCCATCACTGGTGTCCCTTCACCCATTTGGTCAGTCCCAAAAACTCCCAGGGCATGACTGCCAGAGGAGCTTCCCCTCATCTGTCAATGGCAGCCTGGGCACAATGGGGTGTGGGTGGAAACCTGCAGCCTCCCACTTGCGTTTCCCACCTTCAGAGTCAATGCCCCAGTTCAACAGCAGAGAGATGGGATCCAACCCCAGGCCAGTCAACACAGAGATGGGCTCCAGCCCGTCCATCCTGACCCTTCTGGAGGAATGACTCAGGAGAAGAGTTGCAAGGACTGACGGGGTAGAGTGCGAGTGCCTGGAGCACATCTAGAGGTTCAGGTTTCTCAGAGGAGTCAGGCAAGAGAATGCCTAATTTGGTGGTCTTAATGAGGTGATGAATTCCTTGATGTCCAACAGAGGCATATCCTACATTTGAACAAAAATCTGAGCAGGTGCATGGATTAATTTAGATTTTCTCTTTCAATCTGGCCTTTCATCCTAGAACATTTAAGGATACAGACTACACACCAAGTTTGACATTGTCTTCTGGAAAGAATTAGAAATCCAAAACAAAATTCAGACTTCGTCTAGCCCCTGTTTTTCCAAACACAAAGGTTATCTGCAAGCTTTGGGTAAGATCTGCACTTGCTATTGGTTGGCACAATTCTATTTACCTCATTTTATATCAGCAGAGGGTGACAGTCGTCACTCACACAGACATGAAATTTTTGTAAAAGAAGGAGCATGGGATGATCCACCTGCTCCTAGTAGGGCCCAGCCAAACCCGCTACTAAGTGGTGACTCCCCCTAGCACACTTGTAGAAATATGAGGACGAGGAAAACCAAAACATTCCCTATAAGATACAGCACTGTCAACCCTAAGACGCAAGCCAGGTACCATTTTCCTGCACTTCCACAGCTTTCAGCATTTACTACTCAAAGACTTACATTTACTTGGGGGTTGGAGCTGAACCAGCCTCTCCTTCCCCTTCCTGATGCCAAGGTAGCTCTCCTGGGCCTTTAGTAGACCTGCCTCCTTGGTGAGAAGGGAATCATCATGATGGAGGTACGGTGAGGCAAAGGGCAGTCATGTCTTCACAACCTGATCAGAGCACTTCAAAGTTCGATAAACACTTTTAATTTTAAGTGTTTCGCTTTGCATTCTGTTTTTGGCTCAGCTATTGTGTTGGTAAAGTAATTACTGTATTACCTCACCCTTGGCTCCCATCCTTGTGTTATCATGCTGAGCAAGACTCTGGGAACATCTTTAGCAGGCTAACTGTTTATAGCTTTGCTAGAGTCACCAGCTGAAGCAGACTACAAAAGCTCATTTCTGCACCCTGAGACCATGTCTTACTTCTGCTCTTGTTGCTGTAGAGGCAGAAAGCTCTTACGGAAACTTCTTTGGAGGGAGTGGGAAGAAGGTGCACTGGCTGGAAGAGAAAGGAGCATGAAAAGGATGGATGCCCAGTTGCACGTAGGAAAATCAGAGATATTTAAAAGACACGTAGATGTGGTGCTTAGGGACATGTTTACTGGTAGACTTGGCAGTGTATGGTTTACAGTTGGAGTCAATGATCTTAAAGGTCTTTGCCAACCTAAATGATTCTATGATTCTATGAATCTACAGTCTGGCTAGAAGGAAGGCAGCATGCACATATATAAAAATCATTAAATCATTTTAATGATGTTTACTGCTTTTTAGGACACACTGTACCGGTTTGCAAAACTTGGCTTTTCTGGTTTAGATGTCTCACTATCTCTTTGTTCAAAAACAACCCTACAACCTGCCTCCTTGCACTCATTCGAGGAACACTGCCAGGCTGCCTGTTTGCTTTGCCCACTGCTGCCTGCAGGGACCACGGTACTGGCTCCTGGCTCAGTGCCATGTTGGAAGTGCAGCTCTGGTAGACGGTAGAGACCCCTGAGCCTGCCAGAGAGGATTTTGCAATGGAGAATAACTGGCTCTCATATTCCACCATAGCTCTCCTGCTTACCAGCAGTACAACATAACAGTCATCTTCCACTTAAATAGCAATGAGATCATGCTGTCAAAAACAGACAGGCATCTGCAATCAGTACAAAACGCAGCACTCGCTCGTAAATCAGTGTTGCATACTGACCACACATGAAAGCGTGCTCCTGGCTCTTGACTGGCTGCCCGGCTCACAAGAAGATGGTATTTCAAGGTGTGGTTGTTAATCTATAAATCTTGAAATGGCTGGAGAGATGGCATCTCCCCACGTCGTCCTGCTGCAACTTTGAAAAACAAGGGTATGTGGGCAAGCGCTACCTTACTACAGACACATGTGAGTCCCTGGCAGATGTTTCCCAGGGAGGAGCCAGGGCAAGTTAAGTTCGGTGTTGACTCTATCCCTTCTCTCAAACTATCCACACCTGGGATGCATAGGGCACTTTGCAAAACATGTTTCTTTTTCAAGCTTTTGCATGTGCCGCAGATTCCCTAACCTTTGTGATGGCTATTTCTTTTTCTGCAGGTTTTGATTACAAATAGCCAAAAAATAAAGAAAATGGTGGAGCTTTTATTGTATGTCAAATAGCCAGAAAACCCAGCTGAGTGATTCCAAATATACTAGCATATTCAGAATAAGTCTATAGCAATCAATACTTGGGTGGAAGTCAAGCATTTCCTTATCAGTCATGCCTTTGTAACTTTATTATCAATGATAATATTGATATCTTTCTACATGGCAGGATTTATCTGACAGTGCTCTTAGGGTTTTGTAACAATAAGGTATTACATGAGACTCAAAAAAAGAAGTTGGATTCCTAATCTCAGAAGGAAAGATGAACTTTTCTCCGGTCTTTGCTTTGACATTACAGTGCAGGTCACAGTCTGGCCCCAGCATCGTTTTTGCAATTAAATCAGCCTACAGGCATTTCTTCATTGATGAGAGGGAAAAGCGTAGGTTGGAAGGGACCCCTGAAGATCTTCTGGCCCCACCTCCTGCCTGAAGCAGGGCTGGCTTCAAAGTTCGGACTGTACCGTGCTATCATGGCAGCCACTGAGGTGCTTAGGGTGGGCCCTAAGGAAGACACCACCACTGTTGAAGGGGCAGACAAAATATTGCATTGAGTTCCTGGCCATTGAGGAGACAGGCTGATGGGGAGGGAGCTGGGATGGGGGATAGGTCTCTGTTGGTACTTCATGCAGAAGTCGTTCAGAGTAAATGCCTGTGGCAGCACTAGAGCTTGAAGCAACCAAGTGATGTCCAGAGCTAATATAGGTGCCCAGGTATATGGATGTATATTCGTGTCTCTTGCTTGTACATGGGAGGGAGATGTTAAAGCTGAGCACCTCCAAATGACAGCTGACACATTGAGCAGGGAGTCAGGCACAATACTGCTGAGAAGCCTCACCATTCTCTTGGGTTCAGGTTTGTTGGTGATGCTGAGCGTCCTCATTTTCTATAACCCTGTGAGGGCATGGAAGGCACCTTTCGCAGCATGGAAGCAGGAGACGTGAACTCTCAGCTACTTAGAGGCTTTGAACCCACAGCTCCAACATCATGTGGCATGCTCTACCTGCTGGGGAAAGGCAACTCGCTGTGCTGGGGCTGGACCAGGATCAAATAAGAGGGAACGCAAGACTGTGGACCAGCCATGGACCGGAGCGAGGTGGGGTTTCTCAGGAGGGGGAGTTCAAGAACTGCTTCTTAGTCGATATTAAAGAGCCTGTGCATAAGCACTGCCTGGGAGCTGAATAGAGGAGGCATGTGCTGCCTTCCTGATACCCCCTTCACCCTCTCCAGAGGTGGTTGGGGGTTTCTGCCCAGTGGTGCCTTCTGCTACATACACACAGCCCCACAGACTGGCTCTGCATGGTGTCTCTGGAACATGGTAGATCGTATGTCAATTGTGGGGGTATTTTCAGGACATTACAGTAAATAAAGCCAAGTGAAACTTATCCTACCCATCAAAACCAAGTAGGTAAGCAGCAAAGGTTTATGTGAGAGCTAATAGGGCAACTGTTGAGCAAGTGATGAAACATGCTGACAGATACAGAGAATTTATCTGAAACATCTGTGACAAGCACATCCCCATCCTAGGGCAAGCTGTGTCACCCTTCATGTTATGTTCACTTTTAATGAGCTGTTACTGTGGTTTTTTACAAAGACAAACAGATCAATAGGTTACCTACAGTAGTGGCTTCCATCTATCTATAATACTATCTATAATATGTGTAACACATTTAACATATCCATACATGTTTAAAACAGACATGAATCATCAGATGAGGCTCTATAAACTACCTGTGCACAGAGCTGTAATATAAAGCGTGATGGCAAGCACAGCCTAACTTGGAGTGCCATGATCAATTTCAGTTATGTATGTTCACACTTCTCATGTGTTTCATCTGTATTAGGGACAAGGTCTTCAGGACTTCAGTCCTCATGAGGCAAAAGAGGAGTCTAATTTTTTTGAGGTTTTAGAGGTTGTACAAAGAGTCACCTTGGCTCCTCTGCAGAGACTGTATCCCGTTGTTCCTGAGTCTGTTTTGAATTACCTTTGTTGTACTGTAGGGAGGATTTCACACAAAGAAAAACAGATTTTTATAAAATCACTATGTAGTGAAATACAGGTGCATTTATTGATAACGTTGTTGTAGCCTTGATAGTTTAAGGACCTAGACAAGACATGTTTTATAGGTAGAAGCAATATTTTTTATTGGGTCAATTTCCCAGTTTTTACAACTTTACAGCTGGAAAAAGACAGGCTAAGAGAGTTAGGGTTGTTCAGACTGGAGAAGAGAAGGCTCCGGAGAGACCTTATAGCAGCCTTTCAGTACCTAAAGGGGGTCTAAAGGAAAGATGGGCAAGGACTCTTTGTCAGGGTATGTAATGATAGGACACAGAGCAATGGCTTCAAACTGAAAGAGAGAAGATTTAGATTGGATATCAGGAAGAAATTCTTTACTGTAGGTGGAGGTGAGGCACAGGGACAGGTTACCCAGTGAAGCTGTGGATGCCCCATCCCTGGAAGTGTTCAAGGCCAGGCTGGATGGGGCTTTGAGCAGCCTGGTCTGGTGGGAGGTGTCCCTGCCCAGGGCAGGGGGTTGGAACTAGATGGTCTTTAAGGCCCCTTCCAACCCAAACCATTCTGTGATTCTGTGTGATTCTGTGAAAAGTTGTTAAGTCCGCAGGTACACGAGCCTTTCTGCAAGTCCCTGTTTGCGCTGCTCCTCTGGGGCAGGGCACACGCCAGGACGTGCTGACGGGTGGCTGGGTGCGCGCTGTTGTCCTGTCCCGGCGTGATGGAGCACAACGTGGCCTTCCATCCACAGGACCCGCGCCGGCTCTGCAGGCTCAGTGCCCCCCGGTGGGGTCCAACACTGCCCGGGGGCCAAGAGATGGCCCTTGTGTTAACGCTGTGCTGCAACACGGCAGCGGCAGGAGTCCCATCTGTAGATGTGAGTTACAACACACTGACAGCAGCATTTCGCTTGGGTGGATGCCCTCGTTTGAGCGACACCGGGTTAATTTCTCCTTCGGTAATTTTACTTGTCAGTAAGGCCTTTTCTAATACTTGGGAAAACTCCACTTTTAGAAGACTCTGGTGTTTGAATTTGTGAAAATATTTACTTCATAGCCAGCTATGGTATGTGGGTTTCAAGGTCCCCATGTTTCCAAGTCAGCCAGGTGTAGGGACAAGGAGAAGCGAGACACGAGCCCTCATGTTTCCTTGTTTTTCCCAATTTCCCTTTCCAGGTAGAGAGGGGTCATCATTGGCCAAGGTGGCCAATGGCATCCTGGGGGGCATCNGGTCCCTTCCAACCCCCACCATTCTGTGATTCTGTGATTCTGTGATCATGTGATATTGTCTAAATTGTCTAAACAACAAGTAATTGTTGTGGGTTCTTCAAATCATAACAGCGTATGAAGAGCTGTGGTCTACAGTGGACCTTGCAAATGCTGTTCCACCTCTGGGCTTGCCATTTTTGGCAGCAGAGACAGGTGCCCATTTACTACCCTGGAGAGAACAGGCAAGCCAAAAATTCATGTCAGGTGTTGCTTGGAGCACCAGCACTGTGCTCGTGGTGTGGTTAGGGTGGTCTCAGCCCAGACCGGGTGTTGTTGCAGCGGGGAGCTGAGCACCCTCCCCAGCACCCCCCGCAGCAACCTCAAACCAGCATCTCCCAGCTGGGATGGAGGAGCTCTGCTGGGCACCTCCTGTCCCCTCTAGGCCACAGCTTCCACACAGCCCAGGTCACAGGTGCCATCATCTGTGGAGGTCAAAGCTGAAAAGGCTCCAGAAGCCCTTCCGATGGCTTACGGATAAGTCATTCTCGGAGAGGACTCAGGGAAACAATTGTTACTTGGATTACACAAGCCAGGAGCTGACTTGGTCTGAAAACGTTTGTCAGTGGGTAACTTCCCACCATAGGCTGCTGTCAGCTCGTGTAATGCTGAGTCTGATCATGCAGAGGTGCCTTGACAGGACTGTGCAGTGTTATTTTTCAACTCATTACTCAACGCTGCAGCTGAATCCATCAAACCAAAGGTGATTTTACTGCCTTTTTGGATAAGCAAGTCAGTGTTTATTCAAAAGGCAGGCTTTTCAGTAAGGCTGCTATCAGCCTTTTCACTGAGTCAGACTCAAAAATGAAATGTTACTTCTCAGCAAATTGAAAAGAGCAGAGTCTGTATTTCCCCTGAGGACCTAGAGCTCAGCTCCAGGAGGCTGCTTCATTTTCATATGGCAAGCAACTCCCAAGGCATGTGTGTCCGTGTGTGTGTGTATGACCACACACAGAGTGCAAATTTTACTTTTATCCTTCCAATATGCTTGACTTTTTTTAAAAAAATTAGTATTTAGGGAACAATCCTTCTATAATTTTAAAAAATTTTAGCCTGGATATACAAAGCAACCCTAAAGGCAAAATACCTACCTGTTCGCACCTCTTCATTATATTAAGTGTTAAGTGTTCTCTTTGCCGGGCAGGCAGAAGTGGCAGTAATAATAATCTGATGCCTTGTGGTCTGAGCTGAGCACAGGCTTTTCTTATATTAGTTTGTAAGAAAATGCCTTGAACAGTTGACAATCCAAAGAGAGAAAATAGGAATGAAAGAAACGGTTCTCTGTTTTCCTGTTGATCAGCTGTGGTTCAGATACATAGAAAGTGAAATCCTATCTGTGCTCAAGTCAATGACAAAGCCTCACTAGGGCTGCAGGTTTTAACCCAGTCGCTTAAATAAAACATTAGAAAGTCTTAAGGACCTTTAAACTTGCCTTCTGCAAAAAAGCTTGAAGGAAATCTGCACAGAGACAGACACTGTAAACATGTTTCTCAGGTCCCACGTTTTTATCTTAAACTGCTGAGTAAATTTTAGTTGTTAATTCCCAATGCTAAAAAATATAAGGAGCAAAAAAAGACTGGCTGCGATACTGGGCTGAGCAGGGAAATGAAAAAACCTCAGCTGCTGGTTCTTTGATGAACTGCTCTAAGCAAGGGACAAACGCCTGGTCCTCATGGAGGAGAGCAGTAGTACCTCATGCTGTGCTGTGATGAAATGTTTGCAAGCCCTGTGCCGTTCCACTGCTTTCAATCCCCTTTTCTGTGCATCCCTTGCTTTCAGAGCCCTGAGGCTGGTGCCACCTCTCTCCTGCCTCCAGATGGCCGCAGGATGGATGTTTGCATTGGAGTCAGTCCTCTCAGCTTCCCTGGGAGCCGATGCAGAGCCACGGGCACTTCTGAGGCACAGCGCGTCTCATCCTGCGGTTGACAGCTAACATGAAGTGATCACACGACAGCAGGCGGGAAGAAGAACATAGGGCTGACAGTCTGAAACGAAACAGAATTAAAGGCGGGACAGGGTGAGGATGAAGGGGAAGGACTTGACTAAGTCATGACAAGATGCACAAGGCACCAACTGGACCTCTTCCAGCTCCTCTGCTCTACTCATAAAGAGGGCTATATAAACTATCTCACACACACTTAATGAATACTCTTTCATATAAGCCAGCTGCAAATTTCTTGCCGGTGTTTGGATTATGTTTTGAGGGCTGCTTTAAAGACAGGCCGCATGTGAAAGAGGATGATTGCAGACGGCTTGACCTTTCACCAGAGTTCAGCCCCAACGCAGTCTGAAAAGCGCTGCCATTTGATGGCTGTCTAATTGTTTTCAGGATATGTAATGAGAGAAAACATGTCAGCAGTTAAAAAAAAAAAGAGAAAAGCAGAGGTGAAGGTGGTTGCCAGCTGGATGAGGGAGAGGCAGCTGTTGGTTGCAAAATGTCTGCTTTGGGTCTGCAACTACTTGGTTTTGCCAAACTTGGAAAAAAAAATGAAGGGCGTGCAGGGAAAATAGTCTGATCCTTCAAATAATGAAGTAGAAAGTACTCTCAGGTTGTGATCTTCTTTAAAGTGTGTTTTCTGAAACTTTACAATCCAGATATGCTACTTACGAGTGGGAAGGTAAAATTAAAACTTTCTCCAAAATGAGCCACGGTTGCTTTTTTGGGGGCTCTGTTAGCTTCAGCACTGATGCTAAGTGATGAGTTGATGCAGAAAAATCCATCACAGTCCATCAACAAGATTATTCTTTACTTCAGAATCTCTTCAGTTTCCCAAATGCAAGTCTGGACTCCCACTTTTAAGACCGGTTACAGACTGATACCCTACCTCCTGCAAGTTTCTGGTTTAATAAAGCTCCAGATGACTCCAGCAGTTACAGCAACATTCACAATTCTGACTTCAAGATAAATCCAAAAGCCCCACTAAAGACCCAAACTGCAATTTAATCCCCTCAAAATCTTAAAAATCCAGTTCAAGTCCTACTGTAGAATGTGTCAAAGCCCCGAATAATATCCTATTCCCCAAATTATAACAGCAACAAAAAAAGATCAAGCAGGATGATTTAATCTTTTTGTATGATGCTCGTTGCTGGAGAAAATTTTTATCAGCAAATCTCTAGTATCCTAAATTAATTTTCACCACTTAATTCCGTAGTTTCTTATTGCATCTGACATGCTGACTCAAGACATCTCACTGTTCAACATAAAGCTTGCTCTGTCTTATTACCTACCCAGCCCATAGGAAAGCGTTCAGCATGATGGACACCATGTGGCACAGAAATGTCTCGAATGAACAGAAACATCAGGAGGTGCATTCTTCTGCTCAGAATGAGTCTTAACAACAGCTGTTCACAGTTTCATGATGAACGTCTTCCAGTTTTGGGCAATTATGGCACCCCTTCACCCCACGCACACGCACCATTGTGGTGGTGTTACCTCTTGCTGTCTACTCAGAAGCTGAGAGTAATACCCAGTTCATCTTTCAGATATATATATTTGGTGGGAGCATGTGTTGAATTAAAAATAATGTGACCTAGTTATTGATTTCTTGGAGTGGGGGGTGCGGGGCAGGGGAAGGGAAAGAGCACAGCTTAAATACATCTTATTATCAGCAGATCAGCCGCAGTCAACCACATCAAAATTTGACAGAAGTCAGAATGTCTTCACATCAGGGTTATAAAAGGAACCAACACCAGAAGTATGGATAATTTCTTTTGATCTTGGTCTGAAAAAAATTTAAAATTTGTGTGCTCTGAAATGTGCCTTAGATCTTTTAAGCGCCGAGTATTCCAGTAGGAAAGAATTTTTTGTAATAAAGTCTTAGTGAAAGACCTCAACATCTACCACCGTCAGCTCTTGGACTCTCTGTTACCGTGCTCAGATAAGGCGGCAGTGGGGAAGGCACTTCTGCTCTGGGGGCTGCTACCTGCCACCTCGTTATACGCAAGCCGAAGTACACTTGATTCTGTCAGCGTAGACCTTGGTGAGAAATGTGCTGTTCGTTTTTGTGGCTCTCTACGATGTTATTAATACTTCTGTCCTTACATCAGTTCAGTAATATACTTAAGGATTTGAGATACGCGCACTGAATGTGAAAGCAATGTTATTTTCACATGAAGTACAGTAGTGGGGATATTTCAACAAGAATAGGCTGCCCAAAACAGAAAACATACTGAAAGAATCAGCTCTAAAACCAATACGAGACAGAAAACTGTATCTTAATATAAAGAGACATTGTTTATAATTTGTATGGTTAAGAAGAGAATGCAGAGCAACATCTGTGTCCTCTTTGTTAATTTTGTTTTACAAATGCACTCCAGCAGCACACACCACAAGAGGGTCTTACAGAATAAGAACTGGTGTCGATTAAATAAAGAATAAACAAACACCCTTCTATAACTGACAGGTATAAGGAAGGTAAACAGATAAGTTCTTTCCTATAATTATCCCCAAAGCTTGCTGTCTTTTCAACAATGCTATTTATTGTTGGTATACAATATCGTGTTATTTACCCAGGGAAAAAAACCACATCTTGTGACATCAGATATATTTTACAAGGGACTGTAAAGGCTGATTTGGATCTTGCTAACACTGCTTCAGAGCAGCAGTACCTCCACGTGAACGTGTGGAGCTGCACGGCAAGGTTCAGGAGTTATCCCTGGGATGGGTAAGGACCGGAATGATGGCATGGAGCCCCCTTGTTCAGGAAGATCAGGGAGCCTGATGGTAGGAATCCAAGCCACTCGATGCTAGTCGGCATCAGACTATGCTTAATATACTAATAAAGGCATATTCCTGAAGAGTCCTAGTGAAGTAGATAGGAGGTTTATCAAGGCCATAACTGTCCTCGAGAGGGCTCAGCAGCAAACAGCGAGGGAGGAATGTAAGGCATGAAAAGAGTAAGGGTAGTCAATGCCTCGTCCAGGACCTCCCTGCTCTCAGCACTCAAACCAGGCATGGCCATGGCAAGAAGGGTTCAGGATTATCTGACTTGCTCAGATGGGAGAGCATCACAAAGCAAGTAAAGTGAAAGCTTCAGGTGAGGATGTGCTCTTGGAAACTTGGTGGATTGGCACATCAGCAAGGCATAGGCAGAAAGGGAAAATTCAGATGAAATGGGGTGATGGCATGGTCAGGCCATCCAGTCTTGGTATCTCATCACCAAGTTCTAACCAGATATCTGCCCCACAATTAAAGAAAATATGATTCCCATGTTTGACACCAGCCTTCAATTCAGCACTGTGCTGGGGCATGGTTCAACAATAAAGCTAAACGTGGAGACCCACACTGTCCCTGATTCTATCCTTTTCTCCCTGTATTCAATCCAGTCTTCATTACAGTCAGTCTCAATTATCTTCCAAACCTGGAACAGCTACCTGCTGGCCTCTACTTTTTCCTTATGGATCTTGTAAGAGCAGGCAGCAAACATTCTTTTCTGCCTCTTTGTCTCAAACCTTCCCCCTAACCCAGTACAGAGGACCAGACCTCAACTGTAATGGCCAGAAGCCATTTTTGCGTACCTGGGGTGACCTTGGCTGTGCCCCTCTCCTGAGCCGGTTGATGGATGGGTATTGGAGCCTGCACAGAGAAATCTCCTACGCATCACAGGGAAGTTGAGCACCATGTCTGCATGTGTGTGCAAACTCTGGGAGCACAGAAGGGAGATTTGAACACCATGATCCCCCTTAATGACTTCTCTTTATACTGAAGACACGTTAGTAATGTGCTTAACTAGAAGCCAAAGAACTTCTCCCTCTCTCCCCTTCCCCTAATATCAACAAATAGCTCATGGCATTGAAGTTAAACAAAAGCTTTGCATTTGCTTTCTCTATTATTGCAGTAAATCATGCTGTCAGGTTGCCATAGAAACGGCAGCTATCACAAACATCACTACATCATGGCATCCGACCAGCTCCGACAGCCAGGTCTTCTGTTTTCAGTCTGGGGCCAGTCCTCCTTTCCCTCACCCAGCCCCATGTTTCCAACTCTTCTAAACAACACACTGCATTTCTTTTACGTAAAAAAGAGAAAAAAGTATCAAAGCTTTACTCTTGTGAGTGGAAAGTTTTATCGAAGAGGATTCATTGTAAATGAACACTTTTGTTAACTCTGAAATACCCAGGCACAGTTACAGGACAACTTACTATGGAGAGCTGAGAGTTCAGTGATATAAATCGTTAAGTTTAGTCACATTGGAAAAAGACAGTGAGAGCAAACAAATTAATCACAGGTTGCTTTGAAATAATCTGTAAAAAAGTTTTGGCAGAGAGAATAGGTGGTTTTGTTGTGGTTTTGGTTTTTTTTTTCTCAAATATTTATGAACCTAAAGATACAGATGGGTAGTGGGTGAGATTTTTAAGAACCATGTTATGCTAATTTATATTCACCGAGAATTTTGCTTAGCCTTTTCTTGGAAACCACTAGAACCTTCCCCTCCAATCCTCCAGACCTCCCTTGGACAAATATCCATTAATTTAATTGAAAACCTGATATAACATCAGTGTTGCCCAAATAAAAGGCATAATAAAAGCAGTGGTATAACTAAAATGAGCAGAATGCTCTGCTCTAATGTAATGATGAATATCTGATGGGATGGGCTTGAAATCTTACCAGTTTTCACTTACAAGAAAGCTTTCAGGCACATCAGCATGTGTTTCATGCAGTGAGTAGAAAAAACCATTTTAACTTCTTTTCAGGGGCCAGTAACATGAGTTTTCAAAGACACTGGTTTTTCTATTATTAAAATACCTTTCCTTTATTTCATTTATTCTGCTTTTGCTAGCCACATGGTTAAAGTTAGGAAAACAAACAACAGATACTTTCCAGTGAGGAGTGTTTACATTAGGTCTAGCTTATCTGTGCAAAGAATAATCTATGAACTCTCTCTGGCCTTTTGGATAAGCAAACATAAACCTTATTTCCCTTTATTGTCCACTCCACATAATAACTAGCCTTTGCAAAGGTCTTCACGGAGGTTATTCGGTTCAGGATGGCTCCTGGGGATTTCCTTTAATGACTAAAGTGATCCGTGTATACATTATTGAGTAGTAATATTGGAGCTGTGATGGTCTAAGGATAAAGCAGGGAAGTTTGTAGGGAGAGGTGTCAACCTTCGTCAGACTAATCGATACAGCTGGAAAAAGAGAAGCTTCAAGCATGAGTCCTTTCTTGCATCTCTGAAGGTAAACTGAAATGCTCCACAAGTTCATGCTTTAACCACACAGCCCCATCTCTTTCTTGTGAGTATTTGTACAAACCCTCCGTGAGCTAATTCCGTCAATTAGTAGTGGACTAATCCAGCAAAAACAGTGGATTTTTTTAGGATGGTTCAACAGTCTGAATTGGCCCCCTGCAGGGTCACATCCAGTGCCACAGATATCAGGAGCAAGGGAGAAAAAGAAAAGAAGAACCCTTTTTGGTGACTGTAGGATGTATTATTGGTGCAGTTGTCTCATCTCATGGTGGTTAGGCTCTGTTTTGGAGATTTCCAAGGGTTGCATTAACTCTGCTCACATGAAATTCTCAAAAAGCCCCCAGCAATCAGCCTAACAATCATAAGGGTATGCTTTAGCTTTCAGTAGCAATCAAGAGGTGATGGATGCTGTTAACAAGGGCTTTTACTTCCCGGCCCCCTTGCTCTTGTTGACAGGCAGGCACTGAGGCTGTGACTTCGTCAATGCACTCACATGACTGGTGCCACCACTAGGTTCAGTAAGATTCTTGGACACTGATCATGCCCTTATCTCTCTAAAGACACAGAAAATGAAATAGCCTGAGCAACATGTGCTTTAAGGACCCCTTCCCTAGCACACTGAGGATATTGAAATTGCTCACGCTGATTTCAGTGAGATTTGGATCTAGTCTCACAGAGCTCGACAATTCAAAGCATGCTGAGGAATCTTGTCCCGCTGTGGAGAATACAGGATTTAAAAGACAAGGTAAAGCTACGAAGTCTGAGCTGCAGGCTAACACATGGCAAAGGACTTTATCTATATAGATTGTCATATAAATCTTCGTTGGAGTAATTAGATAATTTCTCTTAAGGAAATATACAATTCTCATGCAAAAATACAAGGATGAAGAATCTGCCAGACTTCTACATATGCAGTTAGTGACCTGAAATGTAATATATTTTTCCTTAAATTTGTGCAGACTAGTAATGTATGTTTTGAGAAAACCAGTTAATAACCATATGCTTTTAAGAAGAAATATCTTTGGAGGAAAGATTAAATGATGAGCTGAGAGGCTTAGAGTCCATGTGTAGTTCTAAAGGCTCCTGTTTTTTTCATTCCACAAAACCCCTCCATATTTTACGGTCTCCCACATGAACACAATATGTGCATGAGCTGACTGGAGTGAAGTTGCTGACTGGGTTATGAACGTGAAATGCCTCTCCCTTATCTCACTTTTTGGTTGCTTTCACCTGCTGCAAACTTCATGGTGGTTCCTTTGAAATCTACTTATTTCCAGTGACTCACTTGGAAATTATGGGGTTTCATGCCTAAGTGTTCTGTTATGAAAGAGAGAAAAATAAAGATGCTTCACTGTTCTCTCATTCAAGTAGGTTTACGCAGTCACTATCAGCAGTCAGGATTGTTTTTCAGTAAAGGCATGACTCCAGGGCTTTGCCTTCATCTTTCTCTCAGAAATCTTCCAGAGAAATCTCTTTCCTAGGAAATCTTTTTTTGTTGTTCACTTGAGTTTTCCATGTGAGCACCGTACTGCAGAGATTGTGCAAGGCGTGCAAGGCTGCTGGTTTCCCGGGCGAGCAGAAGACAACAAGGAGTTCACAATAAGTGGGAACAGCCTGAGTTTCTCTCATGTGGAAATGGATAAGGCATGCAGGCGGTTACTGAGCTCAGCCCTGGGTGACGGGTCTTGCACCAGCGTAATCACACTCAGAGCCAACAGACCCATCTATCACATATGCTGCGCGCTCCCACGCCGCAAGCCATAGGACACTTCTAACAAGCTTCAGTCCTAGCAGTAGATCAAAACCTGCCACTATAGTGGACATAGGGAGGGCAGCAGGAGAAATGAATGCCATGATCAATATGCTATGTCCTTCCAAAAACAGGGGTTTGCTACATGAAAATCAGGCCAGCCCTACAAAGTGAGCCGTGTCCCATAATATAGAGGAAGGCAACTCTTCTCCAACCAGGCATTGCCAATCTGAGGCGAGAGAAAATTCCTGGTCTCAAATCATAATACAATTAGCTAAATGAGCAAAACCAGGCATCTGAGATACAGCAAAATACTTGCACTGAAACACTGCACCAAAACGTCACCAGTCTCCAGGGGAGGAAAACCCTGCTCTCTACTCTTCCTGTTTAAGCAAATTAGCTAGCTTGCCTTGGCCCCAGCTCATTATCATGCTCAGCTTTTCAGACCTCTCAAATTTCTTCTGATCCAACCTGTGAGACTGAACGATGTCATGTCTTAGGGAAGGTCTGTGTTGGGTCAATGTTTTGGAGAGGGATCGTAGCACTAGGGTGCTCCCTGCCTCCTAATGAAAAGTATGAACTTTTCCAACCTCAGTGCATCACCACCCCAACCTCTGATACAGGCCTCCCCAGCACTCCTAAATCTGGTCAACATGGAGGAGGTGGAATGTCACCTCTGAGGACCTCACAGAATTAGCATTCCTGTCTTAAATTTTTTTTTTAATATCATTTTCCTAGTTGAATGCTAAACCCTATACCTTTACTGAATTTTACCATTTAACCTTCCTTTGCACGTCTCTTTCACTATTACTGAGACTGTAAACTGCTTAGTTACCTCTGTTGCAAGACCTTTTGCACTTAATTTCCTCCCATTTTCAACAAAAATATAATTTGAAGACCTTTTGGGGAAAGTGATACTTTCTAGGTAATAGAATGTAGAAATCCAGCAGTTTATTTTTTGCCCACAGATTCCATTTAGGGTCTGCAGGCACTCATAATACCAAGAGACACATTGCATCGCCTTTCATAAATTGGTCACCAAGTACTGCCACCATTCCATGCTGCTCTAGGTACCTACCACCAAGGAAAACTCTCCCTGGAAAAGCAGCTGCTGGGATTTGGAGGCTGTGTCATGATGACATAGTTTCTTCTTTATTCTCCTGCAATTAAGGTTTGCGTTCACTTGTCTTAGTTTGTATGCCCAGGGGATTCCCATTTCAATCTGTTATTCTTGGGAAATTCGTATTCCCAGTGACACTGCACTGCTTTCCTTCTATCGATTTCTTGCCTGTGAACTGGGGACAACATAATCTTGGGGTGAGCATTTTGCACATGTTGTTCATTTAGAGAGCTGATCATTGCAGTGAAGATCAATGACAGACAAAAATAGCCGTGTTCCTCCACAGGGCACTGAAACATGGAGCTTGAGCTGCACCAACTCAGGAATGGTCCCGGGAAGAGCTGTGGCACGAGACTCTTCACATGGTCACCATTCATTCTTGCTTCTCCCTGTCCCTTGACGGTAGCGAGTAGCGGCCAGTCCAGACTGAAAGAAATTAGAGACCCATTCATTATCATGGCTTTGTTCTGTGGGCTGATCCGCAGGAGCAGGGCAGAAGTCAGGACGCAGCTTCTCATTCACACGATATTCGCATCAGCTTAGCACCAGAGGTAATCCATGCACAGGAACAAAGGGAAATCTTTTCTCACCTTCTTCCCCTCAGTAAGCGAGTAGAGAAATTCCATTTCTCTCTTTCCCTGCAGTCTCGCAGGCTCTCTTCCAATTGAAATACTGGCATTCTAACAATCTTTGCTGGAACAAACTCTGTACCTTAAATTCAGCTTGGACTGCAAACTTCTAAATAATGTTAGTTGGATTCTCCTCGTTTACACTGGTTTGGCACTGGTTGTACTGGAGTGATGTCCATCAAAAAGGAAAAGTCGTCTCACTTATCTATTATTGCTCCATACTTGATTCTTTTTCTCTCCAGTGTATCCCTTTGCAATAATAAAGAGATCTTTCACATGATTACTAGCTAGCATAACTAAGCTGCATAACTATTCATCACTTAAGTAACTCTGTCCCTGCTATGAAATTCCATGCACTAAAAGAGAAAGCATAGTGCAAGCTTATTTGGAAAAGCAAATATTCCATGTTGGCTTATTCATTAATGACTGTCTTATAGTAATTTCAAATTCTTGGCATATTAATGTTATATTTTTTCCCACCAAGACGCAGAAATTTCTTGCCAAAGTGTCCATCAAAGCACATAAGCATATGTCTTAAATCGATGCTTTAAGTTAGTCATATGGTCAAGTACTTTGCTAAATTGCGACCTGTATGTTACACCGTGGCTGCTTCCAGAGATCTGGCCCACTAAAAAGTGCAGACAGACAGACAGACAAGGAAGTGTAGGGTTGACAAAAGGAAAAGCAAACTTGAAATTATATGATGACTACCTCTGCTCCAGATAATACACAGTTTTAGTGACATAATGAAGTGTGAATTTAAACAAAAACAAAATTATTTTACCACTCATGACTTACCTACAGCCTTGCCATTATCAGACCACAAGCATGGGACGGACATCCATGAAAAATAGGTACAGGCCATGTGGGTAGGAAGAATGTAGGGAAAGGCAAAGGTGTTTTTTTGTAAGATGAGGACAAATGATATATCAAAGCTGGTGTCACCAGCAAACCATAAGGGGTGGTTGCAGTGAGAGGACGAGAGGTGTGGATGAGGCAGAAGTACAACACTAGAACAAGGAGAAGCTTTAAGTGACACAGAATGAAATGGTAAAGACCTAAGAACAATTAACTGCACACAACACTTCTAGTTTGACCTGCTCTAAGTATGGCTCAACATACGTGTGCTGTCATACAGCAGTGAATGAGAGAAATCCGCCTCCAGCCCATTCCACAGCTCATCATCTCAGCATAATCACCTCTACATCATTTGTGAACATCTATAGATAGGTATTTTTCTCTGTTTACATACATGCATATATTTTAAAATTGTGTTCTTCTGTCCATTTTTCAAAACTGATTCTTTAGCCCACCAGCCTAGCCTGAAATGCTATTACCACAACAGTTTTTGAAGGGTTTTCCAAGTAAAAGACAGGCACAGCCATCTAAAACCACTTTAAGAACTGTAGTTCCATGAAACCTGAAGTGTCACGATAATAGAGTGATAAGGAACTGATTGGAAGATTCTTCTGCACTTTCTGATAGGGAATTGTAAGAAAGAAAGAAATTCACCTTAAACAAGCTTTTAATTTCAATGTACTTTTCCAAGGAAAGAAGCATTGTCTTACAAAAAAAAAGTTGAGGGTGTGCAGGTTTGTAGGGAAAGACAACTATTTACTAACATGCAAACAAAGTCCTCAGTAAATATCAGCATCTAATCACCCTATTACACAATAACAAAGTTCCTGCTATTATAGCTCCCCTGATAGAGATGTATTATGAGAAAGAAACGAATTTGAGACAAATTATCGCCTCTAAAAAACATAATAGCAAGAGCTAGGACTGCTTTTGTTCAAATGTGTTTTCTGTTTTGGGATGCATGAGTTATTAATCATCACTGTACAGCAAAGTAACTTCTTCCACTCCAAGAAATAAAGGCTAAAGTTAAAACAAGCCAGGCCCTGATTCTTATCCTAAACACACCAACTTGACAGGAAGGTGTCTCCTCTGCCTTGAGCAGTCTTTCTGGATTTAAACAGGTATAAATGAGATCAGCATATGATAAATATTCAGATACCTGCAAGGAAAACACTCAAATAGCAAAACATAATTTCCAGGCAGTTCCAGTAAGTGCATTATGCTTGTAATTTAATGACTAATTGCAAAATCTATTATCTTGGAGATGAAAAGATTTTGGAAGATTTAAGATCAGATTTCAAGTTCAAGAAAAGCAGGAAACAAAAAAACCCCAATAAACTAAATACTGGAAAACAAACGCATGACTCAAAGTCCTGCAATAGAAACTGCTGTGAGCTTTCATACACATTAATATGATTAAAAACAATTACCAGATATGCGGGAAAAGTCAAGCTCTCTATCAAAAGTGAATTAGAAACTTTCAGAGAACCACTGAAAAGGAAAAGGAGAGGATAAAGAAGCATGAACCTTGTTTTGCCAAAACTAAGCCGCAAATGATGGAGAGGCTAAAGAAATAACAGTTACCAGGCAAGGCAGCAACATCTGGACAGTGGTTAGGAGGCCACCATCCTAAAGACCAACCATTGTAATTGCCAGTTGCACAAAGCATCTGAGGCACTGAAATGTCTAAGGCAACTTATTCAGCAGCACAGAGCTAACGGAGAAGGGGGAACAACAACCCAGGAGAACTTGGAGGGCAAACTATTACGTTAGATGTGAAAGAGCTCATAAATATTGTTACAGGGAGCTGGCTGTGTGAGAGACTGATGGTCACACAGTGAGACAAAACACCGGCTCTCAGTGGGCAAAATTCACCTCTGTAGGAAAGGCTAGTTTTGAAGAGTCAAGTGGGACATAAATAATGCAAAAGCCTTATGATGGCTCCTCTCAATGGACTGAGTTTAGCCTACTGTGCTTACCTTAATGACTAGAAGAAGAAAGAGAATATTGGGGGCAAGAAGAACAGGGCTGAGATAATCAAGGGTTATTATGAGGTTTCACGCATATTTTGGTAGGTTTTGAATTATTTTCCCTGTATTTTATCTCAATCTCTGAAATAAAAATAATCTTCAATTTTCCACTGTACCTAAGAGCTTCAAGTGCCCAGAAGGCATAGAAACACCCTTGGCTTAACTGGAAAAAAAGAGAGTCCTGAGAGTAGTCACCGAAATGCTGGAAACTATGAGCCATTAGTGGTGTTGGAGTAGATACAGATAATTCAAACTGATAGCACAGACTCCAAACATGAGTACCCAAGAAAAATGAATTCTGCATACTTATATGTGCAAGGAAATGTCAAATAATTGCTTTGCAAAGAATGGTAAAATACAGTGCAAAAGAGAAAAGCAAATGGTAAATGCCTTAAAGGAAAGGAAAGAAAAGTTTTGAGATTAACCTTCAAGTGCCTCCGTCTTCTTCTAACCCCATTGACAGGCTTCTAGCGACGTACCATTGTAAGACACAAAAGGATGGCTTATCCCTTGCAGTATAATGCTGCATTAAATTAAATAATGCCAGTGCTTTGGAATGAGGAAATCAAGGACGACAGGAGATAATTTATGGAATAATGATAAGCTAATGAAGGTTACATGCCAGCTAATTCAAGAAGACCACAAAGGACTGGCACAAAGAAAGTACATCTGATTTGAAATGAAGTTAGTATAGCCTTGTCCTCCAGGACATGAACAAGATTCCCAAACTACTCTTACTTACATCACCACCAGAGGGTGACAAATTTCATGTAATACCCAACATTTACATATACACAGTAGTAAGAACAGGAAAGATCTTCTGTGCATGCAGATCTTACCTCTATATAACAGACTCGATGGTATGATGTTAACCATCCTTGTAGTAAACTCTAAGCGTTCAGGCCTCTAAATAGACAAGCAGGGAAAGGTGGCTCAACTACACCTTTTAAGAAAATCAGACTGGGAAAGAGAACCATGGACCCAATCTCTCCACAATTCAGGTCAACTGGAGCCTGGGTGTGAGGCAGTGGGAAAGGCAGGAGTGAGGCTGTAGGACAGAGAGATGCACTGAGAAACCTGTGTGCAGAAGAAGAGAATGGGGGACCTTCAATACCCCTCACTCCTACGAAGTTGCTCGCATACGCAAGAAAGCACAACATTCCTCTGCTTCATCTCTTCTTTCTACTCCAGTCCCTTTGTAACCATCTGATGCCTTTCCCAGCCATGATCCAGAGGACCCTTCAGCCGACACCTACTACCCTGCTCTCAGAGGCTTCTTAGAACCACCTCCTCCCACATCCACCCTGGGTGAGGGGGATGGACATCTTCCTCTTACCCTCCACAATGAATAGGAGAAAACCAGAAGGAAAAGGAGAACATGAAAAAAGTCAGAGCATCTCTAATCTCAACAGGCGAGGAAGACAAAGGGAATGTAGGAGAAAGTAATCTGAATTCCATCTGTAGAAGGGAAACTGAAAGAAGGAGAGATGAAGTCCAGAGAAGGCTGGAAGAGGAACCAGAAAAGCAATCCAGCTCTCCTAAAACTGTTGCAGTATCAAGCTCAAATTTTCCATCCATTGCTTTAGATTAAATACAACAGACAATATGTGTCTAATAACTAGCATTCAGCAGGTAGTCCAGCTAGGTTTTAAGGTAGCAAAAATGTCTAAAAACCCTTCTAATTTCCTACCTTTATCACCAGCAATTAAGGTTAATCAGTACACTCATCTGATTTAATCTGAGCTCTGAAAATCCTTTTTTTTCTCCGAATATATGGCAGGTGTTAAATGTCAAAGTTGTAGGTTTTCCGCCTGATTTGTTGAATGTTTTTGCACCGTTGTAATGAAAAGAGAGCAATGTCATGCATTTACTGAGATCTATTTCTTTTCCTTCCTATGCTTCCTAGTCCGTGTATCTATCAAATCTAAGGACCTCTATTTTACTAAAATAGCTGTGTTTACCAATTTTTTCCCAATATCTTCTGTTCTCTCTACCTTATCCATGTGCTTTTCTAGTCTCACTATGTGAAAGTAAAAACAAAATTAGTGTCCTCAGACAAATTTCACAGTGGTGCAATTCACGATATAAACTAAGAGAAGGATAACCAGAAACTCCCTCTGTTGTTGTCTTGCATGGCATTCATTCCTCCCTTAACGCCTCTTATTCCCTTAGGATTGCTTTGTCCATTGAGCATTACTCAAAACAGCTCATTATTTTAGCCAGCTGATTATATTGTTGCTTTATAAAAAGCATTTATTCTTCATCATCTTAAGAATTATTTCTACAGCCTCAGTATAGAGACAAGATGTTTTGCTCTTGTTCTTTCTGAAAGGCTTGTATTTTAATCAAGGCACAACATCATTACAGTGCTTTACATAAATATCAGCAGAAAAGTTGGATACAATATTCTCTACTTATCCCTGTAAGTACTTCTGTGTTCCTCATTACTTGGGCGTTTGTCCATCTCGTGTTACTTAACGTATTTTCATAGGGCAGAGCCATTTGCCTGGATAGAGAACTGAAGCAAGGATGGAGAGTTTGTGAGGATGGCTTCGTAGAAAGAATAAACAGATCCAGATTTTCACTACTGATGGAGAGGCTGAGCTCATCTCCCTGCGTGCCCAGCCCTGCCTGCTCTTGAGGTCCCTTGTGCAGGCACCAGGTCTCATACAGTGGTGCCATCAGCTGGGCTCACCAGCCGCAGAAATACACAGCTGCCTTGTCTCTAGGCATCAGGACCATGCACTTCTGCCTGATAAAACTCTTTGTTGCATAAAACGGCTTCTAAAATACTCTCGTATGAAGTGTTTGCAATTTGATAGGGAGTAATTTTTTCCATAGAACGCAATTCAACCTGCAGGATGTAGCAGGCAATCATATTCCTCCTCTAGAAGTCTGCAGGGTGCTCCTGAGGAAGCCTGCCAATTCTTTTTGGATATTGGCAACAAGCTGACACTTTCCCACAAAGCCAGGACGTGGATCAAACAGGAGCAACCATCAGCAAAAGACTTCCTTTTTGTCTTGAACAGGTACTGTAAACCCTTAATCAAGCTACTAAGCCTTTTTGCACTATTTGACGTAATAGATTGTGGACTTTGCTACTTCTTTTCCTTTTCCCAGAAGGGGTAAAGAAGGGTAAGGTTACACAGCAGTGATTTCATGGAGTTCTCTCAGGATACGCCAGGACAGCAGTTCGGCCTGTTCTGGCATGTCAGTCCTCTGCAAGCTCATCCCTACAGGAACAGGGCTGAAAGAGTTCATGTAGCAGCTCAGACTGAAATGCCAACAGTAGTTTGAGTACACATAGTTCCAGAGGCCTTTCTTAGACCACTATAAAATGGCACAGATTGGAGGAATATGGAAGTGATAAAGAAGAAATTTAGGGGGAAAGGAAGCTCTTTTAAAAAGCTCAGTGCTATCAAACTGTGAGGGAGAAAAGATCTTTAAATTCTTAAGATGGTCTGCAGCCTGATATTCTTCACTGCTCTGAGATCTCCAAACGGCTGTCATCATGGAAAGAATATCATGCCTATCAGTATCTCATTCCTCTTCTGGGATCCTGTCTTGTCTAGAAGTGAGACAAGATTCCAAGACACGTTCTCCCTCCCCAAATACAACTGTTTTTCTTTAGAAGGCTAACATCATCTCCATTTCATCCGGTTTCAGGAGGAGACTGCTGCCCAAAGTACATCAACCTGGCATTTATCTCAATCCCACCATGTCATGAAGGATGATATTTGGAGAAGGAGGTGAACAGGGGGAGTGTGTTTCCTCAGCTTCAAGGCACTGCAGATCACTGACCCAACCAACCTCTCCCTAATTTAACAGGAGAGCTACGATCTGACTAAATGATCACATGTTGGGGTAGGAGGAGGCAGGTTCTTTAGACAGTAGACTTGCAAATAAACTTGAAACTTCATCACCAGAAGAAATCTGGGTAGTCACGACTGTCATGGCTTCAGGGGTAGGCAAACCCTCCCTCCAAAACATCCACTTTGGAAAAAACAGACTCATAGATAACAATAGACAACCAGTTTGGGTTCCAGACAGTGACTGGAGAGAAGTAAATACACCTCTGAGTACTCTGTGATTTTGAGAAGTACTAAGGTGGAATTTGCTGCTGATCCTGCTGATGCTGGGATTTGGGTCTCTTCAGTCTAGAAGACGGCTGAGGGGGGACCTTATCAACGCCTATAAATACTTGAAGGGTGGGTGTCAGGAGGATGGGGCCAGGCTCTTTTCAGTGGTGCCCAGTGACAGGACAAGAGGGAATGGGCACAAACTTGAGTATAGGAAGTTCCACCTAAACATGAGGAGGAACTTCTTTCCCTTGAGGGTGGCAGAGCCCTGGCACAGGCTGCCCAGGGAGGTGGTGGAGTCTCCGTCTCTGGAGACATTCCAAACCCGCCTGGATGGGTTCCTGTGCCCCCTGCTCTAAGGTGGCCCTGCTCTGGCAGGGGGTTGGACTGGATGATCTCCAGAGAGCCCTTCCAATCCTATGGTTCTGTGATTCTGTGATTCTAAGCTAGCAATAGCCTGAGGGATCATATAAGACCTATATTAAAAATACAAGGGAAGTAAAAGAGTTATTAAATGGTGGTGGTTTAGAGTATTCCTCTGATTTTGGCTCTACCAGTATTAAATTTGTTACTTTTTTTCATACTGGCATGTTTTCATTTGCTTGGCAAAACTGATGACAAGAACAGAACTTCTATCAAAATGTCACCGGATCACATGAGAAAGTGAGTGCTTACAATAATGGTTTGGTTAAATTACCTCCTCTGGCCTCCTTGGAGGTAAACCTGGATTACTGGGCTCTGATGTTGTCAAAAGAGGCTTTGTAGAATACCATACACTAAAAACATAATGAGCTTTACTAGAGGGGAGCATATTTCTAAAGTTCAGCAGAAGGTGTATGTTTGTACGCAGTGACTAAGCATATGCAAGTGGGAGGCAATTACAGATGGCTGGAAATATGCTACTACTGCAAAACACATATGATGTTTTGTATCCCGGAGCAGAAAGCAGAAATGCTCTAAAGTACACAAGCTCGGCTACTCGCTGAGACAGTGATGCTAAATCGGTGTTATTTAGGACCACAGCATCACACTCGGCAGTTGCAGATCAGCATCAAAAGGTTGCTCAGTTCTTTTTTTTTTTCTTTCTTTTTTTTTTTTTTTTAATTGAAAAAAGTTAATACGATCACAGAGAATTTGCAGAGGTAAGAGGGATGTACCAAGTGGAAAACAGCTCAGTAAGTTACATCCAGTAAAAGCTCTATTAAAAACACAGGCATGAGTTAACTATGAGACAGCATGCTTGGGGCGTATGGGAAATGGAATCTCTTAACTGCTTTTGCCAGAGTGGTTAGCCTGCCTTCTCTGCTCCATTGGGGGGTGCCTTACCTATTTTTTGCTGTACTACAGTTGGTTTGGGCTGAGATCAGTTTGGGCTTAATAAATACTGGTACTGATTGTAAAATATTAATTTGAGGTGTATTCATTCTCTTAGATATAGTTTACAGGTGAATTTTTCTTTTACTTAAGCAGTCGCCTGTGCACTGAGAGTTCAGCCCTCACAGCACTTACCATTTTGCATTTTAACTGGGGAGGTGTCCTGGAGGAGGCTGATCGAGGGATTGTTTTGGACGTGTTGAGTAGGCACTGTCATTTATGTGACATTTCTTGGAGAGGGCAGGGAAATAAACAGGCCCCAGTGTCCCCCCTCTATGGGGAGGAACAGAGACCTTGCATAGGATGACAGGTTTGCATTTGGAAAAGAAGTATTAAAAAAAAAAACCACAACAAAAAAGCTTGCACCCATTTACGTTTCAAACCAAAGAACAATCCTACTGACGTCTACCGGACTGATCAGAGGTGAGCTGAGTGGAAAGAGCCACCCTGATTTTAAGAGAAAACAAGTCTGTAAAGGATAAAATGCTTGACTAGGGTCCACCAACTGATCCCACCAGCTTTGCATTAGGTGAGAGAAAAGACAGGTAACCAGACATTTTATATAGATATAAAAAATATATTTATATTACATATTAATTTGTATAATATAGTCTATTATACATAATTATGTTTTTATATAAATTAGAGCTACTCATTACGGGTTTTTTTCCCTCCAAGGTCTGTTCTGCAGCCTTATTGCAGGATCAGCAGGGCACAGAGCTCTGCCTTTAAGTCTGGAAGTTGCATCAATGAGTGCAGTTGCATCTTGGAAGACTGGAAAAATGAAAAGAAATAAGGATTCCCTGCAGGAATACAGGAGGTAATATACATTAGCATACTCTGGCCAGAATTTACATGTGCAGCAAAGCTCTAAGAAATGAGGTATGAGGTTTAACAAGGGCAAGTGCCGGGTCCTGCACTTGGGTCACANCATCCCTGGAGGTGTTTAAGAAAAGGGTAGATGTGGTACTGAGGGACATGGTTTAGAAGTGGTTTTTGTCAGGGTAGGTTAATGGTTGGACTTGATGATCTTAAAGGTCCCTTCCAACCTCAACAATTCTATGATTCTATGATTCTAAGTAAAACTGAGTCTCTTTTGAAAAGTTACACTAAGAGCATTCAAATTTCCTCTGTTAAGAAATTAAGACCTGTATACAGTGATGCAAAATAGGCTCATCCAGAAGACAAATGTAAGGGTTCAATATTTATTCTAAATTGCTCACTAGAAGAACCTGGTAACTTGATAGGAAGCCTGGACCGACTGTCCTCCTACAATGGGAGGTATGAATGGCCTTAAGAACGTGCTAGAGATGTTTAGTCTATTTTGGTGGAACTGGTCATTGAAAACTTCTCAACTTGACCTTAAACTAGCTAATGAGGACATAATTTGAACAAAGTCTGATCTCCCCCTCAGGGGTTTACCATCTGCATTGCCTGTTCCTTCTTCAATGAGCCTCATATATTCGGTCCCTCAAAGCTTCCATCTTCTGACTGTCCATCAGGAAGTAGTTGATGTTAGGTTGACAGCATACGTTTTAACACCCTTTCAAGGGACAAAGGGACCAAGAGAGAAAGTCCTCACCAGAATGAGTGTCCAGCAATATGTATATCATGCTTAAGAAAAGAGAGCTGTTTCTGAAGCAGCACTTCCAAATTTTTTTGATTTTGTGGTGCTGTCAATCATTAAGACTTTGTACACTCCAGTACACACACTCACTGAAAAATGCACAGCTGGAAACATGGCAAAGGCACTAAACTTTTGCAGAATAGCTCCAGACTACTTATTTATGACCATGAGGCTCTAGACCTTCCATCAAGAACCACTGCTGAAGAGCAGTTTCTCACTGCCAAGTAATCATGGGGACACCGACCTGTTCACCCCTCCCTCGTTACAGCAGGATCCCTGTTCACCTTCCCTCTCATGCTCCACCATGAAGTAACTTGAGGTGCACAACCTCTGCTGGCCTCTTGGAGAATGACCGCAGGTGGACATGGGATGAACCTCAGCCAGCCCAGTGGGTGGGATGAACTGGAGATGAGAGTCACTCCAGGCAAGGCCAGAACAGCTCTTTCACTGGCTCCAGCACCCTTAACTGGGCATTTTTACTGCTGGTAAAAAATGGTACTAGAACAAGAGTCAAGAAGATGAAAGTGGATTTTACATTAAGAAGCTGATGGTCCTTTTTTTTTTTTTTTTCATACGCACAGTGACTAACTTACTGACTGCTGGAAGAACAAATCTTGTGGCAAAGAGGAAAAGTCAGTGGTGCTAATTAGCAACAAAGTAGTTTCATTGAATAAAAATGGTCAGAGAATCTCTGAATATGCTGATCCTGCAGGGCTGAGTTACAGCCTTCAAATTCTCAGCCAATAAATGTATTAACTAAGAAAGAACCACCCCTGAAATTGTGATAAAATTGATTAATTTATGGATTATTTTTTTTTGGCCACAAAATGCAATTGAGATTACAATGTTAGTAAGATTTAAGAAATAGAATTTAGGCTACAGAAAAACTTCCAATGGTGTTAAAAAGACTTATCTGTCAAAAGGTTGTTTTGTATCAACTACCAAAAAATTCTTCCACATTCTACTCAAGTAGCAGAGATATTTTTAGAATAGATAAATTACTGTTTTCATAAGCTCCAATACTACTCTGGTAAATAATATATCAATATCAGTGTTCGTAATTATAGTCCAAGAATGAAAACCATGTTGTTTTGCCATTTTGTAAAACCTGCTCATTTTTTATGAGATAAAATGTGTTTATCAGCCTGATAGCAATCTTGAGAATAGAACCAAGTTTATGAGCGCACTCTGAATCACCACAAAATTTCTATTTACTGCTTTTCAGAATGATCTGGATGAATTCTCCTTTTTCTACCCACTATCACCTAGTTTACTCAACTTCAAATGTTAAGTATGACAGCATTATAAATGGATTAAGATGCTATCTGATTTTCGCGATGAGTTCTGTTTGCCTGTATTTTCACTCAGGAATAATGTTCTGTGAGTTGTTGCAAAGATACTTTGAAGGAAAAAAAAATGCATTTGTTCATGTCACAGCAATAAAATATAGGGAAAATGATATTCCTCATTCAACTGCACAACTCTATTCTCCCAGCACAAGGAAAGAAGTGAGGAACTACTCCATATTTCGAGTTTGCTTTTTTAACTGAATGCATAGACTGAAAATACCTAATAATATAAATATTGTGTATAAATACATAATAAATCCCAACAGTTCCAAAATACTGTTTTTCTGATGCACATGACTTATGATGTTGATGCACATGTAAAATAAGTTTAAATTTATATGCAAGGCCTGATCTAAAACCTCTTCTAAGAAAATAGAAGTTGTTTTGAAAGTACAGCGCTTGGGGATTTACTGAGAACAGCGGATACACACTGCATGCGATATACAACTCTACATCAACCACACACGTTTAGTAAAAGGTAACCTATGGAGAAAGGGAAAACACCATAAAACTATACATATTCTTGATGTCCTACACACTTCATGCCAAACTCCTTTGGAATGGTGTTACTAAACATAAAGAAAATAATGCAAAAGGGCTTTAAAGATTTGGCCAGCAAGTACTCTTGGGAACTTTACGATTTTCAAACAGACTTTTTCTGATTGTGCATAGTACAAGAATTATACCATGCTGGCAACAGATTAACGGGAAAGAAATAGATGGGAAGTTACTGCTCCCTGCTCTGTTTACATGAAACTTGCTACCAAAACCAGCTTATGGAAATGCTTTTTCATGCAAAAGTATTTACTTTACAGGCTCAGCAAACTATCTGGAAGATTATGTAACAATCATCCACATAATTTAAAATGTTTCACTGATGCAGGTGAACGGCTCTTACAAAAACTGCTGTGTCTTTTTCTGTTCTATTCAAATGAACTGAACAGGGCAAAAGCAAAACCGAAAACATCAAAGCTTTACTCACCTATTTTTTCATAGCAAAATACTCTATTTTAACAGATGAAGCAAGAGATGTTTGCCCCATTTAGGTTTCAGAGTCACAGGACAGTTGAGGTTGGAGGGGGCCTCTGGAGGTCATCTTGTCCAATTTTTCTGCTCAAGCAGGGACACCTGGAGTTGGTTGCCCAAGGCCACATCCAGAAGGCTTTCTGAGCATCTACAAGGATGGAGACTATCCAACCTCCCAGGGCAACCTGTTTCAGCAACCAGTGACGCTCACAGTAAAAAAGAATTTCCTGATGTTCATAGGGATTCTCCTGTGTTTCAGTTTGTGCCCATCGCCTCTGGTCCCGGCACTGGGCACCACTGGAAAGAGCCTGGCTCCATCCTCTTTGCACCTTTCCTTCATATATACATTGATAAGATCCTCCAGAGCCTTCCCTTCTCCAAAGTGAACAGTCCCAGCTCTCTCAGCCTTTCCTCACAGGAGAGATGCTCCAGTCCCTTCATCATCCTTGCAGCCCTTCCATGGACTATCTCCAATATGTCCATGTCTCTCTTGTACTGAGGACCTGACTGGTCAGTAGTTCCCTGGGTCTTCCTCCTTAAGATTGCTCATAGAAATACAATACACAAAACGAATAAAAACAATTTCTCCCTCTACTACAATTACATCTTTGTGAATTCAAGACTTGTTAAAAACAGCCTGAATTTTTAAATGGTGATGAGAACTCTCTCTTTCACTAGGAAGTCACAAGATTTCAAATACAGCTATTAGCAGAATCAAACTGGGAAAAATCTGTATCAGAAGTGCATCAGACTCAAAGAGGGTCTTAAACCTTCTTTTTCCAAGTCAAAAGTATATTTTTCTCACCTTTGTATCACTATCCATACTATGAATAAATCAGTTACATTTATAACGGTTTCTAAGGTTTAGATGCTCTGTCACCTAACTAGTGTTACAGATTTATTACACATCTATGGTGACTAAATAAGACTTCAATTTATCCATAGCAGCTCCTTCAAAGGAAAAAGGTGTTCAATCTCCACATTACTTGGGGAGTCTTGGAGTCTATTTTCAATTCTAACGATGCTTTTTGTGTGAAAACAGTTAAGCTGCAGTATTTCATGGATCAGTCTTCTGACCCGTAAAATGGTTTTCTTTTCTTTCTTAAAGTAAAGCAATCAGAGAAAACACAATATAGTTCCAAATACATATTTTCTTTTATATTTAACTAAATTAAACATACTTAATATCGCTATGCTTAATTTTCCAGAATACATTTCAAATTTTATAAAATACATTCTAAAGTATGACTATTTCAGTATTTAGGATACTCTCATTTTAGCACCGGTGCTGCATTTGAACAGGGACAGCTATCCATCATGGGTGCCGGGCAGGGCCCAGAAAGCACTTAGGACCATATACTTCTGAGAAACTGCGTGGTTTAAGCAGCATCTAGTGGCTAAGTTTAGGTAGGCAGCCATTCCTATTTAGCTCTATTTTCTCTTACTAAATTTAGCATTTTGGAAGGAAGGGAAGAGGTTTGTTCCATCGCTTTTTGGTAAAGAAGATCCAAAGGTGTGTTTGCTTTAAAAAAAAAAATAAATCTTTACATATCATTACCTTTAATGCAGAACAAGAGGAAAAAGCACTATTGGCTACTTATCACACCCTAAAAACTGGAGCAGATTTATTACAGAAGAGAAACTGAAGTATCTTCAACCAAGGAATGCAGGAATTAAGTTTCAACTGCGTCTTGCAAGGCAATTTGGGGTTTTTTTTTGCCCACGATAATCCCATGTCTTTCCAGTAAGAGGAAGAATTGAGTGCTCACTCCACTTTTGTGGACATTACTGTTATAAATCACGGAATCACAGAATGGTGGGGGCTGGAAGGGACCCTCTGGAGATCATCTAGTCCAACCCCCTGCCAGAGCAGGGCCACCTTAGAGCAGGTTGCACAGGAACGCGTCCAGGCGGGTTTGGAATGTCTCCAGAGACGGAGACTCCACCACCTCCCTGGGCAGCCTGTGCCAGGGCTCTGCCACCCTCAAGGGAAAGAAGTTCCTCCTCATGTTTAGGGTCCCTTCCAACCCTGTGATTCTGTGATTCTGTGATATCATAGCTGTAAACACACTAATTTGAGTGGTACAGTTCTCCTCCTTAAACAAAGGAAAACACCTCACTTCACATTCACATCCAAGAAAAGGAATAATCTCTACCTGAAAAAGACACTTTTCTGTTAGTAAATGGTTCAACACACTCTCATTAGTTGATAATAACTTTTTCTAACTTGAATTATAATCAATGTAGTCACAAAATATTTTCAAGAGCAGACCACGGCTGGACAAAAACATTCCAGGAAATGAAAAACGTAAGTGGGAATTAACACGTGATTTTGCAAAAAGTAAACCACCATGCAAAGAGTGGTCTAAGAAAGTTTAAAAGCGTTTCCCAAGGAGCATCTATAAATGCAACTGATCTTCAAGATTTCCATAAAATGCAAAGATGTGATTGATGTACCTGATGAAGGATGCTACAGGATGTGAACGTGCTACATCTTTTATTGAAATAAAGCAGAACACATTCATCTGGTAATCCAAATGAGGGAAAATATCTTCAGGTTTTCAGCATTCAGTTTAAAATAAATTGCTAGAAGTTACTAAAAAAGGGGGAAGCACGTTACAACTGGAGCTAAAAATCAGCTTAGGCTGCAACTTCTAATACCTGCAGAAGGCATAGCAGGAAGGCATCAAATTCCTGTGACCCGACATGAATAAGATCACCGTGGTCCAAAGCAGCTCTGACCTATTTGTTGGTCCAAGTTATTTCTGTTTGTCTGCAAGCCTTCTTCAACCAAAGCCAGCCACTGTAAAAGCAGTCTCCTGCTTATGCCTCAAAGACTGACCTTTTTTATCCAAAGCTGACGCAGGTTTATTTTCAGCCTTCAGTATTCTTCAGGAACTGGACCATCTCTTTTCCAACTGACAACTAAAAATAAATGAACCTATCCAAGCGCTCCAAGAGTCAGAAAGCCTTAGCAGAAGGAAAAGCTACACTGCCAAACCCCTGCTTTCACCTGGCCTGTTTTGCACATCAGCGTTCGTGGTACTTAATCCCCTTTCGGTCAAAACACAAAATGGCCTTTACCACCAGGAGCGATACTGGAGAGAAATGGCCATGCGCAAGGGCCTGTTAGAGCAGAGCCGGTGTACCATCTTGACAATTATTAAAGGTAAAACGGCAAATCCAGACTTGTTTTCTGTTTGGGATAGAGCAAGGGGAAACCTGCTAATGAGCGACGTTATCTTCAAGGACGATTTATCTAAAGGGTGGGTTTAAGGAGGATGGAGCCAGGCTCTTTTCCTGGTTCCCAGTAACAGGACGAGGGGTAACGGGCACAAGCTGGAACGTAGGAAGTTCCATTCAAATACATGGAAAAACTTCTTTACGGTGAGGGTGACTGAGCCCTGGAAGAGGCTGCCCAGGGAGGCTGTGGAGTCCCCTTCTCTGGAGACCTTCAAGCCCCGCCTGGATGCAGTCCTGAGTGATGTGCTTTGGGCAATCCTGCTTTGGCAGGGGAGTGGGACTAGAGCATCTCTAGAGGGCCCTTCCGACTGTGAAATTCCGTGATCTCCGTCCAAGGTGTAAGAACAGGCAGACAAAATGAGTTCAGGTCCCGTGTTGAAACTGGCACCACTACCCAGCTGTGGCAATGGTATACAGTACTCCGCTGGAGTTTTACCTGCTTTTTCTAGGCCTAAACAGCACGACTAACTGCTTATAGGATGGACTGTACAGTGTACATCTTTGTATTTCTATTTAATCAACCTTTTAATTCTGTTAATTTCTCATATGCAGACTCTACTATCATCAAAGGAAAAACAAGCAAAACACTCCCTTAAGCAATGCTGCGTTTTACCTTAAAAAGTTGCTTTTTTTGCACATATGCAGGTAATCTATGTCTTGGGGGAAAAAACACCAAGCACATGATTCAGTGCATCACTTATGTGAGTAACATGGTACCTCAGAGGTTTCTTTTCCCCTTTAGCCCTTACCCCTCCATTCCCCTGCTCCTTTCCCCAGCAGCACCTCAAACATCTCCTCTTTCCATCCAAAAAATCGCCTGATGCCCCCGACTTCTTCTGTGGGACTCACCAGGAGTTTTATCTATCAATACCTTTTGCATGAAGAAATCTAAAGGAATTGCACATAAAATACGAGAAAAATCTATCTTCTATTGCAGTATTTTCTACTGAACTGATAATTTTGTAACTTATTTGAAGGCACAAAAAACCATCAACAGCTTTTATTCCATTTAAAAATACTTTGATAAGATTACAGTTTTGCACTCATAAACGTCAGTGTTTTCGTAAGAATCAACATGGATTTGGAGCTTCCGAAGCTACTGGAACTGCCCAAGTGCCTGTACACAGGTCATAATGATTTAAATCTTCTCTAAGGTTATTTCCTTCAAAGGACACCAGTCTCTTTTAGGGACTCAATCTGTGACCAGTTATACAATTTTCACGTGCGTCACACGGAAGCTGTAACTAGGTACCACACATAGTTTTGCCTTGCTCTCCGATTTGAAAATAAATGGCTCCAAAAAAGCCCTTGCAAATTTGCATTAAAATAAGGCTAGGAACAGTTAAGTATTAGAACAGCATATTATTCATTATTACAACTCATAAAAATATACACTGTTTGAAGAGCGGGGCTCTGAGACAAAAAGATTCCCCCCTTCTAGGTCATTGCCTTGACCAGAAGCTACAGAATCTTGCTCTCTTCTTGGTTTGGGTTTTTTTGGGTTGTTTATTTGTTTTTTCATGAGAAGTATTTGCCAGCTTATGGAAAGATGTAGCCTGATTGCTGAGAAAAATATAAAATGAGACCTACAAATTGCAGCACGAGTGTCTCTAGACACTAGGAGCCACCGTGAGCGACAGTACATTGGTGTGGGCACCCAACGCCTCCCCAGCACAAGAAAGGGAACGGACACAGAAATTATCAACGTCACTTCAAATCTCAGAATGACCTAATTACACACAATGTATGTAAAAGAAGAACAACCTTAAGGTTAACAGGTTAAGACCAAAATTCAGGTACTTTTAAATGTGGGCATTGATGTTAATCAGAATAGAAAAAGCCTGTTGAAGTTGTTATTAAATGTCACCAGATTTCAGTCAAACCTTAACATTTTTTTCTTCTTCTCTATAAGAAATTATTTCTATGTATTACAATCCAGTTGTAGAAAACCAAAATATTTTCTTGAGCAAGATTAATCTGAAGGTCTAAATTGTTACCATTTGTAGACAGTCCAAAGTGTCTAATCATCCCAGAAATCTAAATACTAAATGCAACTGTTCCGCATTTTTTTGGCCATAGACTTTTAGCAAGTGACACAGTGCGAAGGATGAGCAGGAAATACGAATTTCTGAAGAATTTGAAAAGGACAGATCAATGTTTTGACAAGATTTTATTGTGAAACATTGGATTTAGAAAAGGTACAAAATGTCGACGGTCAGATGTGTGCCAGTACAGTATTTCAATAGTCTATACATGTGGACAGCCGAATAGCTTCACTGCAGAACGCGTATTTAGACATACTATCTAAGGGGGGGGCGCGATATTCACAGGTTTAAAATACATAAATAACATGAGCCAAAACGGCCATTACTGGTCAATGCTAATCAACATCCGGAAACAGGCTAAAAAGCACAATACAGTACGACAATCTCCTCGCAGATCCACGTTTAAAGAACATCAGTTTATTATGTCGATAATCTACAGCTCCAGGACACTATTTTCAGGACTGGGATTCAGTTGGCTAGTTTACAACTTTAAAAAAATTCATGCTAAAAATGAGATTATGGAAGAAAACCCACAGGTATTCAATTAGAACTAAATACCGTGAAGCCTCTAAAAATTTTTTTGATTGAGATCTATAAAGTCAATTACTTCTAATATAGAATTTCTCTTTGTTCCTTTAAAATGTCCTTATTGCAGCTTGAACAGGAATCATTAAGTGATCTTAATTCAAACGTGTCAACTTGCCATGTATTTCTGTGGTTTAAAACCATGAAACAAACATGGGTTGCCATTCAGCTGGAAAAAAAAACCCCAACAGACTAACTCTGAATTAATGAAAGTCATAAATTTGTATATTAAAAAAAAATAACAACAACATCCCCAAAGGACAGCTGCATTCTCTACCCTAGTTTAGCAAGTTTAAAGAGCATTTATAAGCATACAAAGTTGATTTTAGGGTATAAAAATACATGTATACCATTCGAAACAAGCTAGCTTGATGTTTTTCAGTAGTCTGTCACTGCTGGAACTTGTCTGAACTACTGAAAAGGTGTTCATAGTTCAGTATATGGATGGTTAGCCAAGAAACTTCAGATTTTAGTTCTTTAATTAAAAGGTGTGTAGCTTATTCTACACAATTAAGCTTACTGAAATATAAGCAGTTACCCTGTTACCAACCAGTACCCCGCGCTGAACTAAACCTTTGCTTACGTGAATCCACTTCCTTTATGCTGATTCGTAACTCACCTTCCTCAACAGAGACCCTGGGGGATACTAAATTACGCTTAATAGAAATTTCTGATTATGACTAATGTCCATTAGGAGCTGAGCTAAACTTAAAACTGATGTAATTTAGAATCAAAATTACTCAAAACATTAAAACAGCCCACCCTTCAACACCACATCCACTCCCTTAATTAATTTCAAGACCATTAGTTTTGGCTGCTGTTTTCTCATTGCGCTTCTTTACTGGGGGATGAGAATCTTGCAATTCATTAAGAAGAGTCACCGTAAGTTACAACCAAGTACATCAAAACAGACAATGGGGAATACATTTGTTTAAAACTCTGGGTGTGTATCACCAATTAAGGACGCAACATTGGGAGTACAATGTCTGCTACGGAATTAAAATTAGCGCTGTGCCCAGTGGGAAAAACATATAAACAAACCACTAAACTCCAGTGTGGCAAAAAAACATTTTGTTTTTTGACCAGGAAGTGTTTGGCATGAGCAGCACTAACAAAATTCTACACCTCACAGACACAAGCTACTAAGGTTATCTAAAGCCAATACTCACTGTCCATCAATTCGCTAGCTCTTAATGCTGCTTCAAGCACTGCACTAGCCACTTTGATCTTTGTTTCAGATTCCTCTGTACACACATTGATATTTACATAAAACATTTATTAAACATGATTTTAAAACATAAAAACCTTATGTACAAAATACCAACATTCCTATAAATAAACAGTTGGAGAAAGGCACTTGCAAGAAAAATCTACAGTCAATCTTACAAAAACCACACTGCCTCTGTTACTGTACAATAGATAATCTTTCGGTAAATCCCTATCACAAGAATGTAAAACACTAATTACTTGTTATAACTAAGAATATAACCGTTACAGGTGTATTTACAGATACATATATGCCTTTTGTTCTTTTAGTTTCACTTGAGAGCACCATGATTTCCGTTCTAAATTTATATTTTGATACAAAGTAAAAGAACAGTTGCCAGAAACCAGTGTTCAGTGTCACTGCAGATTCATAAACTTTTGGCTGACATCAGTGTAGCTTAAAAGACTCAGTTGCTGCTTCGTAAAAAGTACACCTAGTTTGTTATTGCATGTTGTCCTTTTAGAGAGAGCACTGCTATGTTCTCTATGCAATTGTTTAATACTATTGCTGGCAAAAAGTTTCCAATATCAAAAAAATAAAAACATTCTTCAAGCCAGTTGAAGTATTTCATCTGAACAGTAACTAAAAAAACTGCATATTAATTATAAAAACGTGTAGGAAACATGCCAACTAATCTGGTGTGCAAAAATATTTTTTTCCACTACACAGGATTTTAAGGGCTTCACAGAATTACTCAAATTTACAATGAGTAGCAAACCCCTTGAATAACCAGTTCCTCAAGGAGACGTTAGTATACTCCCACTTTTATCAAACTTTTTACCCTTTGACAATGCTGCAACCTGTTTGAGCAGTTCTCTGTTTTTGGCCTGCAATACAGATAAAAAAAAAAAAGTTTTATGAGTTACTGAAACATCTCAGACAGTAGCCTCATGCACTAATTTGCCACTGCATTTATAAAACAAATTGTCAAGACATACATGCTGAGAATATTCAAAGAAGATAATGGTCACTTTTCAAAGATTTGTGTATGCTTTTTGATATACATGTTCCTTCTTTTATAGGAAAGGTAACCTCATTTCCTGTATTGCAAAATTCAGTATCTGAGGTACTACACTAAGTATCTGTTCAGTCTGTGATTTATAAGGCAACTAATTCAGGCTTTCTTCCTGAGAAAGTAGATACATGCTTTAACAAGAGACACTTAAGTGTCAATTGTGTTACGCTGAGCCCTAAAACCAGATCAATAGCACACTGACAACTGATAAGTATCAGAGAACAGATACAAAAAATAACATAACCTTTAAGAAAGCCTCTGTGAGGTAAGCCTCTGTCTCTTAAAGTTAGAAAGCAATTCTTAAAGCGAGTTTAATTCATATGGAGACTGTAAGTTCACTGTAGAACTGCTGTACAGTGCATCCGCAGTTAAATGTGGTAATGACCATTCAGGAACTTGGTATTATTTCATTGCTGTGAGTGAACAGCCTGAAAACGTAATTGCATCTGAAGTGAGGTGTTTCTCAAGTACCGATAAGCAATTACTCACCTGCAACTGTTCCACAGTCTCCTTGTGAGCTTTCTCCATACTGTTCATCTTTGTCCTCAAGTTAGACTCCTGGTACTGGAAGTCTGCCTTCAGTTCTGTCAACTGAAAACACAAATTCTATGAAGATTCCTTGGACTGCTACAGTGTACATCTTCTAATCAACCTGTGAAACCTTTATGGAAGCCTCAGGGATCTCAGGAAACGCTATATTTATTTACTATTGTAGTACTGACAGCTCAGCACTTGAGAAGGAGCTTGAAAAGCAAGTAAGTCTATTTCATATGAAGAAAATAACTGTACTTGTATAACTATATTATTTGCTCAGGATTTGGTATAAAGAAGGTTAATCATCAACAGACAAAAATTCAAATACAAGACCAATGAGTTATAATCTTAGCTGTTCTTTCAGCTGTGAGATACTTATCACTATCTTCAGTTATGTCTCTTCGGTTATATGGTACGGTAACACATGAAAAATCTTCCATACAAAGACACCAGAAAGGATTCCTTTGTGTCCTTTTACGCTACACTTTGTCCTAAACAGAAATACACATTCCAGAGTTTCACTACTTCTGGATCCACAGCAGTGAATTAAAGTGTGCTATTAGAAATGTGTAATTTAAAATGACTTAACTTATAATTTAATTCTGAGGGTATGGTGTAGTACTGCTGCCACTGGCTCTCTCCTGAGGCAGGCAGAGGTCCAGATGACATAACACTAAGGCAGGTGTTTCCACTGTAATATACGCTTCCATGCAAGCACATGAATGCTTCTTCTGGAAGCACGTGCAGCTGGGTGAACCACTAACAGTTTGTTGAATATGGACCCAGAAGTTCTGGGAACCACTTCTTTAAAAAGCCTAGTTCCTCAAAGCATCCCAGATTCACCTGGCTATTTTGAATGTCTCTGGTCAATTTGGATTTATCAGGAAATGAAGCCTCTCTGACAGCAAAGAAGCTCGCTGTAACAAACCAGAACATACATTCTTGAAGTGACCGATATTAGGATACGTCAAATCACATGCAGTGAAACAAAGCATTGAAAAGAACTCTGAAACAAACAGTCCTAAAGAAAGTAGGTGTTTTGATACACGGATATATATATCTCTCACTGTACCCAGACTGATGCTCAAGGCTGCTGCAAATTCCAGGGGATCCAGTACAAAAACCACAAACTAAATATCAAAAAAACCTGGTGGTAGTATTGCACCATAGTGAAGTACGCAATCAGATGAGCAAACACACTACCTGTGAACATTCAGCAAACCATGGTCCCTTCCTAATGATCAAGTCTCAGGGCCCTGCGGTAACGTCTTGGTGTCTCACTATCGTTTTTTCCAGAAAGCGAGGAAGGCTAGGACTGCAAACAATAAGCGCTGGTAACGACATGCCTGAAATCCTGACTCATAACGAAAAATGAAGAATGAGGATTGCCCATAAAGCTGGGGTACTGAGTTGTTTTTGCTGCCACACGTTATACATTTCAAAGGTTTTTCTTTTGGAAGGCTCCAAACTGTTCAAATGCTGTCCCTACACAAATCCTAGGACAGGATCTTAACAGGAATTTCCCACAGATCTGGCTGAGGCTTTTATCCCAGTACAGGACTTTACATTTACCGTTTCACAGCCAAAAAACCAAACCTGCAGTGCATTCATTCCTTGTAATTTTTTCAGCCTGTAGGATGTGTTCAGCTTTTCCCATTCCGGAGCAGCCAAAAAAAGTATGTGACATTCTGGAAGCGAGTAATTCGTGCCTTCAAGGAGTTTTTAAGTTAAAAGTACTCCGAGGTCAAATAAATAGTTTTAGCAGTGGGGTATTAAAATTATTAGATACTCTCCCCATGGAAACAGCACAAAACAAGTTACTGCAGTGGTTCTGCAGAAGTAGGTGACATTTTCTTAGCTAACCCTTTTGTTAGCTTTGCCCACTGGATCAAATATAAAAAGAAGTAAGTGAATTTCCTACTGAATCATCATCATCTTCTGGCTTTATATGAGAGATATCAGGGCCTTGATGTCTGTCCTTTGAAGAAAATACCTAAGGAGAATCTACAGCAGACTGTTCAGCTCTTTCACATTAACGGCTTAAAGGCTTGAAATAGCAAGTACGTCCAACACTAGGTATACTATAACTGTGATATAAATGAAGAAAGGTTCAATATCCTTTACACAACACCTTTAAGTGCAGAAATTAAAATACTGAACTATGGTTTAAAAGTGGAAACATTTTCCTTTCAGGATCAATGAGCCTTTCTTAACCATCAATATTTTGATAGGCCACTATGCATCTACAGTGATTTATTTTTAATACAATTCCATAACCTACTGAATCCTGAACAGACACCCCAGAGCCACCATTACAGACAGTGTCTTAAAAGCATCCAGTTAATCAGATGGCAGAGAAACAAGCTCTAGTAAGGGCAAAGCACATATTTGTAGTTATTTCTCTTTGCTTGTTAGCCCTCAGGTTGTTTGAAGGGCAAATCTGTTGTATGAGCTTCACTGAAGCCATTTGGGCCTGACTATTTTGCTAACTTTAGTTGACTGCCAAGCATCTAACCCAAGCTTTTCTTCCAGTCTCTGACCATACGCAAAGATGTGATAACCTAAACTGCACATATGCTACCAATCTTTTAAAATTTAAACACTTAATTTTCACGCACTGTGCATGTAAATTTGGACACAGACTCATTAATTATGGCTATAGTTGCTTTAGTTTAAAAATAAACAAAAACTATGCTAAACTCAGAACTGTTACTACTCTGAATCCTCCTCTTATCTTGTGTGTCCATCAGCCTATGTAGGTATTCGGGATCTTTGCCATGACTCAGTTGAGAATACATAAAACATACAAACCACTGTCTCACATTTTATCCATCGCCTGTGTCACACAGCCCAGGTGACACTGAACGAGATGGCTAGTTTCTAGATGGATGAAGTGAGGCAACATGAACTCCTCTTTGACTTGGAGCCAAAATATATTCATGATAGAAAAGTCACAAACATGTCCTTTAAATGGTAAGATCTGGTTAGTTGCTATATAAAACAATTGTACCTGATTTTTGGTTTATGTCACCATTTTGACATTGTTAGGAGTCTACAAAATAGAAAACAAAATTATTACATTCTAATTAAGCAGGTGCAACTTTTACCTTTTTATCTTTTTCTAAAATAGTCTGATCTCTTTGCTGCAGAAGACGTTTAAGTGACATTACTTCTTCTTTCAGCTGACTTATGAGGACAAAGTTGTCGGTTCCTCCACTGTCTGCTGACTGATTTATAGAGCTACTAAAAATAAAAAACAATAGTTACTTGCAACATCAACAGGAAAACAAAAAACTTTTTTTTTTTTTAAATTCAAATTGGATAATTAATAATTCCACAAATATCCTTAAGGACTAATGCAAAAAAAGTATGTACCTGACAGAAATGGATGCAACTGGCAAATTACCTTACTAATGGCACACATTACATACACCTGCAGAAATATAATTAAGTATTAGCTTTGAGGGGGACAAATACCTTTCGACTGAAGCAGCCACTTTTATTTTTATTCTAACTGTTTAGCCAGAGACAGAATAAAGATTCAGTGTCCCACATTAAGGTTCAAAAGACTTCTCCAGATACTAGGTCATAGCTAGCTTATAGCAGCAGGTTCAATCCTGCATCTAATTGACAAAACACCCATGTTAGGGAATACTGTTTCATTGACAACTGTTGCCTCATATATAAGCTATATTTAATTTTACCCCAAATAGCTTAAAAGCAGGAACACAGTGCCAGTTTTCTGCAAATAAAGTCATTTATTTGACTGATAGCACTCAGATGCCACCCGATAAATCTATCTGGACAACAGTTTCACCTCCCTCATTCTTCAGACAAAAACAAAACCAAAACAACAACAACGAAAAAAAAAGAAAATAAAAGAAGCATCAGTGCTCTATTTCGTTGAAATGGCTCAGCTTTACAAAAATATAACTTTACCTATCTCCATTTGATGGCTTGGATTCCAGTTTGGGTTTTTTCTTTGGAGTTTCATTCTGAATAGCTGCAGAGGATTTATGGCTGAAATCAAACAAAATGTAAACCTAAAGCCTCATACTATATAACTCTCTAATATCACCATTTGGTACATGTGAAATAGCTAACTCATTCTCCTAGCTGGAATGCCAGAGACTAGCCAGCAATGCAAGAAAAAAAGGCCTTTAAATGAAAACTGCAAGATAAATTAAAAGGAAATTAATAAATAATATTATATTTACCTCTGTTTCCATAGTCCCTGATCTTGTTCTGGACTCAGATTGCTGATTCTGAAATATGTGAAACGTATTTGGTAACTGACCAAACATGCCATTATCGCTACGTTTATGCGAATGGTATCTGTACTTGAGAAAAATCCACACACCCCCAGTATTTTTTTTCATAAAGTTAACAATTGTGAATTTTCAGTTGGACAGTTGTATTATCTGTCACATTCGTGATCACTCTATACTAGGTCAGGATGCTATAAAAATATTTCTTGGCTAAATGTTTACACTATCGTAAGACACAAGGGGTAGACTTCCAGACTGATGGTTAAACCTTTTCGTTGGTACTTCTCAATCTTTGTGAACTTTATATTGCTAACGTACTCGGCACGGTGGTCTAAAGCAGCGTTCCTGGGATTCCCATGCTGCCAAACGAACATTGCCTGAAGTGGCACTTATGTGGTGGCCCAAGAGCAAAGCCAAGTTTTGGATCCCTGAAAGTAACTGCTTTTCAGGTCTAAAAATTTGTTTCCAATAATTTCAAAAGCAACTAAGAAACACCATTGATATAGGAATGGTAGAACGTAGAAGACTGCACTCAATGAAATAGTTCGATGAGTCTGTATTTCTACCTCATTGTCCCATCTTAACAATAACTGAAAGGCACAGGGAAAAGGAGTTGCATTTATCGGACCAGGAGCAATGGACCCATGGCGGCCTAATGAAAAAAGGTGCCAAACCAGGTACATTATGATCTTTATAGAGATATCTTACTTCTGTAACTCCCAAGGATATTACAGATTCTATTCTGTAGCAAAGAGCAAAGCATTTTTTATTTAATCCTTACTATATCTCTGCCACGTATATTCAATTAGATTTGGCTTGTTGTAACTCCATTTTCAGCAGAGATTTGAGAGAACAGGAACAGTACGATAACTCTCTCTGTGACAAGAGTAATTTTCTTCTTCAAATTCCTAAAAGAAAACCAACTTACTTTTCTCTTTTTTTTCTTTAAATGAAAGTACACACATTTCTCTTCTCCTTATTCCCAGTATCATTCCAGCTTATTTTACTTCTGTTTTTAAGTCACACTTAGGCAAGTTTCAGTTGAGTTGGAAAATTATTAGTACTAGAAAAGTGAAGCTTAGAATGAAAGTGTTTGTGTGTCTGGGGTCAGGGTCATTACTGTTGCAGCTGCAGTATTTACTATCCAACACAAAAATAAAATAAGTAGCTCTGAAGTTATGCTGCCGTAAGCCTAGCAATGAAAATAAGAATCATGACGACTATTATACTGGCATAAAAACAAATCAATTCTGTGATTTACAACTAGATAAACTGGGTATGTTCGTTAAGGCTGTTACGTTGTCTATGCCATGGCCATGCTGAAAAACGTTGCAGATGTGAATCAGAGTGCAAGTAACCAAACTGACAGTGTTATGTTCCTTTGTCTGTATGACAGCCACTCACAAACTGCCTATTCCAGAAAAATTTGGTTATAAAAACTAGCAAATAGATAGAAACCGGTCCTACACTCGTAGTCCGAGGGTGATGCCACACCGTTGCTTCTGCTTCTCCATTTAACTGCAAGTATGTGCATACAAACAAGTCAGACTGAAGCAAGCTAGGGCAAGGATTCTGAGCAAAGTAGCTGTTCTGTCCCCACTGCTAATACACGCTTTTACCCACGGTAAAAGCATGTAAAATAGCAGTTACCACACAGCAGTTACTGCTTAGAAAGCCAAATTCAAGTTTATCCCCAAGTACCTTGTTTCTGTAGCCACTCTGCAGGTTTCTTTTCTAGACTTGCTACCAATTTTAACATCGACGAGTTTGATGATCACCAAGAATTGCTGCTTTTTGATGATCTCCCTTCATCCTAAGCATACAAGGATTTTGATGGACCATGGAAGAACGACATTCTGCTACTGCTTCTGCTGCCATGTTTTAAACAGCACTTCTTAATTCCTTTGATTTGATCTCAGTACTAACAGAACACAGAAGAGGAAGAGGTACCAACAGCTACTTTAATTGTTGAAATACTTACTTATGATGACTGCTGCTGTGACGATGATGGTGGTGGTGATGGTGGTGGTGTTTTGAATGATGCTGGTCTTTCTCAGTAAGCGATGAGGATGAGGAGTTAGAATGTGAGGATCCGAGGCTCTTCCTCTGTTCTTTTGTCTTCTGTAGCACTCTCTTGTAGGACAGCGTGCAGAGCCAACACAACAACTTTCCATCAACCTTTTGGGAAATAATTCATAGCAGTGGGGGTTTTTTCCAAGTATATTTGCACTAGAAAATATATACTTAAATATCTGCACGAAAAATTTGTTTCACTTCATCTGTTATCTCTGGGAAAAATCCAGACAACTCTTTGGTATGGAATAGTACTACCATATCTCCACGTTATCTTTTAGTAAAGTGAATCTTACTCCATTTCTTTTTGTCATTTAAATTTACGCTAGAAAGCAGTCTTAGCAGTCTTGGTCTCACTTAACATCACAGAAGTGACAATCACTTTTTAAAGGGACAGATCATTTTTAGTTTAGACACCATGTACCCTCTTCTCAACCCATCGTATTCCAGGCAGAATCAAGATGTCCAGCCAACGTGTTACTTGTACCAAGTAAATTCTTCTGTAAAAACAGCATTATTCTTGGGTTCAGGCAAGAGGCTTCTGAGGTCATTTCCTCAGCACCTTCTGGAATGAGAAAGTGTCACTCACCAAAGCTATTTAAGAAAACAGAACAAAAAGGGCTGCTCAGAGCAGCATCCTCCTCTGCTGCTGTACTTTAAGGCAAGGCAGGCAAATCAGAAGAAGTGACAGATTCAAGCTACAGACACACATAGGATCCAACAGACGGGGAAATTAAAATAAAAATAAAATCGAAGCACCAGGAACTATTCAGCTGCTTAACCTCTGTTCCCCAGCTACAACTGTCAGCTTACATTTAAGCTTATTTTCAAGAGTGATTTAATTTAAAGTAAGTTAGCTCAGTAGCTAACATAACAACTGCAAGCTGCAAAATTTAATTCAAATATTGTAAAGTACAGCACAGCAACGTTAATCTAATATTAATGAACTTAAGGTACGTTCCTGTTAATCTTTCTCTTACGAAGGAGGAACACTGCCTGCTGTCAGCCTAAGCCATCACAACTGTAGAATAAAGCCTACCTTCCTTCTTCCCTCCTCTTTTCGATCAAAAGCACACTGCTGTTTGCACTGTTCGCATGTCTGAGGTGGGCCGTATTTCTTCTCCGAGTTGGTGCAACGCTGACATTTTGTACCAATAAATGCTGCAATAATGTTACAATACTGACAAGGCTTGGGCTGGAAAACAGGCAAGATGAACTGAAGTTAATACATGTAGAGTTTCTGTAACGAACACAGTTACTTCATATCATACAATGACGCTTCTAAACTACTAGGGCTTCATATAACCTATATTAAAGAACCTCTTACCTACCATTTCTATCTTCAATACTAAACTTTTCCCCCCTAAAATGATGTTCCTTCAGTGGTCAAAACCAGTCTGAACTTTCCATGAAACCTCAGGTACGTATTCAATGAAAGAAACACACACAATGTGATCGCTCACCTCTACCCACACCTCTTCTTAACTTTTTTTTAAATATGACATTTTCTCTGTTTTACTAAAGACGTTACTACAGAAATTACTTAAAAACTTCAGAAAAAAGAGCAATCAAGTCATTTTTTAGACTGGAAGTTCCTGGAAACATCTCCCTCCATTTATCACAGATTTGATAACTCTGCAGTTCCAAGATTAGTATCCCGATCCCTGCAATTCTGCAGGAAACTTAAAAAACCTCCAAAACACAAACAACAAAAAACTTCAGATGCCATCAGGTCAGGTTATCAAGTTTTATACCACACGCTCAACTACAATAATATGCTGCTGGGAAATAAAACTGCTGTCAGTTTCATAGGTTAGAAATGGCTGATTATCTTCAGTGAAGTTCCTTTTTTTGATGAACTACTGATAAAATACATTGTTCAATCTGTCCTGCACTTCATTTTGCTGCATTTTAAGCTTTTAAAAGAATGTTCTTTGTTCAGTTTACATTTACATTCACAAAATGCCTGACTACATACCAACAGCTGTTACATTTCTCAAATAAGATGAATTTCATCTAATATGGTTTATGTCGTCAAGCACACAGAAATTATGCACTTTCGTTTCACAACAAGATTACTTTGATACCTCCTATAAACCAGTATCTGCAGGGGGCTCAGATACAGTGTGTGTATTTATGTACTTAAAAAATTTATTTTTCCTAACAGAACTGAAGCTGAAATTCAAGATGAGAAGATGCAAAGTACCACGTGTACAGCTCACACTCATAACATCTTTTCTACTTAATAGCTTAACGTGATTAACGTGCGTTTAAACATTTTAAGACTCACCTAATATACAGTCCATGCTGCTATTAGATTTTCACATTTACCGCTCATTAAGAGCACAGGCAGCTAACGGCCTTTCTGCCATCAAGCAGGCGTTTATGAGAGTATGCAATTCTACATGCATAAAGTGAAATAACGTTGATTTTCCTACGAACGGCTATATTATTCATAACTGTTAAGCTATACATTTAATCACAATGGATTTCAATTTGAAAAAAAGGAACTGTAAGCCATGACGGAAATCGAGAGCTGCCAGTAATTGTCACCACCCTTCTGAAAGGTAATCTTTTTTTTTTTCCCCGCAAAAAAAAAAGGAATATAAGAGCAGCTGCCAGACAACTTTTTTGGTTTTTTTAGTTTAACATGCGAATGGACTTCACTTCAGCATCCAGGGCTAAGAGCCTACTCACCGTTCCAAACTGCTTCACGTTTTGGGCACACTTCTTGCATATGGTATTGGTTTTGCTAAAAGACAAAACGGCACGATGTTGAATTCAGCGACCGACCCCCCCCCCCGCCACCCCCCCCCCAGCCGACGGCAGGAAAGCGCACGGCCAGAGCCGGGGGGGGGTATTTTCCAGCGGTTCTGCCCTTTTGGGTATCTCCCGGGGTGGGAATTTCTGCCTTTCGGGGCAGGGAAAGGCCGTTCCTCCCCCCGGCGCCCTGCCCCTACCTCTCCTGCTGGAACTCGGACCGGCAGTAAGTGCATTTCACGATGGGGTGGGCGATCCGGCACTCCTGAGGGGAGAAGAGCGCCGTTACTCCCGCGCTCTTCCCCACGGCCCCCAAACCCTCGCACCGGCCCCCGCCATCAGG